>JALGBA010000975.1:0-265000 GCA_023970755.1 Azemiops feae
GAGGTGCACATTTGTGTTAATTTTTAAAATCTGCTTTAACGGTCTTTGTAGCAGGGCCCCTTCTCCCAGCTTCTCTGTCTCTCGGTCTCCGGCTAGGAAAAGGAAATATTCCGAATCCTGAAGGGCTCGATGCCGGATAGAGATGTTACAGAACAATCATCTACAAACACAGCGTTCCTTCACTCAGGGTAATCCCCTTTAAAATGGGGAGTCTTAGAATTATAAATCTGGAAACAATGAGGCTTATTCAAAGTGTTCCAACTTTATTGAAACTGGACCACAGAGCAGGAGTCCCGTTTCAACATTCGGTGTATTTTGTAGCGTGGCAAAACGGATCGCCCAATTTACTTTTGAAAAGGACGCGTTTGCAGGTTTTCTCTGCCTGCAATTTCCCCAAAGTACGACATGGGACCAAAGAGCCCAGAAAAGAAAACCTTGCCAGCATCAGTACAGCTTTTTTATATGCATATATATATTTAAATTCTTGCCATATCGCCCTTCATAAACATCCAGAAATGACAGGAGCAAGCGATGATGGGACCCTGGCTTCAAAACAGCCTCTTTATGGGGCAAAAAAAAGGAGGGCCGCGTAAATATTACAGCGCACCTTTTCTTGTCTCTTTTGATGGCTGTTCAAGCTCAGTCTAAGCTTTTCCCCCCTTAGACCGGTTATAAATGTCCACAGAGGAGTAACTACGCCTGCAGGAGAGACTGTTTGCCAAATGAATGTTATCCCCCATGTGGCTTCTACATTTAACGCAACACCCTCCGAAGCCCTCCAGGAGCCAGTGGGCGCCAGTCCCACTCATTCATGTTGAAACATTTCCCTGGCAGTGCTGGAAGCCAGTGCTCCAGAGGAGCGCTTGAGGTTTCACGCTATCAACCTCTTTGACTGAGAAATGCGCTTTCTAGTGTACGTACAATCTTCCCAATGGGAGAGAGGGAGCCTGCATCGGCGTGGCGGCATCTGAATGTGAAGTTCCACCAGTTCTGAGCTTCGTCTCGCCCGTGGGCTAACGCAACGAAGCCTAAACCTAGTTTTCTGAACGTGGCCCAAATCTTTTAGGTCCTTACCGTCCCAGGCAGGAGACCGGAGAGGACATCCTTTACCGCAGGCCCATCTGTGGAGCTCCTTCACAAGGCCCAAAGTGTCAAGACTTCCATCCAGGGATCCGCCACACGGCAGTTAGAAAGCCGCCTCTTCATTTCACCTGTCTATCCCCACCACGCTGCCTCTTGGCTGTCAAAAGGGCCCAAAGGTGTGCTGTTCTTCACACCTTTGGCCTGCCCTTCCCTTCAGGGAACTGTTGCTGTTTTTGTGGTGCGTATGGGGGTGTTTAAAGGCCTTTCCCTGATGACTGCTTAAGCATGCCCTCCCCCTTGTTGGAAATATAGACAACAAACCTGGAGAAATCGCACACTTGGGTGCAAAAGATCAAACAGAGAGCAGCCTCTGTTGCAAATTCATCCTGCGAGGTCAGCACCTTTGCCAGATTTTAGCCTCCTTTTGGCCAAACGCTTGAAAACTTGTGAAGTCTGGATGTTTAGCACGCTCCACGCTTCTCCCCCCAGGTCTTGTGCAGCCGGCGCTTCCAGGTCACGCTCTCCTCCGGGGCCTCCTTGGTTTAAGTTGGTTTAACGGCTCTGTTGGAGAGCCTCCTTCCACCACAGCCCTGTAGACCTTGTCCCGCTTAAGCCCGCCTGTACAATCGCATCTGAAATGCCCAAACAGTTCCCGATCCCTCAGTTGCCGCTGCCAGCAGGCTTGTTACGAAGCAGCTGGTCAGAAAATATCATAGTTCTGTCCTGTAACGAACATCCTGGCTCAACATTTTCCTAGTTTGATATTTCCCTAAGTCCTGACTAGCTTACTGTCCGTAGAAATCGTGACTTCCTTTTTTTATCATGGGAATGTTAGTTATTTAATCACGACGACGACAAAAACCGCTACAGAGTGCAATCCTTTGGGAAGAACTAGGTTTCCCCTGCGGAGCAAAAGGCCAGAAGTGGGGAGGTGGGTGGGCAAGGGGGAGGAAAAGGGGCAACCCACAGCCAGTGCTCCTCTTCTGCAAAGCAGCTGTCAGATGGAAGGAAGAGTTTGCTGGGGTTAAAGGCAGGAGCAGGTGGGAGGTGAGGCGGCCCAGCCCTGGGAGGGAAAGAAAAGCAGGTGGTCGGCTTTCTTGGGAGGGGTGATTGTTGCATTCCCCCCCCCCATCAAGATGGGAGTCTGGAGGATGGATGGCAACCATCCCATCTGATCTCGGTAGAAGTGAAGATCTCCCTGGGGCTGGTGGGGCCTGCCAGAACTGTAGATAATATTCAACCTTCAAGTCTGGTTTCACAGCCCCCACTTAGGATTCCCTCCCCCCTCCCTCCCCCTCTAACAGCTGTCGCAGACAGGAGTTGAACAAAAAAGGACAGCTGGCCTGATGTTGCCACGGCCATGCTGGCATCATGTGAAAATGGACCGGTGCCCGTCCGTTGCAGACCCAGAGGGCAGAGGCGGAGGCCTCGGTTGACCTGAGAGTGCAACAGAAGCTCCCACCGCTGCCTTCTGCCAAGACCAAGACCTTCCGGGTCAAGGTCTGCGGGGCGGCTTCTCCCCCCACCCGGCTTCCCTTGTTAAAGTCACAAGGCTAGAACATTTCTTCTTTGGGGGTCGTAGATTAAGTTTCCCTGGGCTCTCCACGCGTCCCACAGACGGGCTTTTCTGCACAGGCCCTTGGGGGACACGCCAGTGGCGACCTGCTCTTGGCAGGCCCAGAGGATGCCCCCTTCTCTGCGCCTCCTCCCAAAACACAAATCGGCATACAATTTTTGTCTAGGAACCGAATACATCACTCCATGCCTGACTGATTTCTGGACACAGAGGTGACAGGAAAGGGGTTAGCACCAGGGACCGCTTCCGTGGAGAGAGGTTTTTTTCACGGACCGGAGAGCGCGTGGTTTTATGTGCTGCCTGCATCTCATGGATGGGGCTTCGCTTGTTTGTGCGGACCGGTTGCTGGCATGCCGCGGCCCGGTACCGGTTCATGGACCGGGGGTTGGAGACCCCTGGGTTAGGAAACAAAGCTGTGGTGGCCTCGTGGGCAAGTAGAGCAGAAGGCCACCCTGGAAGACCTCCAGGTCCAGACCAGCAACTACGGTTGGCTGCTTTGCTTTGCAAACTGAAACAGGTGTCCCCATAGGATCATTCTGCCTTTCCATCCCCCATCCCCTGTAAATGGTGGGCTCAGAAAGCAAAAAGACGGGCGCAGAGGCGGAAGGCAGGCACAGTGGCCCTCCGGGACACACCAGAAACCTCAGATCACACTCGCGCAAGTAGCACACTTGCGCCCTTACAGAGGAGGGTTTAAACTCCCTGGTCCCCCAGGGCTGACTTAATCCTCCTCAAGTGTTTTCTCTTCTCTTACAGTGGCTGCCCCTTCAACGTGCTCCCCAGACGTTGCTCCCCTGCCCGTCTCGTGGGACCGGTGGTCTGCGTGCATCTGAGCCTTCGATCTCAACAGCCACTCGAGGCCGATTACCGACCTCTAAGCCAGGGGTGGGCAACTAGGGCCCTTTACGAACAAGGCTGCCTGGCTCAGGAATTCTGGGAGTTGAGGTCCACCGGCCGTCAAGGGGCCACCCCTGGCTCTAACCTCTGGATCGGCAGAAGCACGTAGACGGGTCTTACGGGAGCCGCCGTTTTAAAACACATTAAGAGCTCTGATAGAGAATCCCTTCATATTAGAGGTTGCATCTCGGGATCACTATGGACTAGAACCTCTTTTAGTGGGGGTTTCAATCTGCATTTTAAATGCAGAATCATTACGGGTAGTCCTCGACTTACAACCATCCCCTTAGCGATCATTCGAAGTTACGACCACACCGAAAATTGGGAAGCTTGGCAACCGATTCATATTTCTGACGGTTGCAGCGTCCCGGAGGGCCACGCGATCTCCTTTTGTGACCTTGACTTTTAATTGGGAAGCGCCAGGTTCACTTAACCATCATGTCCCTAATTTTAACAAGTGCAGAGATTCGCTTAACGACTGCGGCAAGAAAAGTCGTAACACGGGGCAAAACATACTTCACAACTGTCTTGCTCAGCCACAGCAATTTTGGACTCAAATTGTAGTCATAATTCAAGGAAGACCTGTATTTTTTATTTATTTTTTTTATTTTTTTAAGGAAACACTTTGGGCTTTTTAAAAGGAAGCTCTGAAATGCTGCCTAACATACAGGGAATCCTGGGAACTGATCATAAAAAGCACCACACAGCCTGTCATGCTTGATGGCAGAAACAGATGATTTACGAGAGATAGAAGGAAGAAGGATCACCGGTTCCCGTACGGCTTACCATCGGAGGAAACGGACATTTGAAGCACCTAGCTTTCCCACAAATGCACCTGAAACCACCAGGGTTTTTTTTTTGTTTTGTTTTATCTTTCAACCGGTTGCATTTTAATAGTTTTTAAAATGATTTTGTGTGTCTTTTAAATTTTGGTTGGAAGGTGCCCAGAGTTGGCTGAAAGATGGGCAGCTATATAAACATTATAAATACATTTAAAGGAATGTTTTGGTTTTTTTGGCACTCAGGTGAACAGCATCATCTTCTAAGCGATTCTGTCTGATTTCCAAAATACTAAACAAACTAGGATCTAGTTAATATAGGATAGAAGACCACCAGGAAACACACAGACATTCCAGAAGAAAAACAACGGCAAACCACTCGGGTACCAGCGCGAAGGACCTCTCTCTATGTGTCCATGTTCCCAAATACACCAAGGATCCAGCTTGACTCTGATACGACGTATTTTCTTTGGAAATACCAGTTTATGAAAACAAGAGTTTTTTGGCTGCGATCCTGGACAGAGTTCTTACAAAATCACCCTCGCTAAACAGATTGCAGCAGGCTGACTTCTGAGAAAATAAGCACCCAGAGAACATACTACACTGATAGTCAGCTATTTTTTTTCCCCCTTAGCATCTGAAGTTACACGATGCAAAGACCGTCTTTATTCAAGATTTGCTCTTTTCGAGACATGCGTCAAGATGATTTAAAAAAATAAAAATAAAAGCTAAACCTGACAATGATGTCTTCCCAATGCAAACATCCCATGTTTTGCTGTCACATTTTTATCCCACTGATCCTCCAAGGTGCCTATCTCATTCCTCGCCCTCGGACCGCTTTGCCCTCCAAACAAGCCTTTGAAATAGCTCAAGCAGGAGCAAATAACCGCTCCGAGATTACTTAATCGCCTTTCGGATTATGCAGGATGTTCATCCAGGTCCCTCCAGGCCAGAGGACCCTAGTTTTTAAAAGTGAAGATATAAAATTGGGTGGGTCCCTCTCCAAATGAATGGGCAAGCCCCGGAGCAAAGCTGCTTTCCTAGCTCCAGGCCTGCAGGATAATAAAATGCAATTATTTTTTAAAAAATCATGTTGAGAACAACCACGGAGCTTCCAAATGACTGCAGTGAGCCACGACTGACCTCTAGTGGCCGCAGCAGCAAACGACAGCAGGGAGAGCCCTTAAGATTCAGCTGGACGTTCACAAGATGTATTTAGGGACCCGTCGTAATTCGGGATGCATCTCCCTTTCCACCAAGTCTGCTCTCGGAGAGAGAGTGGGATTTGCCCGAGGACCGCGTGAGCCGCCGTCCCTAGAGATAAATTCAGTGTCCTGCAATTGCTGGCGAGGGGAAGGGGCGCCTAATTGGGGCTTTCGGTTGGGAGGGAAACTGGGCCCACGACTAGGCAGGTTTCTAGAGCTCGGTGAGGTCGTCATTGAAGTAGAGCAAAATGGCAGAGGTGAAGGCGTCGGCGTCCATGTTGAGCTGGTAGAACTCCTCGTCTTCATCGGGAATGTTGTTGTTGTGAAGGTTCTTGTCCATGTCCAGGACGGTGCCGTGGTACTTCCACGTGTAACTGGCGGCGTGGGCGTTGTAGGGCAGGTAGCGCCTCAAGATCTCCCACATGGTTTCCTCTGAGCAGACCTGCCAGACGGAGCCACGGTTGTCCACGGGACCCACAGCGGGAGACACCCTTGAGCCCCCTCCTCCCCCCTCCTGGGGTCCAGGTGGTCAACTTTGCTTGACTTCCACAGGGCCACAAGGTGACTCTAACTCAGTTTCTGTATATTGAAGTGGACCCAATATAGACCTAATCATAGTTAACCCTAAGCACATCTAGGTGTTTAATCGTGTATGGTTCTTGAAGACGGCCAAGACAAGTCCCTGCAAGTTTCCTTGCCAGCATTCTCGGAAGTGGTTTGCCATTGCCTCCTTCCTAGGGCTGAGAGAAAATGGCTGGCACAAGGTCACCCAAATGGCTTTGTGCCTAAGGCCGCGTTACAACTCAGAGTCTCCTGGCGATTGGCCCAAAGTCACCCAGCCGGCTTTCGTACCTAAGACGGGACTAGAACTCCACGTCTCCTGGCGATTGGCCCAAAGTCACCCAGCCGGCTTTCGTGCCTAAGGTGGGACTAGAACTCCCGGTCTCCTGGCGATTGGCCCAAAGTTCCCCAGCCGGCTTTCGTACCTAAGGCGGGACTAGAACTCCCCGTCTCCTGGCGATTGGCCCAAAGTTCCCCAGCTGGCTTTCGTACCTAAGGCGGGACTAGAACTCCCCGTCTCCTGGCGATTGGCCCAAAGTCACCCAGCCAGCTTTCGTGCCTAAGGCCGGACTAGAACTCCCCATCTCCTGGTTTCTAGCCTGGTGCCTTCACCAGCACACCAAACTTGACACTCCTCCAATTCCCAGCCTAAACCTAATAACCGCCCTACTCAAGCCTGTTGTGTGAATGCACTCAACGTCCCCCAGGGAAGGAGATGGATGGCTCCGAGGGTCTTGGGGTCGGGCAGGGGCTGGGGCTGGGCAGGACTCACCTCGAGGGTCTGCTCCTGAGAGGTCAGAGTGTTGATGATCCGAATGTGCCGGGTTTTAGCAGACAAGATGCCTATTTCGTACACGGGGTTTTTCCACCAGGGCACCCCGAAATCGTTGGCCCAGTCCGAGCGGGGAAGAGGTGGCGGGATGTGCACAAAGCGGCCCTGGGGCGTGCAGTACTTGAGGCACCCCGTCAGGGGATCGATGTGTGTCTGTATCTGAAAGGAACGGGCACAGGGCGGAAGGCCCAGATTCAACCATCATCTAACAAGGATGGCTCCCTCCAAAGCACCAATGCATCGAATGCCGCCCTACGGAGGGCTCCAAATCAACGGAAATCTGTCCTCGTCAAAGGAAGGGTCAATTTTCCTTCATTCAGTCCTACGTCAAGAAATGAAATCTTTCAAACATTGGCTTAGGAGCGGAAAATTCGGGCACTGCGCGATGCAGGCAGTCCTCAGTTTATAACCGACACTGAGCCCGGAAGAGAAATAAACACATCGCTACGCTAACCCAGGAGAGGGGTGGGGGGACCCAAAGGAGCTTTTTCAAAAGGGGAAACAAAGCCCAGCTGCCTTTTGAAAAAGCCCCTTTGGGACCTAGATGATCGAGAATCGCCATAGACCAGAGGTCTTCCAACTTGGCCCTTTGATGACTTGTGGACTTCAACTCCCAGAATTCCTCAGCCAGCGTGCCTGGCTGAGGAATTCTGGGAGTCGAAGTCCACAAGTCATGAGAGGGCCAAGTTGGAAGACCCCTGCTTGTGGACTTCAACTCCCAGAATTCCCCAGCCAGGCACCTGGGACCTGCGGGTTCCAATGAAAGAGAGATGGCTTCTGGGGAATTCTGGGAGTTGAAGTCCCCAGGTCTTAAAGTGGCTGAGGAATTCTGGGAGTTGAAGTCCACAAGTCATGAGAGGGCCAAGTTGGAAGACCCCTGCCATAGACATTTAAGATGGGTGCAGAGCAGAGAATGAGGAGGGGGCAAGGGGGAGTCCGCCCTCCCATCTAAATTGCAGTCACAGATCGCAATCCTGTGACCGTAGGATGCCTAAATGCGGGCCAATTGCCACGTGTGCCCCACACGTGGCCACGTGGCTGTATGGGGGGGGCACAGAGGCCGAAACTTTGAATCCACTCCCTTTTTTCAGATTCTGCCATAACTTCCAACGGTCACCAAGTGATCCCTGCGGGCATTCCCGAGGCCCGCTTCCTGGGTCTTGCAAAAGGGCCTGGTTTTATATCCAGAGGGCCTGAAGGCTGACCGCCCCCGGCTTGGCGTCCCTGGACGGACAGACGGACACTCACGTCTTTAGTTCTGGGGTTGAACCAGTGGCTGATGTCTCTTCCCGCCACTTCCAGGAGAGGCTTCACGAGGAGGTCCCCTGCGCAGAGAGAGAGAGAGAGAGAGGCCGCTTAGCCAGGACCCTTTCATCCCGCTCCTGAGTGGCAGGGGGTCAAAAGAGTCAAAATGGCGGCCACCACACCATAAGAAACATAGGGAACTGCAGAAAAGGACCCATCAATTCTGCCCTTTGAATTTTGTTATTGTTGTTATTAGATAAAGGACGTGTTTATGGAAGCAATGCACATTAATATAGAAGAGGGCTTTCACTGCATGGATGGGGCCGCCATCTTGACTTTTTTGACCGCCAAGCCTTGAATTTAGCCCTCCAGCTGCAATAATAATAATAACAATAACAACACCACACACACACACCGTATCGCATCTGTAGAACATCTCTACAGCGTTCCTTTTAAGGAAGGATCGTTCAGAAGAACGGATTCATTTGACTGGCCATTAGAAGAAGAAGAAGAGGAGGAGGAGGAGGAGGAGGAGGAGGAAGAGGAGGAGGAGAAGAAGAAGAAGAAGAAGAAGAAGAAGAAGAGGGAGGAGGAGGAGGAGGAGGAGGAGAAGAAGAGGGAGGAGGAGGAGGAGAAGGAGAAGAAGAAGAGGAGGAGGAGGAGGAGGAGGAGGAGAAGGAGAAGTTGGAAGGGATCTTGGAGGTCATCTAGTCCAGTGGTTCTTAACCTGGGCGATATCGCCCCCCAGGGGGCGATTTCATTTTTCATGGGGGCGATGGAACGAAAAGGGGCGATGCGGGGGCGAAGGAACGAAAAGGGGGTGATATGGGGGCGATGGAGCGAGAAGTTTTGGGGACACTTTTGAGACTTTTTCGTACAGTGAATTGCTGTATATCTGTCATACAAAAACATCAGATTGCTCGGTATTAGTGGATTGAATTGTGTTTTCAAATGTTCCTCCAGATAGCTTCAGTACAGAACGCCGTACATATGTGAATACGCATTGCTTATCTTCATGCGCGTTGCGCAGCAGCCTCTACCCATACAGTGGCGCATCATTGGCCAGAATGGGCAGTGATGGAGGGGGGAGCGCTTCTTTCGAAACATCGCATGCTGAGTGGCTGTGCCGTGACATCAGCTGTAATGTCAACGTAACTGTTGAAACTAGGTTTATCGACGTCCACGTGTGTTTTTCTAGTGTTCCAGTGGAGTTGGAAATTTAATTTGCAGGTAGTGCCTTTCATTTCGAAGACCTCTCAACATGGCCGAGAAGAGGAAGTGTCGCCAATATTCGACGGAATACCTAAAATTGGGATTCATTCATTGTTGATAGCAAAATGTGGCAAACCTCACACTATCGGCAGCCATTGATGTTCTTTTTTTTTTGCTTTTTGTGTACATACATTTTTTCGTTAGTAATTGTCTGAGCTTTTATCGTTGTATTTGCTTGCATTGGATTTCACGTTCCAGTTTGAGTTTTCGGCTTCGTTTTCGAATTTTTGTTGTGCTCTGTAAAACATTTTGTATGTCTCTTTGTATTGTACTTTTTTAGCATGCACTCCAGTTCGATATTATATTTTCTTTTTTAATCCTTTTTACAGTGTGCGTGACTATAAATACTTTCCTCGAATCTTAATTTAGTTTCAGAGTTTTCGTCTTGAAATTCTTAGTTTTTCTTTTCGGGCATTTCACTTTCTTGCAATTGAATTTTGTTTTCAGTGGTCATTACATTTAAGTGTCTTGAATAAATAAGATAATAATGAAATACATGTACCACAAAGTTTGGGAATAAAGTGACGGGTGGCACCAAAATTTTTCACACAGTTGAGATATGGGGAAAAGACTGGAAATAAATTATTTGCATCGATATGTCCTGATGACAATTTTAAAGAAAACAAAAAAAGTGTTTGCATAAATTGAAGAATTATTTCCTATGTTGTGATTGAGAGGTTATGTTGGGGGAGGGGGGCGATGACAACTTCCTCATTGGCTCAAGGGGGCGATTCATTCAAAAAGGTTAAGAACCACTGATCTAGTCCAACCCCTGCTCAGGCAGCTTTCTTCCCTGACTGCCCTTCTTTCTACTCCCGTCTCGGATAACCACCCTTCCTCCTCCTCCTCCTCCTCCCTTCAGGTAGACTGCTTCTCCACCTGGAGGCTCCGCTTGGGAAGCCCCTGCCCCCGAAGCTCACCCCCCGCCCGCCTTACCCGTGTACTCTTCGGCCAGGGGGCTGAGGTCGTACACCCGCCCCAGGTAGGAGACCCAGAGGTCCCACGGCCGGTTGTGCACCGCCACCTCCCGCGGCGTGAAGAAACGCGGCCGGAAGGAGCCGTCCATCGCATCGCCCCCTCTTGGCGCATGCGTCGCGTCTCTCGCTCCCTTGGCAACGCGCCGCCGCAAGGCCCCACGGGAAACGCAAGCTTAGCTCGCAGTGGGCGGGGCCGAAGAGAGAAGCCGGACGCGGCTGTGGCATCGCGCGTGCGTGCGTGCGTGCGTGCGTAACGCCGCCGGGGGAGCCGCGGGGCTTTGTGGGAAGGGTAGTTCCCTCGGCAAGATGGCGGCCCCGCCGGCCCAGGAGCCGATGCTGAGGCAGCCGCCGCCGCCGCCGCTGCTTCCTCGGGAGTCGGACGAAAACGGCTGCGGAAACAGCGCCCCCGAGGTGAGGGGAGGGCCGGGGCTCGGGCGGGGGTGCGGGCACACAGGGCCCTTCCCCTCACGGTTAGAAATGGTGGGGTTAAAGCCCCCTCCCATCGATGTGGGACTACAAAGCCCATCTGCTACGTTGGGGAGGGGGCTGGCCTCTGAATAATATTGTTAATATTATATCTGTGTGGATAATAGCTTAATACAATTAAAAATCTTGTTATAGTTAATATAGATAAATGTCTATTACGGTATTATATATTATAGTTTTAAATAGTTTTTACAGTGTGTGTGTGTATACACATACATATATATAATACACACGTGTGTATGTATAGGTATATGTATTATAAATATGTGTGTGTGTTTATGTACGTGTATACACACGTACACATATACACTAGTATGTATACATTATTATATACTATAGTACAGGTGTATATATATAATATGCACATATGTGTGTGTATGTATATGTATGTGTGTATATATATACACACACACACACACATACACATATATACACACATATATATTCAAAATTTTGTGGACATGGTAGACCGGGTGCTGCAGCCAACACACACACATATATGTATATGTATATGTATCTATGTGTTGGCTGCAGCACCCGGTCTACCGTGTCCACAAAATTTTGAATATATATGTGTGTATATATGTATGTGTATGTGTGTATGTGTGTGTGTATATATACATACACATGTATATATATATAACTCTTTTGTCAGCCACAAAATTTTGAATATACCGGTATACACACACACACACATACACACACATACACTATTATGTATACATTATTATATTATACTATAGTACAGTGGTCTTCGACCTATGACCACAATTGAGCCCAAAATTTCTGTTGCTAAGTGAGACAGTCGTTAAGACAGTTATTATAGAATAGATTAACGCAATGCGCTTGTGTTGAAAGCAATCCAGGCTACAGCTCTAAAACACCAAGGATGCCGCCGTGGGTGCATATTGACCTGACCCAACCTCTGTAAGGACTAGTGGCTTGATCTCCTTTTGGAAAAATTGGGAGGGAATAAAGCAGCTCTCCTGGACCGAGGACACATTTTCGGGGTGTTTCTGGCAGGACCCGGTGGAAGAAACAGCTGACTCGCCCTACCTGCGCGCGCGACGCAAGCTGGAGAACCTCCTGAACAAGAGTTTGCGGATTCGTATGACCGACGGACGGACCCTCGTGGGCTGTTTCTTGTGCACTGACCGGGACTGCAATGTCATCCTGGGGTCTGCCCAAGAATACCTGAAGCCCACAGGTGAGTCCCCACTGCACCCTGGCCTGGTCTCTTGACTACTGCACCCTCATCCCTCTAAAACGACGTGGATCTCTTCAAAAGTCAAGTATTCCTAAGCGGGGTGCTCCCTGAGCTGGATTGTTTTCTTGCAGACGTTTCATGACCCAACTAGGGAACATTATCAGTGCTAGAAGGGAGGAGGAGGAGAACTGAGGGGTCCTTGGTGGTCTCTGAGCTGGGTGGGTTCCTTGCAGACGTTTCATGACCCAACTAGAGAACATCATCAGTGCTAGAAGGGGGTGGTGTTTGTTCTCTTTTATATACAAGTGGCTTGATGGTGATCATCGATGATGTTCCCTAGTTGGGTCATGAGACTGCAAGAAAACAGCCAAGCTCAGAGAGCAACAAGGACCCCAGTCCTCCTCTTCCTCCTCCTCCTCCTCCTCCTCCTCCTTTCTGCAACCCCCCTCCCTTCTAAGACTGTCATCACTGTTCCCCTCCTCTTCTCCTCCTCCTTCTCCTCCGGCCTTTCTCCTTCCCTCCACAAACCTCCATCCCCTCCTAGCTCTGATGATGTAACCAAGTTGGGTCATGAGACGTCTGCAAGAAAACAACCAAGCTCAGAGAGCACCAAGGACCCCTCAGTCGTCGTCCTTCTCCTTTTCCTCCTCCTCCTCCTCCCCCCCCTCCTCCTCTTCCTCCTCCTCCTCCTCCTCCTCCTCCACAAACAACACTCCCTTGTAGCACTGATAATGTTCCCTAGTTGGGTCATGAAACGTCTGCAAGAAAACCACCCGGCTCAGAGAGCACCCAGGACCCCTCATTTCAACCCTGAGCTACAAATATTCTCTTCTATGAGTGTTTCTAGGCTGTGAAGTGACTGAAAGGCAGAGGCACCATGAAGGGGGGGGGGGGACCGCCTTTGTCTCCCCAGTGATCACAAGGCCAGTTCTGATGGGCTGTTTAAAAGCACCCCCCCCCAAACTTCCTACTGGTAAGATAATAGGGGCAGAGATAGGGTGCTCATCTTCCCCGAAACCAACCCACCCTCAGGATGCATAAACCCCGTGGGTGAGACTAGATGTCCTCGGTGGCCCCTTGAAATTCTAGGAGAGGAAAAAAACCTCATCCGAAGTGGGTTTGTTGGAGAAGTGAAGCCAGGGCGGTTAGGTTCAGGGCCTCTCTCCTCCTTCAGGGGGGGGGGACTGATTCTCTCTCTCTCTCTCTTCCCCCCCCCCTGTCTCCTTCAGACTCCTTCTCGGCAGGCGAGCCCCGAGTTCTGGGCCTGGCCATGGTTCCAGGCCATCACATCATCTCCATCGAAGTCGAGTTGGACAGCCTGAACTCCTTGCAGTACGTTTGAACCCATCCCTTGACGCTGTCGGACGCGAGAAGGGAGACGGAGAAGATAAGAGAGACTTCTCCCACCTCCTGGCCGTCGTTCTCCTGGGACAAGGCCCGCCGAGGGCGGAAACTGCCCCGAAGAGCTGGACCCGCTTTCCTGCTAAAAATGGGAGGATTCCTAACCATCCAGGACCTCAGAAAGACACTGACCTGGGAGGACCTTTGTAATTTGCCTGCTCTTGGTTAAATCTCGAACTCGGCACCAGGGCTGTGTGCGCGTGTGCTTGGCGGTCCTCGGGAAGCTCGCCCTGTTTCCTCTGCCCGCCTGGTCTTTCCTCTTGAGAGAATCCAGGAATATTCGCTGACCTTTCAGGAGGACCGAATTGATAGTAGCTGAGTAGGGGTGATGGTTAGCAACTATTATGGCATCCGCCCATCTCCGGGCCAAATCGTTAGAAGCTGGCCTAGATTTGCCAGCAGAGTGACAAGAGTTTGGGCCATGGGGAGGAAGAATTTTAAGCCCCCCAAAGAGGAAGGCACCGAATTGCTCAAGCCTTGAGCCATCTCGAGGAAAATATCCTTTTACGCTTGAGCCAGACGAAAACCCCTTCCCTATTTCCTGCAGACAAATCTCCTCCAATTTCCCAGCCTTGTCAGGCTCCAATTTCCCCCCCGCTGCTCATTTGGTTTTTAAATGCACCAAATGCCCCCCCCCATCCTAAAAAGGCCTGGCTTTGCTGGTGGGTTCCCCCCTTCTCCTTTCCATCAGAATATAAAAAAAAAAGAAAATGTGGGTGGAGAAAGCCCACCCCCACAAATTTGGCCGGTTGAAGGCAAAGCTGAACTTCCACCGGCTTAAACCTTCAAACCTTAAACAGGAAAAAATGACAATGAAGGTTATCTGTCTGTCTGTCTGTCTGTCTGTCTATCTATTTCTTTATATCATCTATCTCTTTATATCATCTATATATCGAGTATCATCTCTCTATCATCTTCTATCTCTGTCTGTCTATCATGTTTTATATCTATATCCATCGTCCGTCCGTCCGTCCGTCCGTCCATCCATCCATCCATCCATCCATCCATCCATCCATCCATCCATCCATCCATCCATCCATCCATCCATCTATCTATCATCTCTATATCATCTATCATCTATATCAATAATAATAATAATAATAATAATAATAATAAAGTTGGAAGGGACCTTGGAGGTCATCGAGTCCAACCCCCTGCTCAGGCAGGAAACCCTATACAATTTCAGACAAATGGCTGTCCAGTCTCTTCTTAAAAACGTCCAGTGTTGGAGCATTCACCGCTTCTGGAGGCAGGTTGTTCCACTGGTTAATTGTTCTATCATCTATCTATGTCTGTCTATCATGTTTTATATCTATATCCATCATCCGTCTATCTTATCTATATCTATCTATCTATCTATCTATCTATCTATCATCTCTATTTCTTTATATCATCTATATATCTATCATCTCTCTATCATCTATCTCATGTTTTATATCTATATCTATCCATCGTCCATCCATCCATCCATCCATCTATCTTATCATCTATCTATCTATCTATATCTGTCTATCTGTCTATCAATCAATCAAAGACAGGCAGAAAATGGGCAGCTCAAAAATGCCCTAACAGGGAAAAACAGCTTTTTTCTTTCTTTTCCTGATTACAGAAATTTTCTTTGTCCCAGCGAGCGGGAAACTGATCTTTCCCTCTTACATTTTCTTTTTCCAACGGCACCTAAAATCCACGCTAAGGCAGAGTTAAAAACCTGAATTGTGGAGGCCAACACCCGCAGGCCCTGTCCTGTTGGGTGGCTGCACAGTCGTCCTGACGCGGGACGCTTGTTCCAGCTTCCCAAAAGACTCGGGTGACCCTGCAAGCCTCTTTCTCTCCTCTCCCCCCCCCTCCTTTCTCCGGCCTTCCCACCCCAGCGGCTTTGCCAAAACTGCCTTGGGAAGAGGCATGGGGCTGTCTTCCCAAATGCCGGCCCAGCCAACCAGCAGGAAGCGGCCTCTATAGATAGAACGGTGTGTGTGTCCTGTCTCTTCCCTCTTCACAATGGACAGCTTGTGCAAGCCAGCAGCTATCCTGGCTTATCTAATCAGGGGTTCCTTCCTCCCCAAAACGTGGAGTTTCCATTCGGGGCCGGCTGGCGCCCGGGGAGCTGATTCAGTTCTTCCTTATCCTGCTCTTTCGTTGGGTTCCTGTCCGTTTTTCCTTGGCTGCCCTCGGCGGCCCTTTGGAAGCTGCAAAATTTACCTTTGGGCAGCAGTTTATTTTTTTTTCTATCGCAAAACTTGTTGAGTTTCTGCTTTTTAATCGAGGGGAGATGCCCCCTTTTCCGCCTCAGAAGTCAAGCCCTCTCAAATAGCCTTTGCTTTGAGCTACGTGCCATTGGGGGCGAAGCCCCTGGGCCGTCTGCAGTCCGGAGTAGCCCAGGGTGACTCCCTTTAGATGGAAGAAAGGAGGCAGAATCGGGAAGGGCTGGGGTCTCCCCCCCCCCCCCCCTCTCCTAAGAGCCCGGTCACCATGCTTCTAGTCCTGGATGCTAATCTGCAGCTCGGGGGATGGATGCAGGAAGCTTGACTGCTTAAATCAGGGGTCTTCAAACTTGGCCCTTTGATGACTTATAATAATAATAATAAAGTTGGAAGGGACCTTGGAAGTCATCTGGTCCAACCCCCTGCTCAGGCAGGAAACCCTATAGTACCATTTCAGACAAAGGGCTGTCCAGTCTCTTCTTAAAAACTTCCAGTGTTGGAGAAGGGAGGGAAGGAAGGAAAAAAAAGAATAACAGACTCAGAAGGGACCTTGGAGGTCATCTAGTCCAACCCCCTGCTCAGGCAGGAAACCCTATAGTACCATTTCAGACAAAGGGCTGTCCAGTCTCTTCTTAAAAACTTCCAGTGTTGGAGAAGGGAGGGAAGGAAGGAAGGAAGGAAAAAAAAGAATAACAGACTCAGAAGGGACCTTGGAGGTCATCTGGTCCAACCCCCTGCTCAGGCAGGAAACCCTATAGTACCATTTCAGACAAAGGGCTGTCCAGTCTCTTCTTAAAAACTTCCAGTGTTGGAGAAGGGAGGGAGGAAGGAAGGAAGGAAGGAACAATAACAGATGGAAGGGACCTTGGAGGTCATCTAGTCCAACCCCCTGCTCAGGCAGGAAACCCTACACCATTTCAGACAAATGGCTGTCCAGTCTCTTCTTAAAAACTTCCAGTGTTGGAGAAGGGAGGGAGGGAGGAAGAAACAATAACAGATGGAAGGGACCTTGGAGGTCATCGAGTCCAATCCCCTGCTCAGGCAGGAAACCCTACACCATTTCAGACAAATGGCTGTCCAGTCTCTTCTTAAAAACTTCCAGTGTTGGAGAAGGGAGGGAGGGAGGAAGAAACAATAACAGATGGAAGGGACCTTGGAGGTCATCCAGTCCAATCCCCTGCTCAGGCAGGAAACCCTACACCATTTCAGACAAATGGCTGTCCAGTCTCTTCTTAAAAACTTCCAGTGTTGGAGAAGGGAGGGAGGGAGGAAGAAACAATAACAGATGGAAGGGACCTTGGAGGTCATCCAGTCCAATCCCCTGCTCAGGCAGGAAACCCTACACCATTTCAGACAAATGGCTGTCCAGTCTCTTCTTAAAAACTTCCAGTGTTGGAGAAGGGAGGGAGGGAGGAAGAAACAATAACAGATGGAAGGGACCTTGGAGGTCATCGAGTCCAACCCCCTGCTCAGGCAGGAAACCCTCTATACCATTTCAGACAAATGGCTGTCCAGTCTCTTCTTAAAAACTTCCAGTGTTGGAGCATTCACCGCTTCTGGAGGCAGGTGGTTCCACTGGTTAATTGTTCTGACTGTCAGGAAGTGTGCCTGGCTGAGGAATTCTGGGAGTGGAAGTCCACAAAGACCCCCTGGCTTAAATCATCTCTGTTTCAAGTGCAAAAAGTTAACTAGAAGAAGGACAGCCCAGGTAGACCCAGAAAGGTAGGCCAATTCTAAGTCTAAATCACCTTGCATGAGCTACTTCAGGGGTCTCCAACTATGGCCACTTGAAGACATGTGGACTTCAACTCCCAGAATTCCCCAGCCAGCAAGGGTTTGCCAGAATTCAGCATGGATAGGACAAGAAACAAAGGTGGCATCGCATATCGCATATTTTTGATAGGGTAAATTTCTTAATAGACGGTGGGAATGTGGTAGATGTAATATATCTTGACTTCAGCAAAGCGAAAAGAAAAAAAAGGCTGGGGAATTCTGGGAGTGGAAGTCCACGAGTCTTCCAAGTCGCCAAGCTTGGGGAAGGCTGATCTAATTCAGTGTTGTTTTTCAAACTTTAAGAGGGGTGGGCTTCAATTCCCAGAATTCCCCAGCCAGCTTTGCTTTGAAAAAACACTGATTTATTTTTATATAATCCCTAATAGAAGCAAGTTACCTTCCTTTGGGGGAGAAACTTTGGGGTGTGTGAAAGGGGGAAATGTCCTCCAATCCAGTTGCAGCCCTTCCGGGGAATATCGGAACGGACATTAAATCGGAACATGGGCATCCCAAGTTGGGAGAAGCGGCTCGGCACGAGTCTGAAACGCCGGGAGTTTCTGGGGGACGCAATTCAAGGCTGCACCCGTGTCCGTTGTGGGTTGCGACAGGGAGCTTGCCCGTCTCAAAATCCGTGTTCATGTTTGGGACATGAAAATTTGTGCTAAAATGGAGTGGTTTCGTCGGACAGGGAATTTGTGAATAAAAACCCTCCTTGGTTTATCCACATTACGAATTGAATTTGCCCTCCCATCTTCGGCGTGCAGGCAGTCCTGGATTTTACGACCCCAATCAGGACAAGAATCTTGGTTGTTAAGTGGGGCAGTTGCGAAGTGAGAGCCGCGCCCTTGTTTTATGACCTTTTTGGTTAAGCAAATCGCTGCGCGAATCAGACGGCCATTAAGCAAATCCAGCTTTTCCCAGTGACTTTGCCGATCGGAAGACAGCCAGGAATGTCATAAAAGGGGGGGATCAAGTTATCCCGGGACGCTGCAGGTGTCATAAATACTGCATTTTGGTCACATGACCAGCGGGATGCTACAGCGGTTGTAAGCTTTTTCGGCATCGTAACTTCGAAACAGCCGGTCGTAAGTAGAGGACCTCCTGCTTAACGACTTACAATCACGGAGCGTTTCTGTCGCTAATTGAAACACTTGTTCAGTGAACGTGGCGCCCTTTTACGCCCTTCCTTGCCACATTTGTGAAAGCAAATCTCTGCCCGTCATTAAGTGAGTCACACCGTCCTTAAGCCAATCCAGCTTCCCCCTTGACTTTGCTTGTCCGACGGTCGCAAAAAGGGGGCCCCGGGACACTGCAGCCGTCATAAATACAAGTCAGCTGCCAAGTGTCCGCATTTTGATCACGTGACCACGGGGGAAATGCTTCAACGGTCGTTAAGTGGGAAAAATCGGCCGTAAGGCACTTTTTCCAGTGATGTCGTAACTTTGGTCACTAAATGAACTGTCGTTAAGTTGAGGACTGCCTATATTCTTGTCTTTTTAGACCAGGGGTCTTCAAACTTGACCCTTTGATGACTTGTGGACTTCGACTCCCAGAATTCCTCAGCCAGGCACGCTGGCTGAGGAATTCTGGGAGTTGAAGTCCACAAGTCGTCAAAGGGCCAAGTTTGAAGACCCCTGTTTATTAGACAATAAATTTCCCCAACTTCTTCCCCCCCGGCCTGGAAAAAATAAAGCAAAACCCCACCAGAGTCTCGATGTACAAAGTGTATTATAATAATAACAATTTAAAAAAGAATTTCTGGTTAATTCGCTCGCAGCAACTTCCGTAAAATGCATTAGCTGAGTGTTTTTTTAAACCTCGGCAACTTTTAAGATGGGCTGGACTTCAACTCCCAGAACGCCCCAGCCGGCGCAGGCTCTGGCTGGGGCATCCTGGGAGTTGAAGTCCCTCCATCTTAAAAAAGTTGAAAAAACACCGCTTCGCAAGGCAGCAACACGAGCGTAGGGCCCGCCAAGCAGGCGCGTCCCGAGTTCGAGTCCCAGCTCCATGCGCCGGATGGAGAAGAAGCAGCTTTTGAGAGTCCTCGCTTAAGAGACGGACTCCCCCCCCCAAAAAAAGTTCATTTTCTTTTCCTGGTGCGTAAAAACAAAGCCGTCTCCTCTTGCGCGACGGTGGCGGACTCCTCCTGGGGATTTGTGCCAGCCAGCTGCTCCGTGCCCAGAGTAAGGCAGTCCATTCCGCCCAGGTGTCTTTGCCAGGCCTCTCTGTGCCACAACTCCCCCCTCCCCATATCCCCGGCCCCTCCTCACACCCAGACCTTCTCCCCAGCGGCATCCAGGTCCGGCGAGCAGCAGCCGCAGCAGCCCACGCTGTGGTAGCGGCTGGCAGGCAGGTTCTTGTAGATGGCTTTGCTGTAGGGCACCAGGCAGTAGCCGAGCTGCAGGCGGCGCGCCAGGCGGCAGTAGGCAGCCAGGGCCAGGACCAGGAGGGGCACCAGCAGGGTGAAGCCCACCACCAGCAGGCCCACGGCGGCCGAGTCGTGCAGGTGGCTGGTGCAGTAGTGCTCCTGGGTGTTGAGGAACTGCGGAGAGAAAAGGGGGAAAGGGGCCGTTGGAAATCTCCTCTGTCTGGGCAGCCCGCCAGCCGGGCTCTGGCACAAACACACACACACACCACGTACCAGGGAAGCCGGCTGCCAGGAGCACACATCATCATCATCATCATTAATAATAATCATAGTTGGAAGGGACCTTGGAGGTCTTCTAGTCCAACCCCCTGCTCAGGCAGGAAAACTCTAGATCGTTTCAGACAAATAATAATAATAATAATAATACCACCAATAATAAGTACCAATAGTAAATAGGCGCCTTAGGTGCCATCCCAAAACAACTGGAGCACCACTTGAACACCATCATCGGCATTGACAAATTCGCCATCGGTTAATTGCAAAAGGCGGCCTTACTGGGAACTGCTTCCATCCTGCGACGAGATCTGTAATACCGTCAAACATCCACATCTGCCTATCCCAGGTCCTTGGTAGGGACTCGATAGGTAGACAGAAATGCCAAATCCAGTCTGAACATCTGGCTGACTGTGCGATGACCAATAATAATAATAATAATATTAACAACAACAATAAAGTTGGAAGGGACCTTGGAGGTCATCTAGTCCAACCCCCTGCTCAGGCAGGAAGCCCTCTATCATTTCAGACAAATGGCTGTCCAGTCTCTTCTTAAAAACTTCCAGTGTTGGAGCATTCACAGCTTCCGGAGGCAGGTTGTTCCACTGGTTAATTGTTCTAACTGTCAGGAAGTTTCTCCTTAGTTCTAGGTTGCTTCTCTCCTTGATGAGTTTCCATCCGTTGCTTCTTCTCCTGCCTTCAGGGGCTTTGGAGAATAGCTTGACTCCCTCTTCTTTGGGGCAGCCCCTGAGATACTGGAAGGCTGCTATCCTGTCCCCCCTCGTCCTTCTCCTCATTAAACTAGACATCCCCAATTCCAGCAGCCGTTCCTTATATGCTTTAACCTCCAGTCCCCTGATCCTCTTTGTTGCTCTTCTCTGCACTCTTTTTAGAGTCTCAACATCTTTTTTACATGGTGGTGACCAAAACTGGATGCCGTATTCCAAGTGTGGCCTTACCAAGGCCTTGTAAAGTGGTATTAACCTTTCATCTGATCTCGATTCTATCCCTCTGTTAATGCAGCCTAGAACTGTGTTGGCCTTTTTGGCAGCTGCAGCACACGGCTGGCTCCTATTTAAGGGATTGTCCACTAGGACTCCAAGATCCCTCATTATAGGGCTGGATCTCCTTCCTGACCCATTGCTGTCCCAGGAGCAGAAGCTGCCCATCTGGATGGCCAGCTCAGGTGAGCAAGGTGGGAATTGTAGCCTCCCTCTTGGAGGGAGGGAGGGAGGGAGGGAGGGAGGGAGGTGGAAGGGAGGGAGGAAGGAAGGAAGGTGGAAGGGAGGGAGGAAGGAAGGATGGAAGGAGAAGGAGGGAGGAAGGAAGGAAGGAAGGAAGGAAGGAGGAAGGGAGCAAGGGAAGGAAATAGAAAAGGAGGGGGAGAAAAGAAGCGAGAGAGGGATGGCAAGGGAAAGAAGGGAGGAAGAGTTGAATTCTGGGAGTTGAAGGGGAGAAAGGGAGAAAGGGGAAGAAAGAAAAGGGCAAGGGAGGAAGGGAAAGGAAAGAAGCGAAATAGAAAAGAGGAAAGGAAGATAGAAAAGGGAGGACGAAAAGGGAGAAAAGGGAGGAAGGAAGGAGAGGAAGAGGAGGAAAAGAGGAAGATAGAAAAGAGAAAGAAGGGGGGAGGGCAGAAGAGGGGCACCTCCCCTGAAGGGCTATCTCTCCCCCTCCCTCCTGGGACTTAGCAGCAGCAGGAGGAGGACGGGGGGGGGGGCAGCCGGGGCTATGCCTGGAATGTGTCTTTTGGCCCCGGGAGGTTATCAGCCCCCAGCCTGGGCATCTGGCTTGCCTCACCGCCGGGGACAGGCGGAAAGGTGGCAGGCCAGCCGGTGCAGCTTCCCGCCAGGAGGGGCCTGTGGTTTCCTGTTGACCGGCTTCAGTGCAAAGAAGCAGCATCACGGGAGGCTCGCTCTGGGCAGGTGCCCAGACCCATTTCAGAAGGGCGGTGAGCGGCCACTGGCTGCAAATTGGGTTTTTTGTTGTTGTTTTCTTGCAACACAACAACCACAACAATAATAATAATGACAACGATGAAGATGCACCGAAGTTAGTATATCAGGCAGGCTTGCTGACTGCGGGAGAGTCCAAACTGGCCTACAAGAAAGAGCAAACGAAGAACAGAATGGAGGCGTGGGAAGGCAAAGCACTACATGGCCAGTACATTAAAAAAATAGCTGGGAAAGCAGGTAATAACAAGACCTGGCAGTGGCTAAGAGCAGGAAAGTTGAAGAAAGAGACGGAGGAGAGACTAATTCTGGCTGCACAAGAACCCAGCCTTAAGGACGAAGGCGCACAAAGTCAAAATGGAGAAGACAGCAACAGACAGTTAAGTGCCGCCTATGCAAAGAAGCCGAAGAAACAGTGGACCACCTGGTAAGCTGCTGCAAGAAGATCGCACAGACTGACTACAAGCAGCGGCATGACAAAGTAGCCACAATGGTGCATTGGAAGATCCGCAAGAAATATCATTTGCCTGTAAGCCAGAACTGGTGGGATCATAAAATAGAGAAAGTCATAGAAAATGATAACGTTAAACTGCTCTGGGACTTCAGAATTCAAACAGACAAGCACCTGCCACATAACACCCCGGACTTAACAATTGTCGATAAGAAAGACAAAAAAGTCTGGATAGTGGACGTGGCAGTGCCTGGAGACAGCAGAATAGACGAGAAAGAATTGGAGAAGATAACAAAATACAAAGACCTACAAATAGAAATAGAAAGACTGTGGCAAAGGCAAGCAAGGGTGGCACCAATAGTAATAGGCGCCTTGGGTGCAATCCCAAAACAACTGCAGCACCACTTGAACACCATCATCGGCATTGACAAATTCGCCATCGGTCAATTGCAAAAGGCGGCCTTACTAGGAACTGCTTCCATCCTGCGACGATGTCTGTAATACCGTCAAGCATCCCCATCTGCCTATCCCAGGTCCTTGGGAAGGACTCGATAGGTAGACAAAAATGCCAAATCCAGTCTGAACATACTGGCTGGACTGTGCGATGATCAATAATAATAATAATAATAAAGTTGGAAGGGACCTTGGAGGTCATCTAGTCCAACCCCCTGCTCAGGCAGGAAACCCTGTACCATTTCAGACAAATATACCATTTGAGACAAATATCTTAAGATTTGGGGGAAAACCCCACCCCACCCCTCCAAGATACTCAAATGCTACACTGACGCCTTGCGTAAGATCCCACAATCGGCAGATAGTGGCTTATTGTGTCTTGCTTAAGCTAAGCCAGACCTTCCCTTTCTTCTTAATTTTGACTGGTTTCTACCTCTCTGGGTTTGGGACCAAAATAAGATTTGGATGCCTTTGGATTCCCAGATTATTTTTGAGAACTGAATTTCGATCCCTTTTTTTATCCGGGTGTAAAAATGACGAATGTCCCAAACGGGACAGGTTGAATTTTACTTGCCTTAGGCTGGAGACTAAAACATACAAAGGGGGGTTGCAGGAATTGGGGATGTCTACTCTAGTGAAAAGGAGGACTAGGGGTGACATGTTAGCAGTCTTCCAGTATTTGGGGGGGCTGCCCAAAGAAGAGGGGGGTCAATTTATTTTCCAAAGCACCAGAAGGCAGGAGAAGAAGCAACGGATGGAAACTAATCAAGGAGAGAAGCAACCTGGAACTAAGGAGAAGCTTCCTAACAGTGAGGACAATTAACCAGTGGAACAGCTTGCCACCAGAAATCGTGGGCCCTCCATCATTGGAGATTTTCAAGAAGAAAATTGTCTGAGATGATATAGAGTGTCCTGTTTGTGCAGGGGGTTGGACTAGAAGACCTCCAAGGTCCCCTCCAACTCTATTATTCTATGTTCTAAGATCCATTCCTACTTATGAGTTGATGTCTGTACATCTGTCTTCTTTAGTAGAGTCATAGCCTACACCAGCATCCACACAAAACCTTACACCAACACCGGTGTAGGCCAGGTCGCTACCAAAATCAAAGTTTGGAAGGAATCCACCCTTTAGACACCCTCGCTTTTCTTTTTTTAAGCCATCCCGCTTAAAAAAATAAAACTGGATTCCTGCTTGAGAGAGATTCAATTTAAGTAGGCCTGTTGGGAGTTACGTGTCAGAATAACTCAGTTTTTTTTTTTTCAGGATCGTGGAAAACGACCCATCTCAAACATAACGCCTGCAATTCTTCCTTCAGCGGGCCAAATTCAAATAAGATTCAAATGTTGAACCTTTTTTTAATTTTCGGATGGCTTTTCCTTTCATTATGAGGATGCTGGAGAGGTTACAATCCTATTTGAGGCACGCATGTGGTTTAATTAAATAAGAAAATAAAATATGCACTAATGCAGGACTGTCCAAAACCTTGGCCACTTTAAGACCGGGGGACTTCAACTCCCAGAATTCCCCAGCTGGCTGGGGAATTCTGGGAGTTGAAGTCCCCCGGTCTTAAAGTGGCCAAGGTTTTGAACACCTGCGTACTAACACTTCACATTGAATTAGCCAGGCAAAACTGTGTGCATTTTGTGTGCTTACCGAATAACCCTTGTTGCAGTCCGTGACCTGGGTGTCTTATTCTCACACACAGGAGGATCCTGCCCCATGCCTGAGCAGGCCACCCATCATGTTCGTTCTCACAACCGCTGGGACAGACCAGAGTCAGGAACCCAAGGATGCTAGTAAACACACACCCATTTTTTTAAAAAAAATTTAAAGTCCAGAGAGGTTGCCTGCTCTCTCCCCCAGCCCCCAGCCCCTCCCAAAAGGGGCAGGGGCCTGACCTACCATCCACTTCCACCCAGAGGGTGATGTGCAACACACACACACACACACACACACACATCTCGCCTTGGGATTCAGGCCGGAGACTTAATCCCGAAACATTTGCCTCTCCCCCCAAGAGGGAGACCACCCCGTAGTAGCCACGTCAACCTGGACGTGCCGAAGGGGCATGGAGGGGGGGGAGGAGCAGGACTGTGACTGGGGGGTGGGGTGGGCTGGGGAGGGGAGGGGAAGGGGGGTGCCAGGAGGCCAACTGAATTCCAGGGCTGGGCCTGGTCTGGAGATCTGGCCACGATCGCAAATCTCCAGCAGCAAGAGATTTCGCCCTTCAAAGCCCCATGTTTTCTTAACCCTGCAAATTGCTGGAAGTGGAGCATGTGCAGAGTGCCTTTGGCTCATGCCACCCCAACAGTTAAGGTCTTTTCAGGCTCCAGAGGTTGTGGGTGCTCCAACACACTGGAGGCTTTTAAGAAGAGATTGGACAGCCATTCGTCTGGAATGGCAAGAGGGACTCCTGCCGGAGCAGGGGGTTGGACTAGAAGACCTCCAAGGTCCCTTCCAACTCTTGTGATTCTATTAATTTGGAACATCTTGCCTCCAGAAGTCGTGGGTGCTCCAACACTGGAGGTTTTTAAGAAGAGATTGGACAGCCATTCGTCTGGAATGGTAGAGGGACTCCTGCCTGAGCAGGGGGTTGGACTAGAAGACCTCCAAGGTCCCTCCCACTCTGTTATTCTGTTGTTTAAAAGTCCACTATGGCTCAGCTACTTCATTTCTCCGGCACATCCTGCACGAGAGCGTCATCCATCCGTACAGAGGCCTTGACTCTCTGCTCTCTCCTCCCAACTTTATCCCAATGGAGGATTCCTGAATTCCTAACCCAGAATGAACATATTCCATGGAGTTTTCCAGCACATACATGAAATGTATGCACATGGATGTGCACAAAGAGCTGGAATGGAAATTATTCAAGGGAGACTTGGGAAGCCGTTTTATTCATGTTCTTCCCATCCTATTTGTTCAAAGAGGTGGTAATAATAATAATAATAATAATAATAATAATAATAATAATAATAATAATAATAATAATAATAATAATAATAATAATAATAATAATAATAATAATAATAATAATAATAATAATAATAATAATTAATAATAAAAACAACGAAGTGACATCGACAGGTCGTACCTGCCAAGAAAAATAGGGGGCAGAGGACTATTGCAAATCCACCAAACTGTAGAAGAAGAAAAACGAAGTTTGAATGACTATGTGAATCAAAGTACAGAAAAACTGCTGCAGGCTGTGAAAACAGAGAGCACTGTAAAAATAACAGAAACAAAGGCAGAATATAAGGAAAAACGGCTGGATGACAGATTAAATAGATGGAAAACCAAAGCTTTGCATGGACAGCATTTGAAAAACATGGAAGGAAAATGTGATAACAGCTTGACATGGGCATGGCTTAAGATGGGAACCGTCAAGAAAGAAACGGAAGGCTTAATACTGGCTGCTCAAGAACAAGCACTACAAACTAATGCCATGAAAGCGAAGATACAAAAATCCACTGACAATCCAAATTGCCGACTTTGCAATGACAAAGTTGAAACTGTTTCACACCTAATCTGCGAGTGCAGCAAAATCGCGCAAACCGATTACAAATCTAGACATGACCGAGTTGCTAAATTAATCCACTGGGCATTGTGTAAAAAATACGACCTGCCTGTGTCCGAAAAGTCGTGGGAACACAGGGTGGAAAAAGTTGTCAAGAATGAGAGGGTGAAGATCTTGTGGGACTTTCGAATACAGACAGATCGCCATTTGGGACACAACACGCCGGATATCGCAGTTGTAGAGAACCGAAGCGTACAGCTGATTGATATCGCTGTACCAGGAGATGCCAGAGTCGAAGAAAAACAACGGGGAAAAAATTACGAAATATCGCGACCTGGCCATCGAAACTGCGCGATTATGGATGAAACGTGTAAGAGTGGTACCCATTGTCATCGGGGCACTGGGAACTATGTCCAAAAACTTTGCAAAATACATCAAGAAACTGCAGCTTCCTGCAATAACTCCAGCAATGTTACAAAAAACTGCGCTACTCGGAACATCTTACATTTTAAGGAGGTACCTGGCTGACCCCTAGGATGCTGGTAGCAACCCGTGTCAACCATCAGCGCCAGCCAACTTGAATGTTCAGTTGACTGAGGTTCATGTTTAATGAATAAAAGATTATTATTATTATTATTATTATTATTATTATTATTATTATTATTATTATTATTATTATTATTATTATTATTATTATTATTATTATTATTATAATATAATAATAATAATAATAATAATAATAATAATAATAATAATAATAATAATAATAATAATAATAATAATAATAATAATAATAATAATAATAATAATTAATAATAATAATAATAATAATAATAATAATAATAGTAAAGTTGAAAGGGATCTTGGAGGTAATCTAGTCCAACCCTCTGCTCAGGCAGGAAACCCTAGACCATTTCAGACAAATGGCTGTCCAGTCTCTTCTTAAAAACTTCCAGTGTTGGAGCATTCACCGCTTCTGGAGGCAGGTTGTTCCACTGGTTAATTGTTCTCACTGTCAGGAAGTTTCTCCTTAGTTCCAGGTTGCTTCTCTCCTTGATTAGATTCCATCCGTTGCTTCTTGTCCTGCCTTCAGGCGCTTTGGAGAATAGCTTGACTCCCTCTTCTTTGGGGCAGCCCCTCAGATACTGCAAGACCGCTATCATGTCCCCCCTCGTCCTTCTCTTCATTAAACTAGACATACCCAATTCCTTATATGTTTTAGCCTCCAGTCCCCTGATCCTCTTCGTTGCTCTTCTCTGCACTCTTTCTAAAGTCTCGACATCTTTTTTACATTGTGGTGACCGAAACTGGATGCAGGATTCCAGGTTTGGCCTTACCAAGGCGTTGTAGACTCTAATTTGACTGATCCGTGTTGAACCCTCTTATTAGTATAGCATCTGCTGGCCCAGGGCTGATACTTCTCAATCATTCAATTGTTACAATAATTAATCAACGGAACTGCTTGCTGCAGAAGTTGTGGATGCTCCATCACTGAAGGTTTTTTTAAAAAGAGATTGGACAATGATTTTTCTGAACTGGTATAGGTTTCCTGTTTGAGCCGGGGGTTGGACTAGAAGACCTCCCAAGGTCCCTTCCAACTCTGTTATTCTGTTATCCTCCCTCTGAGAAAATGCCCCTTTCTCTTTTTCTGCCCACAAACGCACCCCCTTGGCCTCAGTTTCCCCCACTGGGGAAATGGATCTTTAGGGACAACGGGGAAAACAGGCTTTTGCAGATGAATTTTATTTGTTCAGTCTATTTCTTTGCTCCAATTTATTTGCTGCTTCTCTCTTCTCTTCCATTCTGGACAGAATTCGGGCTGTCGGCAATTGGCATCTTGGCACAAACCAACATTGGGGAGAAGGTGCTTGAGCTTCAGAAGCCCAGGGCAGGGAACTGGGGGAGACCCACAGGGGGTTCAAGCCAACTTTGGGGGGGTACGCAGGACGGAGGAAATGCTGGCTTCCTTCCTTACGGCAGCCTCTAGCCGAGGATGCTTTGAGCCCAGATTTTTATGTTTATTTGAATTACTGATTAAATTTGCTGCCGGTCTCACTGCAAGGACACCACTGATAGTGTGACTCTGCCTCGTTGTACCAAAGTGAGATTTTTTTTCCCCCACCCCTGGCCACATCGCAGCCTCCCCTTGGGTCTGAAATTTTCACCCCAGGCAACCCCAGTCCCTTTTAAGAGGGTACATCAAGACCTCCGCCAGCCTTCCCAAATCTGAAGCCCCCCACCCCCATATGTGTTACCCCAAAGCTGGTAGTTCTTCCCATCACTACAGCGGAACACTGAAACTTAAAAGAGGCCTGCTTTATTTAGGTGTTGTTGTTTTTTAACTAGCACGCTGCAAATTTAGAAAGAATTCCCCATTGGCCTGTCTTGGACCCCAGAGGAAGGGATCCAGATTAATCTACCGTAGCCGCAAATCAGGAGGAATCTGGAAGCAGCTTTTTCCCACTCCCGGATTTAATTCCAAGGCGGAAAAATTCCACAACGGATGATCCAGGGAAAAAAAAGAGTTTCCAGCTTCCTCTTGATGGTCACTGGAGCAGCGACTGCCTGCCTGCCACAATCAGAACAGAGCTGGAAAGGACCTTAGAGGTCTTCTAGTCCAACCCCTTGCTCCAGCAGGAGACCCTGTCCCATTTCAGACAAGGGGCTGTCCAGTCTTTTCTTTCAAAATCTCCAGATGGTGAACAACTTCTGGAGGCAAATCTTTCCAACTGGTTAATGGTTCTCAAATGTTTGGAAGCTTCTGCTTAGTTCCAGGTGGCTTCTCTCCTTGATGAGTTCCCACCCTAGTTGCTTCTTGTCCTGCCTTCAGGGGCTTTGGAGAAGAGGTGGAACCCCTCCTCTTTGTGGCAGCCCCCCCAAATACTGGAATGCTGCTATCATGTCCCGTCCCCCCCCCACACACACACCTAGTCCTTCTTTTCTCTAGACTGGCCAAACCCAAATCCTGCAACCGTTCTTCTGCGTTATGTTTTAGCCTCCGGGCCTTTAACCATCCCTAGTTCCTCTTCTCTGCACTTTTCCCCAAAATCTCAGCATCTTTTTCCGTAATGTCTGAATGCCGATTCAGACCTGGGCAAGGCAGCCTCTCTCCCCAAACCTTGGGTGTGTGTGTGTGATTTCCAACCCCAGGACCCCCAGTCTTAAAAAAAAACGAAACAAAACACCCTGAATATTCAAAAAAACAGCCTTCCCTTCCCCACTGGAAGCCCGTTTGCAAGGGGGAAGCTGCTGCTTCAGGTTCCTGGCCCCTTCCCCAAATTCAGTGCCTTTCCCGCCTGCTCCCTCCCTCCCAGTTCCGACTCCCCCCCTCAAGAGAGGGGCTAAGCAGGACCACTGACCTTGGAGTGGCAGAGAAATCCGAAGCCCAAAAGGACCCCAGCCGGCAACAGGACCAGCCCAAAGATGAATCCGGCCAGGAGGAGGTTGAGCAGTCCGATCAGCAGGTTTTGGAGGGTGACTAGCACTGCACAAGCCCAGCAATCCAGGGACCCTCGGAGCTCCAGAGCCCCCTCCCCAGCATAAGGAGGGGGGGTCAGTGGCGAGGTCCCCGGGCCCCCCTCGCAGTCCAGGGACCCCGGCCCGGGCTTGGGGGAACTGATGTCTAAGCTCATCCTTGCTGGTGGCTTCTTTAGCTTTCTGGCTGGGCTTAGCCGGAGATGCGTTTTATAGGCGCCCCTCCCTCCTTCCCCCCCTCCAGGATAAGCTAGGAATGCACAAACACACACACAGAGTGCAAAGCACAAAGCCCCAACACACACACACACACACACCAGCTTTTCGCTAAACTCCAGCCTCTCCCCAGGATGCTCCCTTTAAGAGGCAGCCCCCCCTCCCCTCTCCCAGCAGGGGAAGGGTCTCCCTCCCCTCTGAATTCCAGAGATGCTTCTTTCGGCCACCCTCCCCTCCTCACCTCTGCCTCCCCTTCCCCAAAGTGGCACAGAGCCCCCCCCCCATTGGGCCCAGGCCAGATGCTGCTGCTTGGGGGAAAAAAACCAAAACAGCCCACTACCCATTTTTAAATCTGGGGGAAAAAAAAAGCCCATCCAGAAAGGCTTGAATAGTGTCCCTTAAGTTTGGGGGTGCCCGTTTAGGGCAGGGCATTGCCCTGGGGTCAATTGGGGCCCAGGGAAGGGGTCCTTGAACCCACCCTGCCCACTTTGGGACTCCGAAGCCAGGAGGCATTCCCCCACTGGGTTGCAAAGCAACATTTTCCAGGTTAAAAAGGCCTCTGCTTCCCCCCCCCCGCCCGTGAAGACCCCACACACACAAAGCCCCCCCCTTTAAACAATGGGATCCGGTGCCCCCCCCGCCCACCCGCTTTAGGCATCCCATCCACAGCTCGTAGATCAAAAGGCAAAAAGGGGGGGGGGATGAAAAAAACAAACCTAAAAACCAGGTTGGTTTATTTTATCTCTGTGAGTTAATTTAATTTTTTTTTCATTTTTACATTTACAAAATAAGATTTGCTTTCTCCTCGTCCCCTACAGTACATTTAAGAATCCGTTTGTGTGGTTTTTGTGTGTGTCTCTGTGTGTGTGTGTGTGTGTGTGTGTGTTTTTCCCAAAAAAGTTAACTTTGAGATCTTCATCTGTTTAATTACAGTGTGTGCCGGGAAAGGGAATCTGGCTTTTGTTTTTTTGTTTTTAAAAAAAGTGCAGGTTTTGGAAGAAAGATTTATTTTTTTTACAGTGTAGGATAGGATGAGATTCTGTTCAGGAGGAAATCAACAAATGAATGAGAATCAACTTTTTTATTTTCTCACACACCCCCTTCGACACCCCCCCCCACATTTCCCCCCCCCTCCCCGTCCCACCTAACCTCGTGAGAAAACTTGAGCATTACGTCCAGGAAACAGTCGACGAAAATAAAACATTTAGAAACTCCGTTAACATTCCAGAGAGAAACTCAAAAAAAAAAAAACACGGACTGACGGAAAAAGAGAGACGTGTCTTTAAAAAAAAACAAAAAAAACAAAAAAAAACTTAAAACAGGTACATTTTAAAAAAGATTTCTTAAAAAAAAACAAAAGCTGGATCAACAAAAAACAACAACAAAAACCCTCCCAATAAAAGACCAATAAATAGAGAAATCATTATCAAACGACCAAAAAAAGAAAAAAAAAAGACGTATAAATTAAAAAAAGAAAACATTTATAAATCGTTAAGACAATTCTGACACGCGGAGGTAAAAATTAAAAAACAAAAAACCACGAGAAGAGAGGAAAATTACCCCAAATCAGACATTTTTGTTTTCTGGTTGTTTTTTTGTGTTTTTTTTAAACGAACTGTCTTAGCTTTTTTTTAAAATAATAATAAAAAAAAAAATTAAAAGAAGATAAGCCGGTGAATTCGATAAGGGGAAGAAAAAAAAACACAATTAAATAATCACATCGGTTAAAAGATGAACTATTAACGGGGAGAGTTAAGGACATTGAATAGTTAAGGTGAAAGGAGGGTTAGGAGTCAGGATTGCGTTAAGTTAACACACCTAACAATCGTTAACAAAAAGCTAGGACAGTGTTGATAATGTTCCCCCCCCCCTGCCAAATTTTGCCAAATTTTTTTTTCTCCCATCTACCCGTGTGTCTTTGATTTGGGGCAAGCACCATATATACCCTTTTTTTGCACAGGGTTGTAATTTTTACTATCCAAAGGCGTCGCGCAGTCAAATTCCCCGCTTCCCCCCCCCCGTGCCTTGCAGCGACAACTTCCGACTGCACTTGTGTATATATATATATATATATTTTCGTCTGTTTTGTGTATTTTGTTTTTTTAAAAGCAGTTTCTAATACAAACCAGATTTTTTTTTTCTCCTTATATTTATATATATATATATAATATATAAAAGGATGTAAGAAATCAAATGTCCATCAGAATAATTAAAAAAACACACACGCAAATCGTCCCTGGCCCCCGCCCAGCCGATATATATATAAATCAATGTACACTCTCTTCATTCCCCCTCCCCAAAAAACCAAAGTTCACCCAGAGAGAACTGAACCCATAAAAGTCCTGTGTTAAGAAACCCGTATTAATTTTTTTTTTGCTTGCTTGCTTGCTTGCGGTTTTTTTTTTTTCCTTTCCTTTGTTTTTCCAAACTTTGTTTTTTCTCTCTCTCAAAATTTCCAACCAGACACACACACACCCCAAAAAAAAAAAAAAAAAGTAAATTAAACGAACAAAAAATTAAAACAATAAATCGCGCGGGGCAGCCCCGGTTCAACGCCTCTGTTCCGCAAATCCGTAAATGCGCGTGTGAACCAGCTGCAATCTCTTTTCGTTCCTCCGAAGCCCATGATGCTCGTCCCGGGGAGGAGGAGGAGGGGGGGGAAGGCACGCGGAAGTTCGACGCTAAGAGGGACGCGGATCCCGATCCCCGCTTTAGGAACGGAGTCATCGTATTCGTCCTCACCGTCCATTTCGGATCAAAACGTCATTGTTCTTCGCCCCCTTTTTTTTTTTTAATTCAAACAAAAAATAATTCAGGATTTATCGATGGGTTTATTGTCTTCTCTGTTTTTTTTTTTTCCTCTTTTCGTTTCCGAAATAATAATAATAGTAAAAAAAAATTCAGCACCACCCAGGAAAATTAAAAACGAATAAAAATAAGGAGGTTCATTGTGTGTGTGTGTGTTTTGTTTTGTTTTTGTTTGAAGAAAAAGAAGAATAAATTAAAAGAAGGGTCCGTCGGGAGGAAACAAAAGCTTGCAGCCGGATCCGTGTCGCTCCGGCTCAGGGCGGGTTGCGAGGAAGCAACGGAGGGGAAATCGAGGCTCGGCTCTTTTTTTCCGGAGGGGGGGTGGAGGCAGAAAAGGGGGCTACAGCACCTTCTGCCCCCCAACACTCACAGTGGGAGTGGGAGAAAGTAGCACGGGAAAAGTGAGCCCAGACATCGGCGCCTGGGGGTGATATGGCTCATCTTGAACTCGGCGCCGCAGCCTGCAAAAAAAAAAAAAGGGGGGGGGAATGTGTGTCAATCAATCCCAATCCTCGTTTTTTTCTTCCTTTCTTTAATCGATCTGGGGAGGATCTGGGCAGGATGGCCATTTTCCCCCCTCCCGCAATGTACAGGTGGTCCTCAACTTACGACCACAATGGAGCTCAAAAGTGAGCTTTGCCCCGTTTTACGACCTTCCTTGCCTCGGTTGTTAAGTGGATCGATAAGTTAAGTCGATAAGTTAAAACACCCGGTTGTTAAAGTGAATCCGGCTCCTCCCCCCCCCCCGTTGACTTTGCCTGTCGGAAGGTCGCAAAAGGGGATCACGTGGCGGACCATCGTAAATACGAACCCGTTGCCAAGCATCTCCGAATTTTCAATCACGGGATCGTGGGAGATGCTGCAACGGTCGTAACTATGAAGAAAAAAACGGTCAAGTCACATTTTTTTCAGTGCTGTGGTAACCTTGAACGGTCACTAAAAGGACTATCGGTTTAAGACGGCTGCCTCCTGAAGTGGTGAATACTCCAACACTGGAAGTTTTTAAGAAGAGACTGGACAGCCCTTTGTCTGAAATGGTATATAGGGTTTCCTGCCTGAGCAGGGGGTTGGACTAGATGACCTCCAAGGTCCCTTCCAACTCTATTATTATTATTATTATTATTATTATTATTATTATTATTATTATTATTATTATTATTACTACTAATTATTACTATTACTATCAATACTATCAATACTGTCAATACTAATTATTACTACTACTATTACTAATTATTACTACTGCTACTAGTTACTATTACTACTGCTACTAGTTACTTACTCTTACTCTTACTAATTACTACTACTATCACTACTATCACTACCACTACTATTATTATTAATTATTAATTATTATTATTATTATTATTTATTATTGGCGAGGACTCTCTGTGCATCTAAGCTGGCCAAACAGCTCTGCCTGTCTGTCTAGGGCAGGGAGCGATTTAATTTTCAGAAACAGGTAAGTTTTTAAGAAGAGACTGGACAGCCCTTTGTCTGAAATGGTATATAGGATTTCCTGCCTGAGCAGGGAGTTGGACTAGATGACCTCCAAGGTCCCTTCCAACTCTATTATTATTATTATTATTATTATTATTATTATTATTATTACTGCTACTAATAATAATTATTACTATTACTATCAATACTACCAATACTACCACCACTACTACTACTACTGCTACTAGTTACTATTACTACTGCTACTAATTATTACTTACTCTTACTAATTACTACTACTATCACTACTATCACTACCACTACTACTATTATTATTATTAATTATTAATTATTATTATTATTATTTATTATTATTGGCGAGGACTCTCTGTGCATCTAAGCTGGCCAAACAGCTCTGCCTGTCCGTCTAGGGCAGGGAGCGATTTAATTTTCAGAAACAGGTAAGGGGTGTTGGGGGGGGGGGAGAGAAAGGAAACCTTCCCGGCACGATCTCCCCCTCCCCCCTCCCGTGTGCCCCCGCCCCACTTTCAGACCCTCACCAGGGTGAAGCTGTCGTAGATGCTGATCAATTCTTCCGTCTTGTACTGCTCCAGCACCACGACTCCGTGCAGGGAGGAATTGCGCTTCCGGGCACAGGCCTCGCAGTGCACCAGGTAGCTGTTCTTGCTGCCGTTCTCGCTGGTCACAAAGAGGATGTTGAACACCTCCACCTGCGGGGGTGAGGGGGTGGGAGGGGGGGGAAGAGAGGGAGAGAGAGGAGGGTCAGTTCCCTCTCCTACCAGGCGGGAGCCCCCCTTCCCTGCCCGCCCAGCAGGCATCGCCCCGAGGAATCCGAATGGAATCCAGGGATCGGCCGGGAGGCTGCTAGCCCAGCTCCACGCCCTGCAGTGAGCAGCTGAACTGTCACCCGGACAGCCATTTTGTCTGAAATGGAATTGGGTCTCCTGCTTGGACAGGGGGCTGGACTAGAAGACCTCCGGGGTCCCTTCCAGCTCTCTTATTCTATTAATTAATCAGTGGAACGGCTTCCCTGCAGAAACTGCGGGTGCTCCATCCCTGGAGGCTTTTAAGAAGAGATTGGACAGCCATTTTGTCTGAAATGGAGTTGGGTCTCCTGCTTGGGCAGGGGGCTGGACTAGAAGACCACCGGGGTCCCTTCCAGCTCTATTATTCTATTAATTAATCAGTGGAACGGCTTCCCTGCAGAAGTTGCGGGTGCTCCATCCCTGGAGGCTTTTAAGGAGAGATTGGACAGCCATTTTGTCTGAACTGGAACTGGGGCTCCTGCTTGGGCAGGGGGCTGGACTAGAAGATCTCCCGGGTCCCTTTCAGCTCTCTTATTCTATTAATTAATCAGTGGAACGGCTTCCCTGCAGAAGTTGTGGGTGCTCCATCCCTGGAGGCTTTTAAGGAGAGATTGGACAGCCATTTTGTCTGAACTGGAACAGGGTCTCCTGCTTGAGCAGGGGGCTGGACTAGAAGACCTCCAAGGTCCCTTCCGACTCTGTCGTTCTGTTAGGCACCCCAGTAGTACCTCTCCCTACTTTCTCAACGCAAGCCAACAAAACAGCTTCTCCGCCGTCTCAACCTCCGGAGGTCCACCTCCCTGCCTGCCCCATTGAGGCCTTGTTAAAACCCTCAATTTGAACCCTGCCCTAAATTTAATTTTTTTTAATTATTTTAGCACACCCTTCGAAAACTGCAAAGGGGGCACTAGGAGAAGGAATCACACCACCAGCAAACCCCCCCCTTAGATACCAGGAAATGATGCCCGAGACCCTTGCCCACCACCATGGAGAAGGCCCCAGATGCGATATCAAGATAGCCCCCCGGGCTTCTCTACCCTTCTGCTTTTCTCAGCTGGCTTGGCTGAGGACAATGGGTGCTGTAGTCCAAAGGGAGTTGCCGACTGACTGCATTTGCACCGGAGGCAGAACCGAGGCCCCCCCGCTTCACCGTTTTACTGACCGACTGGGTGGCTTGCAAGATACGGTGCAAAATACAACCTCATACGATCGTACTTTTTTTTGTTTTGTTTTTAATCTCTTTATTTTTTATCAATAATCTCTCCCGGGTACATGTCAAACAGAACGGGGTGAAGGGCACCAAGAGGTGAGCCCTCCGTAAAGGTCACCCGATGGGCGACGTTGTCCTCCCAGCCTTCTTAGCTAGGAGGGGAACCCAAACAGGGTGTCCAGTTTGCCGTCTCGCTGGGGGATACTGGAGACAACACCAAGCGGTGATGTAAGACAGGGGTCTTCAAACTTGGCCCTTTGATGACTTGTGGACTTCAACTCCCAGAATTCCTCCCGGCTGAGGAATTCTGGGAGTTGAAGTCCACAAGTCATCAAAGGGCCAAGTTTGAAGACCCCTGATGACGTAAGAGAACAGTTATGGCCCAATCTCTCCATCCAGGTCCCTGCTTAGATGACCCATGAAGTCCACAGGCAAGTTTCTCTCCCAGGGCTGAGTCTGAATTCAGGCGAATACGACAAACCTTGATTGACTGTAGCTCCACCCCTTCCTCTTATCAACCTTCTTCCAAGGAGAGGAGGTCAGAGATGGGCCACAGATGGTTCCTATCCAGTAGACGGAGACCTGAGGGTGCCATCCTGGAAGGATGCCCATCCTTGAGAAGAGAGCAGACCAGAACTTCTTGATAAAGTCAGAACCTCTTGGTCCTCTTCCCTGGCCAGATTGGACAAGGGGTCCAACACACCAGTAGCGGAAAGTCACAGCAAACGTTGTCCACTTCCTGAAGACCCACAAACGTCCATGAGAACATCCCAAGGGATGCTTCCATCACCTCAACCTATGCTTTGCCTATCCAGATCGCCACTGGGCCAAATATGCACAAGGTTATGGATGAGATGTTTGGCTAGAGACGGTATAGGTTCTGCTTGAGCAGGGGGCTGGACTAGAAGACCTCCAAGGTCCCTTCCAGCTCTATTCTTCCTTCCTTCCTTCCTTCCTTCCTTCCTTCCTTCCTTCCTTCCTTTTTTCTTTCTCTTCTTCTTCTTCTTCTTCTTCTTCTTCTTCTTCTTCTTCTTCTTCCTCTTCTCCTCCTCCTCCTCCTCCTTTTCTTATGGCCAAATTTATCCGTTCTTCTGAATTATCCTTCCTTAAAAGGAACGCTCTAGAGATGTTCTACAGATGCGATACGGTGTGTGTGTGTTTGTGTTGTGTGTCTGTGTGTGTTCGTTCCGGATCTTGCCCAATTCGTTCTCCACAAACCATCCAAGGTAGCACTGCTAAATCCAGAAATGGGACAGAAAGCATCGGAGGCTTTAGCAGAGAGGTGGGGAAAGATGGACTTCAACTCCCAGAATTCCCGAGCCAGCCACGCTTCAGCAGATGCCAAAAATTAGAGATTTCTTTTTTTCCCCCCACCCCAAGAATAATTTTCTCTTTAGCAGGATTGACGGGGGGGGGGGGGTGTCCCAGAAATTCCAGCCACGGAGCCTGTTCCCGTGCAGATCCCACGTATGTCCACGTGCAAAGGAGATTCACTGATTTTTCTTTCCAAGAGATAACGGATCAACCCGCCGGGAGGCTGGTCTCTTTGCCGGTAACAGGGAAGCTTCCCAGCTACCTGACAAGTTTATCATTTTGGGAAGAGACCACCCAGAACCTCCCATATTTAGAGTTCTTCTAGGCAGAGTCTCTTCGGCGCCACCTGCAGGGTCCCTCCTGGGTTAACGGTGCCGCGTAATTTCGATTTGGCTTCTTTGGGGCAGAAAATGCAATTCTGGGGGCGTTGAACCAACTTGGCAAACTATAGTAACGTCTCGCCTGGATGCAAAGGACTTGCCTCCAGAAGCTGTGAAGGCTCCATCACTGGAGGTTTTTAAGAAGAGACTGGACAGCCATTGGTCTGGAATGGTAGAGGGTCTCCTGCTTGAGCAGGGGGTTGGACTGGAAGACCTCCCAGGTCCCTTCCAGCTCTGTTATTCTGTTAGTGGAACGGCTTCCATCCAGAAGCTGTGGGTGCTCCATCACTGGAGGTTTTTAAGAAGACACTGGACAGCCCTTTGTCTGGAATGGTAGAGGGTCTCCTGCCTGAGCAGGGGGTGGACTGGAAAACCTCCAAGGTCCCTTCCAACTCTGTTATTCTGTAAGGGTCTCCTGCTCGAGCAGGGGGTTGGACTAGAAGACCTCCAAGGTCCCTTCCAACTCTGTTATTCTGTATAGGGTCTCCTGCTCGAGCAGGGGGCTGGACTGGAAGACCTTCAAGGTCCCCTTCCAACTCTCTGAAGTTTGGAATCCCAAATGTCCTACAACTTGGACTTTGTGGACCGTAACTGGACCCTGCTCTGGGTTAGCAGCCCAGCCCTGTCTGATTAGCAAGCCAGCATATCATTGGCTGAGTCATTCCTGAGATATGGTTCCCCGGTCAAGTCAAGCCTTCCATTCATCCATGGAGCTTCCTCAAATTCTTAAGTCTTCCTAAGCTCCATTTCTCTCTGCTTTTCGAGGCTCTTCAAGAACGTTCCCGGCCAGCTTCCTCTTAACTCCTTTAGTTGTGTCGAGGTGGCTTCCGCACCCACATCGAAGACTTTCTAATCCTTCTTCCCCGCCGGTGGAAGCTTCTCCTCTCCTCAGTCGTTCCTCAAACTCCGTTAACGGGGTTGACACAGCTTCCTTTCTTCAATCGCAGGTTCAATCCTTCACCAGCTTCCTTTTTCTTCTCGGCTCCACCTTCTTCCTTCCTTCTCTTCTTCCTCTTCTTCTCCTCTGACAGAACCACGCGCATCATACTCACTGTTTATGACCTCTTCACCTCACTACGGTTCCACGTCTCCACCACTGTTGGGCAACGAGGGTGGGGGGATTAAGAATCCCTTACTGGAGATGGGACAGGAGGCATACAGGTAATTTAAAGACACACAAAGCTAACGCACCCCTGGTGTGGTCGGAAACCTTCGCCGGGGCCCCTTTGGGGAAAGGAGGTGACGGTCGTCACGACGTCGACAATGGATCTATGGATCTGTCTCAGAGGCCACACCGAGATGGTCCAGGAGAATGTGTCCCTACACCCAACCAACCAAGTGTTGAAGGACCTGCTGGAAAGAGGGTCTCTAAGGTGGGTATCCAGGAAGACCAAGGGAGGAGGAGACCAAGGCTCCCTCTTGGCCCAAACGGTGGGTCGATCTGGATCCAGAAGGGGCACCAAGTCAGGACCCCCCTCCCCTGATCCAGCATCGACTGCGGAAAAGAAGCAATGGAGGACAGAGACAGAGAGACAGACAGAGACAGACAGACAGAGAGAGAAAGAGAGAAAAAAAGAGGAGACAGAAAGAGACGGAGAGAGAGAGAGAAAGAGAGAGGGAGAGAGAAAAAGAGAAGGAGAGAGAAAGAGAGGGAGAGAGAGAAAGAGAGAGGGAGAGAAAGAGAGAGAGAAAGAAAGAGGGAGAGAAAGAGAGGAGAGAGAGAGAAAGAGAGAGAAAGAGGGAGAGAGAGAGAGGGAGAGAGAGAAAGAGTGAGAGAAAGAGAGAAAGAGGGAGAGGGAGAGAGAGAGAAAGAAAGAGAAAGAGAGAGAGGGAGAGAGAGAGGAAGAGAAAGAGAGCCGCAGCGCATTAAATCTGCAGCCGCCACCGCCACCGCGGCGGCGGCAGAGACACCCTCGGGCCACCAGACGGACTCTTACGTCGCATTCGTTGCAGTAGTACGCCGGCTCGTCCTTCACCCGTCCCTGGTAGGCGATCTTCTTCCCAGATCGGACGAGGCTTTCCCGCTGGACCTGGCCGTGCTTGATGGACTGCATCAGGCAGTACCTAAATAAAGGAGAGGAAAGTGAGCCCCGACACACACACACACACACCGACCACTGCCAGGAGGATGCTCCTGGGCGCCGTACAGGCAGTCCTCGCGTCACGACCGTTCGTTCGACGGTACGACGGCACTGGGAAAAAAAGCGATTTGAGCCCGGTCTTCCCCCTTACAATTCTCGACTTACAACGGTTCATTTACTGACCGTTCAAAGTTACAGCGGTACTGAAAAAAGTGATTTAGGACCCGTTTTTCATACTTAATAACCGTTGCACCATCTCCCGCAGTCAGGTGATCAAAATTCGGACGCTTGTCCGTATTTACGACGGTCGCAGAGTCCCAGGGAGTTCACGCCATCCTCCCCCCCTTTTGTGACCCTCTGACCAGCCAAGGGGGAAGCCGGATCCGCTTAACAACGGTGTCGCTAACTGAACTGCTGCCGTGCTTGACTTAACAACGGTGGCGACAAAAGTCGTAAAAACGGGACAAAAAAAACCCCGAATTTCTCATTTAGCACATAAATGTTGGGCGCGATCGTGGTCATCAGGCGAGGACTACCCGTCCTAGGACAGGGAAGGCCGGTTTTGGCTCAAGAGTAAAACCCGCTCACTTGATCATCTTGTACAAGTCGGAGTCGCTGATCTTGACGGTGCGGGCGACGTTCCAGGAGACGTGGATCATGGGCACAATGGACTTGACGTTCTTCACCTCATTCCACTCGTAGCGCTCGAGCGCCAGCTGGTACTGGTAAGCTGGGGAGAACAAAGGTCGGTTGCCAGGTCCACAAATCCATGGCAAATTCCAGGTCTCCGGAATTAGTGGAGGCCGAAAGCCCACCTTGCGTTTTTGTTCATCACAAGAGGAAAGGGTGGCGTCCGGTTGTGAGCGCCACACTTTTTTTTTTTTAGGAAAGATTCTGATAAATTATATTTAAAGAAAAGTGCTATAAGCTTGGGAAAGACTGCTCTACGGGGTTGGCCCAAGCAAGGAGGGAAGGACCTGCAGGGGTCTTCAAACTTGGCCCTTTGATGACTTGTGGACTTCAACTCCCAGAATTCCTCAGCCAGCGTGAGGGAACTACGACCCTTTGATGACTTGTGGACTTCAACTCCCAGAATTCCTCAGCCAGCGTGAGGGAACTAGGACCCTTTGATGACTTGTGGACTTCAACTCCCAGAATTCCTCAGCCAGCGTGAGGGAACTAGGACCCTTTGATGACTTGTGGACTTCAACTGCCAGAATTCCTCAGCCAGCGTGAGGGAACTATGACCCTTTGATGACTGGTGGACTTCAACTCCCAGAATTCCTCAGCCAGCGTGAGGGAACTATGGCCCTTTTATGACTGGTGGACTTCAACTCCCAGAATTCCTCAGCCAGCGTGAGGGAACTATGACCCTTTGATGACTTGTGGACTTCAACTCCCAGAATTCCTCAGCCAGCGTGCCTGGCTGAGGAATTCTGGGAGTTGAAGTTCACAACCCTGTCCCAGAGAGTAGGATCCACCACCGTTGGGTTGAAGCTGCAAGAAATGAGGTTCTCTCCGGAGGAACTTCCTCAACGTACAATCAGTTGGACAAACTGTCTCACAATGTGCCGCGTTGTCCTTCATTGAGAAGGTCATTAAGTCCCAACCGAGGCAGGATGGCCCTCCGTCAAGAACGCCCTACTGAAATGGATCCAGTCTTGAGGAGCACTTGACCTTCTAAAGCCCCCTGAGATGCACCAGGCACTCTTCTGGCTTGGAAGGTGGGACATGGTCAGTTTCAAAAGCCAGTATGGCCAAAGCTCCTATCCTCAAAAGCTAGCAGGTCAACCTTCTCCTTTGGGAGTCCACTCCAGGCAGGACAACAGCCTCCTTCTCCAGCCCGTCCCTCGTCCTACCTGTCAGGGGACCGACGTTCCAAGCGATGTTGTTGCACCATCCAGTGGCCTGGACCCAGTGTACGGTCCCAGCGTTGATCCACACCAGGTCTCCAGGACGCTGGATGAAGCGGTAGACGGGGATGTTGGACTGGTAGAGGTCTTCTAAGATGGGCCACCAGGACCCGGTCAGATAATCTACCCCGTGCCTGCAAGGAAAGTCAGGTTGAGGCCGTTGGGCAGTCAGGGATCCCCCCCACCCCCGGTCAGAAGAAGCACTTGACTCAACACCATGGAGCTCGCTTGGGACCTCCTTTGAGATGGTTCCTCTCCGCTTGCTGCTCCTCAGAAGTTTCCCCCCACCACCCTTTTCCTTCTTGCTGGCCAACTTCTCCGTGGTCCTAAGTCTGAGGAGATCCTTCCAAGAAGCCCTACCTCTCACAGAAGGCGCTGATGTTCTGCCAGTAATGTTCGTGGACAGCAAACCACTCGCAGTCCCCGGGTCCAATGTTGATGTTCACGGAGCAGAAGTTATTGTTCTCCTGGTGACCTGCAAAGGAGCCACAGAGTTAGCAGCTCGGCGTGGGGGTCCCCTGCTCTCCATTCCCCCAAGCGGGGTCTCTTCCAGACACAGGAAGGTCCCTGGAAGACCCCCGCGGAAGGACTGGTGAGTCACGCGACGGTAGAATCCAGAACCTCCAGGTTTCTAATCCGAGGGGAATCTCCAAACGTGGCCACTTTTCAGACTTGTGGACTTCAACTCCCAGAATTCCTCAGCCGGCTTAGGAATTCTGGGAGCTGAAGTCCACAAGTCTTCAAAGTGGCCACGTTTGGAGAGCCCTGGTCTGGCCCTTAGCCACCAGCATGGATGCCCAGTTTTTGCCCCAGGTTGCGCCAGAGATGCTTTTTCAGGAGGCAACTGGACTAATAATAATAATAATAATAATAATAATAATAATAATAATAATAATAATAATAATAATAACAATAATAATAATAATAATAATAATAATAATAATAATAATAATAATAATAATAATAATAATAATAATAATAATAATAAAGTTGGAAGGAACCTTGGAGGTTATCTAGTCCAACCCCCTGCTCAGGCAGGAAACCCTGTACCATTTCAGACAAATGGCTGCCCAGTCTCCAATGTTGGAGAAGGGAGGGAGGGAGGGAGGGAGGGAGGAAGGAAGGAAGGAAGGAAGGAAAAAAAAGAATAACAGAATAACAGATTCGGAAGGGACCTTGGAGGTCATCTAGTGCAACCCCCTGCTCAGGCAGGAAACCCTATATCATTTCAGACAAATGGCTGTCCAGTCCCTTCTTAAAAACTTCCAGTGTTGGAGCCTTCACCGCTTCTGGAGGCAGGTGGTTCCGCCGGTTAATTGTTCTCACTGTCTCTGAAGACGTTTCGCTTCTCATCCTGGGAGCTTCTTCAGCTCTGACCGGATAGTGGGGAGCGGAAGGATTTATATTGGATTTATATTCTATTTATATATAAAAATCCCTCCGTTCCCCACCATCCAGTCAGAGCCGAAGAAGCTCCCGGGATGAGAAGCGAAACGTCTTCAAAGCAAGTCCACTTGCCTCCTGGAAAAAAAGCACCTTTAGGACAAGCAGGATTTGGAGGACGGAGAATCTCCCCAGACATTTCTGCCCAAGGGTTCCTACTGCCCATCATCCTCTTCCTATTGCCCATCATCCTGTCCCCAAAGCAGCCAATCAGCGGCTTCAGCGGAGCCTCCAAGCAAGACACGAGTTGGCAGCTTTCCTTTGTCTCCCTCCACAGCTGGTGTTCAAAGGTAGAGTGTGCTCAGATATGGAGGCTCCACCGCAATGTGCTCAGACCAAGCAGAGAAAGGGGGGGTCTCACCTGGGGTACGGCTGCCAGGGACCTTCATGTACAGTTGCACTGTGTTCATGCCCAGGATGGTGTGGCCCACGTGACTCAGCATGTTCCCCGTTGACGTGACGCGCATGAAGGCAGGCAGCTTCAGCAATTCCTGCAGCTGCGGTTTCCACCTGGGCCACGTCAGAGAAAGAAACGGGTCACCCAAGCTCCGGGGGAGGGGGGGGCTGGGAGGCCAACTAGTCTGACCTCTGCTCGGCGGAGGAATCCTTTAGAGGGGGGGTCCTCGAAGTTGCGGCCATAATGGAACCTGCCCCCCCAACAGCAGTATAAGGTAGTCCTCAACTTACGGCCACAATTGACCCCAAATATTTCTGTAGCTAAGCAAGACGCTGGCTAAGTGAGTTTTGCCCCATTTTTACGACCTTTCTCGCCACAGCTGTTAAGTGAACCCCTGCAGTTATATTAGTAACACAGTTGTTAAGTGGATCTGACTTTGCTCGTCAGAAGGACGGAAAAGGGGAGACACTGCAACGGTTGTAAATACGAGTCGGTTGGCAAGCGTCCGAATTTGGATCCCGTGACCGCGGGGATCGTTAGGTGTGAAAAACTGGTCCCAAGTCCCTTTTTTCCGGTGCCGTTGAAACTTTGAGCCGTCACTAAATGAAGCGTTGTAAGCCGAGGGCTGCCTGCGATTTTACGACGCTGTTTGCGGCCGCCGTTAAGCCAACATGATAATTCTAAGCACAAACCACACAGTTGTGAAGCGAATGTGACGGTCGTTAAGGGAACCCTGTCGCTATTGTGTGTTTTTTGCCAAAGATCAGAAGTGCTGTAGATGCCACGCTGGGTTGCCCAGCACGACGGTCGGAAGTTTGCATCCAGGTTGTAAGTCCCCTTTTCCAGGTGGGTTGTGACTGTGGACAGTCACTAAGTGACCAGTCGTAAGTAGAGGACTATTTGTACTACTGCAGGCAGGGCTAGGCCAGGGCTAGGCAACCTTGGCTCTTTTATGACTCGTGGACTTCAACTCCCAGAATTCCTCAGCCAGCGTGAGGGAACTATGACCCTTTGATGACTTGTGGACCAACTCCCAGAATTCCTCAGCCAGCGTGAGGGAACTATGACCCTTTGATGACTTGTGGACTTCAACTCCCAGAATTCCTCAGCCAGCGTGAGGGAACTATGACCCTTTGATGACTCGTGGCTAGGCATTCTGGGAAAAATCACTGCCCCTGCTAGCCAGGACTTAGGAGAGCTGGCATGACCGGCTCAGGAATTCTGGGAGTTGAAGTCCACAGTTGCCCATTTCTGCCCTTTGAAGTCTTTTCAATGGCAATGATGGCTTCTGGCCACCAGGAGGCAACCTACCCCCCCAGGAGCCTCTTCTTCCTGAAATTCCCATGCACCACCACCAGGGGGCAACAGAGAGACACAATAGTGCTTTGCCATAGGATGGGGGGGGGGAATGGCCTTGCTGCAGCCCCTAGGAAACAAGCCCTTTTGCATGCAGTGACAGGTCTGAACCCGAAGGGGGCAGCCCAGACAAGCAGATCTTAGGCCCCACAAAAATAAAAATAAATTCCCCTTGCTGCCAGTTGCAAAGGGCAACCAACCCACGCAGGAAATGGAAATTGGGGAGGGGGGAGCAGAGAGGGGAGGGGGGAAAGCTTTCACTCGGGGGGGAGGGTGCATGATTCCCCCCCCCCACTCCCATGATGATCCTCACCGCTTGGCGTCCGAGAGATCAATGTTGGTTCCAAACTTGATTATTTGGTGGGGCTTCTGATCCGGGTTGCTGCGGGTGAGAACAAGAAACGGAAAAATGACGACGGGAAAACGGAAAAATCGGCCGGAGCAGATGGAGGAAGCATTAAGGTCCCAATTCTTCCTCCCCCCACACCCCCCACCCAGCAGAGAGGACAATGTGACACACACACACACACACACAAACACACAGAGAGCATCCTGTGCTACTCCAGGTCCCCGATTCGCAAGCCAGCAAACCCCTCCCTCTCTCTCATTCGAACTCATGTCCGGCTTCTCAGCAAAAAACCTCCCAAACCCGAAGACTACGAGGCCGTCCTGGACTTACGACAACAGAGCCTAAAACAGGGGTCTTCAAACTTGGCCCTTTGATGAGTTGTGGACCTCAACTCCCAGAATTCCTCAGCCAGCGTGAGGGAACTATGGCCCTTTGATGACTTGTGGACTTCAACTCCCAGAATTCCTCAGCCAGCGTGAAGGAACTATGACCCTTTTATGACTTGTGGACTTCAACTCCCAGAATTCCTCAGCCGGCGTGAGGGAACTATGACCCTTCGATGACTTCGATGATAACCCCTGCGGTAACCCCTTCAGCATTTCCTGTCAAGAACTTCTTCCTGATGGCTGGGGAATTCTGGGAGTTGAAGTCCACAAGTCATCAAAGGGCCAAGTTGGAAGACCCCTGGCGTAAAATTTCTCGTGGCTAAGCGAGACAGCGGTTAAGGGAGTCCTGCCCCGTTTTACGACCTTTCTTGCCACAGTGGGAATCACTGCAGGGGTCAAGTTAGTAACACGGTTGTTAAGTGAGTCGGGCTTTCTCACTGACTTCGCTGGTCAGAAGGCTGGCAAAAGGGAGCCCCGGGGACACTGCGGCCGTCATAAATGTGAGTCAGTTCCCCAGGGTTGGAATGTCGGTCACGTGAGCACGGGGATGCGGCGACGGCCGTGTGAAAGAGGGTTATAAGTCACTTTTTTCCCAGTGCTGTTGTAACTTTGAATGGTCACTAAATGGATGGTTGTAAGTTGAGGACTATCCGTAATCAATCAAAACAAGCAGTATCCTCTTCCTCCTCCTCTCCCACCTCCTCTTCCTCCTCTGCAAACCTCACACCCTTCCAGCACTGATGATGTTACCTAGTTGGGTCATGAAACGTCTGCAAGAAATCAACCCAGCTCAGAGAGCACCAAGGATCCCACAGTCCTCCTCCTCCTCCTCCTCCTCCTGTCCACAAACTCCACTCCATTCCAGCACTGACGATGTTACCTAGTTGGGTCATGAAACGTCCGCAAGGAAACAACCAAGCTCAGAGAGCACGAAGCATCCCTCATTTTTAACCCTGAGGTGCAAATATTCTCCTTTCATGTCCAAAACAAAGGTCACCCAACGAGCAGGCGGAGGCAGGAGTACTCTACCTGGGCGGTGTCTCTGTGGTGCTGTCCGGTTCCTCGGCCTCCTCGTCGTCGGTCTCTTTGTCCTCCTGCCTCAACAGAGAGAGGAGTCACGAGGGACACTTCCCACCCAAGAGTTAAGCAAGGGCATTCGGCGTGCGGCCCTTATGGGGGGTCAGGAATCCGCCCGGTCTGGTCCAGTCAGGGGTGACGGGATGGACGGATGAAGCTTGGCAATCTCACCTGAAGCGACTCCTGGAATGAGGCCGCTTGGTACTGGGCGTACTTGGCGATTGTGGTGTGCGACCGGCTGCTCTCGCACGGCCAGACCTGCTTAGTCCCCAAGAGGTCCCAGTTCTCGTCGGACGGCTGCTGGACTTGCGTGCGGACCTCCACGGCGTGCTCGCCGCTCGCCTCCACCAGAGTCTTCGTGCTGAACAGCCCCAAATCTGCGGGCGAGTGGAGACAGTATAGCAGGCATGTCAAACTGCTGGCCCACGGGCCGGATGCATCACGACGAAACCGCGCCCACCTCATTGCCAGCAATGGGGGAAAAGTCACGATACGTCGCACGACGTCTCGTGATGTCGCGAGTTTGACATGCCTGCAGTAAAGCGATGGGACGCTGGAGAGCCTCAATCTACACCCACACCCCCAATTGTGGGAAAGATCGGTTGTGAGTTGGCCTGCTCGACTCTCCGAGAACCAGCCCTCCTTCCATCCACCCCGCTTGGAAAGGTGAGCGTCTACCATCAAGATTGGCTTCCTCTCCACCCAGATCGACTTCCTAAGGAACTACAAAGACCCTCAGCCATTCTCCAAATCTGGGGGAGGGGGGGGAAATGATCTTTTCCTTATTGGGCACTCCAAAGAGCTGACGTTCTTTGCTTTATGCTTTGTTTATTTAGCCAAATGGGGTTAGACACACAAGAAATTTGTCTCTGGGACAGAAGCACTTGCAAAACAACAGAGCGTAACAATAGTAATAATAGGGAGAAGGAGAAGGAGGAGGAGGAGGAGGTTAACCAGATGGTCTACTATTTCTTTAGCTTCCGCCTATGCAAAGAAGATCTCCCAGACTGACAACAAGCAACGGCACGACAAAGTAGCAACAATAGTGCGCAGGGAGATCTGCAAGACATACCATTTACCTGCAAGCAAGAACTGGTAGGACCCTAAAACAGAGAAAGCCATACAAAAAGCGAAGAAGCTAAATTGCTCTGGGACTGTAGAATTCAAACACACACAGGCACCTGCCCCACAACAATCCAGACTTAACAATTGTGGGTAATAAAGACAAAAAAAAAAGTCTGGATAATGGACACGTAGCAGGAACCTGGAGACAGCAGAAGGGAAGGGAAAGAACTGGAGAAGATAACAAAATACAAAGACCTGCAAACAGAACAACTGTGGCAAAAGGAGGCCGAGGGAGTCCCAACAGTCACAGACGCCTTGGGTGACATCCCAAAACATCTGGAGCACCGCTGGAACGTTATCGGCATTGACAAATTCGCCATCAGTCAATTGCAAAAGGCAGCTTTACTTGGAACAGCTGACAATCCCGCGACGGTGCCTGCAACACCATCAAACACCCACATCTGCCTCTCCCAGGTGAGACGGACGAAAACGCCAGATCCAGTCTGAACATCTGGCTGATAATAATAATCCCAAAGGTGCTTTTTTTCAGGAGGCAACTGGATTCTCTTTGTTTTTCTTTGAAGATGTTTCGCTTCTCCTCCAAGAAGCTTCATCAGCTCTGACTGGATGGTGGAGGAATGGAAGGATTTATACTCCTTGCAGACAGCTGGTCATTTGCCTTCTTTTAGGGGGTCGTTGAGGCCACTTGGAGGTTTACCTGTGTCGTCGGGGTCACCTGAGTGGTGCAAATGGGTGTGCAGCCTCCTTTCAACAGTTCCAAGAAGGCTCCACACCCATTTGCACCGGTCAGATGATCCCGAGGACACAAACCTCCAAGTGGCCTCAACGACTCTCTAAAAAAATGCAAATGACCAGCTGTCTGCAAGGAGTATAAATCCTTCCACTCCCCACCATCCAGTCAGAACGTGAAGAAGCTTCCTGGATGGGAAGCGAAACAGCTTCAAAGGAAAACAAGGAAGTCCAGTTGTCTCCTGAAAAAAGCCCCTTTGGGACAACTGAGAACACAGGTAAACCTCCAAGTGGCCTCAACGACTCTCTAAAAGGAGGCAAATAACCAGCTGTCTGCAAGGAGTATAAATCGGTCCATTCCCCACCGTTCAGAAAGCTTCTGGGATGGGAAGCGAAACGTCTTCAAAGGAAAACAACGGAAGTCCAGTGGCCTCCTGAAAAAAAGCATCTTTGGGACCACCAGGATCTGGTTTGACGGAGAACAATCTCCACGGATAAACCGCAACAGTCCTACTCACTGAGTCGAAGAGATCCAGCCAGACCCCGGATGACGGTGATGGGGTTCTTGGGATCCGTGCAGAATTGCAGCAACACAGGAGAGAAAGCGTCCCGTTTGCTCTCCAACTGAAGGGAAAGGAGGAGACCGTCAGAGGACCCCCCCAGGCCGGTCTGGATCCCCACCCCCACCCCACCCTCTCACAGAAAGCACCCACCCATCTAAAAATAAATAAATAAAATCATGTCAATTCCCAGAATTCCCCAGCCCGCCAATGTATTCTGGGAGTCGAAGTCCACCCTTCTTCTTAAAGTTGCCAAAAATTGAGGAACGCTGACCTAGCCTCATTCCTTCGATTGGCCTGGGGCAAAATCGTCCAGCATCCTACTGTCCCCCCAATCTTCAGACTCCCATTTGGGGGGGTGCCATTCTGTATACACCCCCTCCAAGAACGAAGGACCGTGAAAAGGAGACCCATAATCCCCAGCCAGAACCCAGGCCGCGGAGTAGCCGACGATGGTCACCGTCATCTTCTTAGTCCGGTTTTCGCCCACTCCCTCCCTCTTTGACGGCCTTCCTTCCTCTCTGCCCTTCGGGGCTCTGGAACGTTGGTGAAGTGAACCACTTCAGCCATGAGGGCTAGAAACCTGGCAGTGGTTTTGATCCGTCCCTACAAAAGCTAACGCCAGTAGGCCTGGCTTGCGTACTAGAGCAAGCGTGGTTGGCAAACACCCAAGAGCCCTGATTTTTTTTATACACAAACCCCCTCAAGATCCGACGTGGGCAGCCCCCTCCCCACTCACGGCCCTCTCCGGGTACCCCATAAACCGGACACTCACGTAGATGCTCGGCGTTGGGGGGCTGAGCTTATCCCGGGGCAATTTTTCGTCCACGTTGATCTGCGGCTTAACCGAGTGGCTTGGGGACAGGTAGGATTCCTTAAATTTTCCTTTCACCTTGGCGTGCCTGGCGAGAACGGGGGAAAAACGGGGGAGACGTCAGCCCGGAAAAAGCGGCGTAAAATTTAACCCCTGGGTTCAGGCGGTCCTTGGCTTACGACCGCCGTTGGGCCCCACGTTTCTGTCGCTAAGCGAGACATTTTGCTCAGCGCGTTTTGCCCCGTTTCACGACCTTTCTCTTCTCTCCGCCGTTCTTAAGTGAATCATTGCAGTCGGTAAGCGAGTCACACGGCTTCACCGCTGACGGTGCATGGTCAGGAGGTCGCAAAAAGGGAGCCCGTGACGGTCATTAAGGGCGAGTCGGTTGCCAAGCGTCTGAATTTTGATCCCACGATCAATAATTGTGGAAAAACGGGGATCGATCACTTTTTTCAGTGCCGCTGTAAATTTGAACAGTCACTAAATGAGGACTACCTATGATTGCCGAGGGGGCTGCGGTCTCTCCTGAGAAGGCCCCAGGCGTTTTTATTTTTATTGATCCAACTTTATTTATCAAATTTAGATTAAAAACTGAAATTTTAGCAAATTTAGCAACTGCCCATCTCTCTGCTAGAGGAACTCTGTAATTTTATAGCTATCCCAGAACGTTGCAGCTGGAAGGGACTTCCAAGGATCATCTAGTCCAGTGGGGACAAGGCAGGGAATTCTGGGAGATGAAGTCCACCCATCTTAAGCAGGGAATTCTGGGAGATGAAGCCCCCCTCATGCCAGTGTCTCCTCGCATCTTCACCACCCTCCCCTTTTTTCTACTTTGTCCAACTGTAAAGGCAGTCCTCAATTTACAACCGTTCATTTAGCAACTGTTCAAAGTTACACTTTAAGAAAAAGTAGCTTATAACCAGTCCTCACAGCTACGACCCTTGCAACATCTCCACAAATTCAGGCGCTTGGCAACCAGCTTGTGTTTACGACGGTTGCAGCATCCCAGGGTCGCGACCTTCCCCAAGCAAAGTCAGTGGGGAAAGGCAGACTCGCTTAACGACATGCGATTCATTGAATACGGTTATGCTGTCAGCTGCACAGAGTCGCGCCGAAACGAGACGGACGGCAAATAAATTTAATAATAAAGAAATAAAGAGTCCCTGCGGGTTTTACTCTGCTACTCCTTGCCGACACTGGAGGGTCGTGCTCATTTTCCAAAGACATTTCTGCGGTCACGTGGCCTTCACGACATCACGAGTGCCGTCACCTTCCCGTTGAAGTGGTACCTATTTATCTACATGCCTTTGCATGCTTTCAAGCTGCTAGGTGGGCAGGAGCTGAGGCGAGGACGGGAGCTCACCCCGTCGTGTGAAGCTCGGGACTCAAACCCGGGCTGCCGGCTTTCCAGCTAACAAGCCCAGCGACTTAACCGCTGAGTCACCGCGTCACCCCAATAATAAATAATAAATAAACGATTCTCGTTAACAGCCGGGGCAAAAAGATTGTCAAATTGGGCAGGACCCACTTAACAACGGCCTTGCTTAGCAACAGGAATTTTGCTCCCACTTGTGGTCATTAAATCGAGAACTACTTGCAGTGAACCAGTGTTTTCTATTCAGCGGCTGGAAGAGCCTAGTAGGAAATGGCCTCAGGAGGGGCAACGGGGAAACGGCCTCAGGAGGGGCAACAGGGAAACTCACTTGCTGGCCCGCACGACCTCCGCAGCCGAGTGGTTGATGGTCAGCTCGCTCAGGGGGATGCGCGGTTCCTCGACTTCGGAGGCGATGAAGGTCTCCTTGTCCCCGCTCTCCACCTTGATCAGCCGGATCTTCAGCTCCTTGGGGGGACCCTCCGTGAAGGACCGCAGCTTGAGCAGGTCGGCCGAGCACACCATGGTGGACACCGAGCCCACCGGAGCCTCTTCCTTCTTGACGGGAGACCTCCGCTCCGGGGGAGGCGGCGAAGGCGGTGGGGGCGGCTTGGCCCCGTTCTCCCGGGCCTGCCCCTCGGCGCTCTGCACGTCCAAACTGCCCAGGATCTGCCGGTTCTTCCCCTTGCGAGCTTTACCGTCCCGGTGTCTACGCGAGCCGTCCCGGTTGGAGCGACGGTGCCGACGGTGCTCCAAATGCTGCTTGCGGGACTCGTCCTTGGGGCGGGGAGGGGTGGGGGGCGGGGGCGCTGGGGGCACGGGGGATGGGATGGGAGGGGGCGGAGGGGAGGCCGGGGCAGGTGGGGGGCTGGCAGGGGGCGGGGGGCTCTTCTCCCGCTCTGCTCGGCCCACCAGGGTCTCGCAGGCGCGGCTGATCTCCTCCAAAACCTCCGACTCGGTTTTGACGGGCCGAGGGGCGGGTAGGGCCGGGGGCGTGGAGGCCCGCTCCTCCGTGGCACCACCAGGGCCCCCGGCCCACGCTTGGCCTGAGGTAGTGAATTGGGGCAGGGGGCTCTGGCTTGCACCGGCTGAGGGGGAGAGTTTAGCACCTGGGGGGGTCACCGGTTTCAGCCGATAGGAGTGTTTCTGCCCCTCCAGCACATTGGCCAAAGACTTCAGGAGAGACGGGGTGCTGCGGGGGGTGAACGTGGCCCCCCCGCCGGACCCCCCTGTGGCTGCCATGCCCGGGGGGCGCTGCTCTTCCGTGTCCCGCTTGCCGAAGCGATAGAGGCAAGGGGGCTCGGGGGGGTCCTGCCCGGGCGGCTTGGGGTAATCGAAGGCGCCGGCGGAGGCCGAGGGCAGCTTGGGCCTGGCCAGGGGTGGGGGGCTAGGCAGCAGAGGAGCAGGGGGCGGTGGCGGAGGGAAGTTCTCCTCCCGTTCTTCTTCCCCGCGCCGGATGGATTCGTCCAGCATCTTCATGATGTTGGCCAGCCCGTCCGGCAAAATCTTGGAGAACTCGGGGGGCTCCTCGAACTGGTCCTCTAACGGGGGGCTGGCGAAGCCGAAGAGGCGGTCGGGGGAGGCTTCCGCGGCGGGGGGCACCACGGGTGGGTCCGGCGTCTTTGGATAGGAGGCCCGGGAGGGTGGAGGAGGGGGGGGCGGCGGGGGCGGCGGAGGCGGCACCGGCAGCGCCGGGGGGCTCTCTGGGGACCTGAACGTTCCTGAGGTAATCGGGGGGCTCGGGTTCAGGGGCCTGGCCCCCCCGGCGGAGCCGCTCTCTTCCCGGCTGCTCTCGGGAAGCCAGAATTGGGGGGCCGGCGAGGGCTCGGGGCTGGCCGGACTGGGGGTCTCCCCGGCCCCTTCCCGGGGGTGAGAGAAGCTGCCTTGCTGACTGCTGGTGCCCGGATCCTGGAAGCCGCACCCCGAGTCGCAATTCGCCAAAGAGGGGGGGTCGACACCGCAGGGCGGCCCTCCGCAGCCAAAGAGGAGGTCCCCCAGAGGGTCTTCGTCCTCGGCCTTGCCCTCCTCGCCCGCTTTGCCCAGCCAGGGCAGCGGAGGGGGGGGAGGGGGAGGAGGAGGAGGAGGAGGGGCTGGGGGGCACTGGGGAGCCGAGGGAGGGGCTGGTGGGGTGGGGGCCGGCGGGGGCAGGGGCAGGTTGGGGGGCGGGGGCTGCATGCGTGCGCAGGGCAGGTTGCGGGGGGCAAGGCAAGGGGCCGGCCGGGAGGGAGGGGCTGGTTTGCGCCCAGCGTTCTCCGATGTGGGACCGGGCGACTCCATTGCCGGTGGTGTTTGGTAATGATTAGAAGAACCCTGCGGGGGGGGGGGGAGAAAAAAAGGGGGGGGACAGGAATAAAATGAATAAAATGTCTCCTTCCCTGGGAGCAGCCTCCCTCCCTCCCTCCCTTCTCTCTCCTTCCTTCCTTCTTCCCTCTTTGCCTTTTCCTTCTCTCCCTCCCTGGAACCAGCTATTTCCTTCCTTCCCTCCCTCCCTCGCTTCTGACTCCTTCCATCCTCCCTTCTCTCTCTCCTTCCTTCCTTCCCTCTCCCCTTCTTTCCTTCCTTCCTTTTCTCTTCCTACCTCCCTCCTTCTTCCCCTTTCCCTCCATCTTTCCTCCCTCTCTCCCTCCCTCGCTCCTGACTCCTTCTTTCCTCCCTCCCTCCCTCCCTCCTCCCCTTCCTTCCTTCTTCCTTCCCCTCCCTCCAACTTTCCCTCCCTTCCTCCCTCGCTTCTTCCTTCCCTCTTCCCTTCCTTCCTTTCCTCATTTCTGTCTCTTTCCTTCCTTCCTCTCTCCTTTCCTTCCTCACTCTTTCATTCCTTCCCACCCTCCCTCCCTCCTCCGGCTTTCCCTCCCTCCATCTTTCCTCCCTCCCTCCCTCGCTTCTGATTCTTTCCTTCCTCCCTCCCATCTCTCTTGCCTTCCTTCCTTCCTTCCCTCGCTTCTGTCTTCCTTCTTCCCTCCCTCCCTTCTCTCTCTCCTTCCTTCCTTCCTCACTCTTTCATTCCTTCCCACCCTCCCTCCATCTTTCCTCCCTCCCTCCCTCCCTCGCTTCTGATTCTTTCCTTCCTTCCTCCCTTCTCTGCCTTCCTTCCTGTCTTCCTCCCTCCCTCCCTTCTCTCTCTCCTTCCTTCCTTCCTTCCTCCCTCCCTCCCTCCTTCCCTTCTCCAACACTGGAAGTTTTTAAGAAGAGACTGGACAGCCATTTGTCTGAAGTGGTACTATAGGGTTTCCTGCCTGAGCAGGGGGTTGGACTAGATGACCTTCAAGGTCCCTTCTGAGTCTCTTATTGTTATTCTTTTTTCCTTCCTTCCTCCCTCCCTCCTTCTCCTTTCCCTCCCTCCGTCTTTCCTCCCTCCCTCCCTGGGTCACCCCCCCTCCCAACCCCCTGCAAGGGCTCCGCCCAAGCCCCCCCCCACGGCAGCCCCCCCGGGCCCCTTACAAGGCTTTCCGAGGTCAGCGGCCCCCGTGAGGTGGTCTTGCTGCTGCTGCTGCTGGTGGTGGGGGGTCCTCCGGGGGTCGGGCGCGGGGCATAAGGCACGCAGGCGGATGTTGCTGGTGTGGTGGTGGAGTCTGGACGCACCCGGGGGACTCGGCCGTCTCTAAGGTCACTTCCGTTGGGCCGGGTGGAGCAGCCGTGGGGCTCGAGGGGGGCGCGGTGTGCTGGCGGTGTGCGGGGCGTGGGGGCCATGGCTGGCAGGCGGTGGGGGGGCGGGTGGGAGCTGTAGGTGGGCGACGGGTAGGGGAAAGCGGGGTGAGCCACCGAGTTCCTCTGCTCCTGGGGGGGGGAAGCCGGAGGGGGAGGGAGGGGAGAGAGGGAGAAAGAGGAGAAAAGGGAGGGGAGGGGGAAGGGAAAGGGAGAGGAAGGAAGGGAGGGAGGGAAGGAAGAGAAGCGAGGGAGGGAAAGAAGGAAGAAGCGGAGGGAGGGAGGGAGGGAGGGAAGGAAGTGAAAGAGGGAGGGAGGGAGAGAGGAAGGGAGGGGAGGAGGAAGAAAGGAAGGAAGGAAGGAGAGAGAAAGGAGGGAGTAAGGAAGGAGACAGAAGCGAGGGAGGGAGGGAGGGAGGGAAGGAAGGAAGGAAGGAAAAATAAAATCAGGCTTTCCCCCCGCTATTCAGACCTTTTCCGTTGACCCTGCAAGGCCAAGCTATCTGGGCTGGGGGGGGGGGCCTTGCAGAAGCTTCCAAGCTTTTCCAAAGCAAAAGCCAGGAAGAGGCCTTAATCCCACCCCCAGCCCAGCCCCCCCAGCCCCCACCCCACCCCACCCCCCGCCCCCCTGCAGTCGGGCCCTTTGCAGATGCCAAGCCAAGCAGCAGCCAGCCGCCCCCCCCCGTCCCATCCCGGGCAAGATTGCAGGGAAAAAAGGGAATAAACCGGCCCCCTTTCCCTCCCTCCCCCCCCACCCCTGGGGGGCTAAGCCGGGGCTCCTGGACGGCCAGATCTGGGGGGGGGCGCTAATATTTAGGGATCGGATTTATATAGCCGCCCATTTCACAAGAACAAGTGATCCTGGGTGGTGGATCTGGGAGGACCCCTCCTCAATTTAAAATATTAATCAGCTGTGTCATACTTTCCTTCCTTCCATCCATCCTCCCTCCCTTCATCTTTTCGTTTCTTCCCTCTTTCGTCTCCTTCCTTCCTTCTTCCCTTCCTCTCTCCCTTTTCCTCCTTCCATCCATCTCCCTGCTTTTCTTTCCTCTTTTCTCCATCTCCTTCCTTCCCTTATTCCCTCCTTCCCTTTCCTTCCCACCTTCCTCATTTTCTCCTTCCATCCATCCCTCTTTTCCTTTTGTCCCTCCCTTACTTTTCTATTTCTCCCTTTCCTTTTTTCCGTTCCTTTCCCTTTTTTTTCTTTCCCTTTCTCTTCAAAACCAATCTTCCTTCCTTCCTATCTTCCTTCCTTCTTTTTCCTTCCTTCCTTCCGTCTTTCCTATCTTCCTTCCTTTATTCTTTCCTATCTTCCTTCCTTCCTTCTCATTTTCCTTCCTTCTCATTTTCCTTCCTTCCTTGTCTTTCCTTCCTTCTTTCCTATCTTCCTTCCTTCCTTCCTTCTTACCTTCATTCATTCTTTCCTATCTTCCTTCCTTCCTTCTCATTTTCCTTCCTTCCTTCCTTCCTTCCTTCCTTCCTTCTTTCCTATCTTCCTTCCTTCCTTCCTTTTTTCCTTCCTTCCTTCCTTCATTCTTTCCTATCTTCTTTCCTTCCTTCCTTCCTTCCTTCTTTCCTATCTTCCTTCCTTCCTTCCTTCATTCTTTCCTATCTTCCTTCCTTCCTTCTCATTTTCCTTCCTCCCTCCCCCTCCCTCCCTTCTCATTTTCCTTCCTTCCTTCCTTCCTTCCTTCCTTCCTTCCTATCTTCCTTCTCATTTTCCCTCCCTCCCTCCCTCCCTGGGGAGGCCTAGCCTTCAAGTGGGGAGCCCGCCTTACTTGTCTGTCTGGGACAGCCACGTTCTTGCGCTCCTGGCCCCAGAGGTCTCCATGCAGGGGGTTCCATAGTCCAGGCTTAGGCAGCTGGTAGTGGGGGTTGCCGGGGGCTCCGGGACCGGACAGGTGCTGGCCCAGCCCGTTAGCACCGTTCTGCTCGCCGGCAGGCGTTTGCAGAGAGAGGAGAGGAGAGGGTCACAGCCTCCTCCCGCCACACTGCCCCCACCTCCTTCCCCATCGAGGGGGAAACAGGAGCGGAAAAGGGGTCCCAGCGGGAGATGGAAGTTGACCTACAGATCCATTTCTCCCACTTTAAAAAAAAAAAAAAAAAAGCCGGCAGCCACCCAAGCAGCAGACAAAAGCAGCGTCCGAAAAGGGCGGGAGGCCATTAAGCATGCGCAGAGTGCCAGCAACAGGGGCTTTGCTACCTGGTCGGGACTGGTGCTCCTCCGCCTCTTCATGGGTGCCGGCATCTCTTCGCTGTGGGCCGGGTGGGCCGGGTGCTGGACCGGCGGGATGGGCTGGACCACGGGGGGCTCCATGGGGGGGCCGGGCCGCTTGAGCTGGGGGTTGCGCTTGGCCGAGAAATTCCTTTTCTGGGGAAACCAACGCAGGAGAATTCGGCTTTTTCTGCTAAAAACCCAACTCAGAAGTCTTTCCACGAAAACAAGACACCTTGGCAGCTTGAAGACCTGTGGACTTCAACTCCCAGAATCCCCCAGCCAGTTCAACCTTAGCATTTTTAAGACCTGTGGACTTCAACTCCCAGAATCCCCCAGTCAGCCATCTTGACTGGGGAATTCTGGGAGTTGAAGAAGCCCACACATCTTAAAAGTTGCTGTTCTAGGACAGGGGCTTCCAAACTTGGCGATTTTAAGACCTGTGGACTTCAACTCCCAGAATCCCCCAGCCAGCCATCTTGACTGGGGAATTCTGGGAGTTGAAGTCCATACCTCTTAAAAGTTGCCCCAGTTGAAAAACACTATTCTAGGGCAGTGGTCTTCAAATTTGCCAGCTTGAAGACATGGTGGACTTCAACTCCCAGAATTCCCCAGTTGCATTCCCCCCCCCCCATTTTTCGCTGAGGACCTTAAACGGCACGGTGTTTCTATGCTGCCCGCCATAACCTTAAAACTGCATATTAAACATTGGAAAAAGAGCATTTCTGGGAAAACTCTGGACATGTGGAAGTGACGAATTAGAGACGGCTGGTTCAGAAGAATAACAGAATAACGGAAGGGGACCCTGGAGGTCATCTAGTCCAACCCTCTGCTCAGGCAGGAAACTCTATATACCATAGAACTAAGGAGAAACTTCCTGACAGTTAGAACAATTAACCAGTGGAACAACCTGCCTCCAGAAGCGGTGAATGCTCCAACACTGGAGGTTTTTAAGAAGAAACTGGACATCTATTTGTCCGAAATGGTATAGGATAGGGTTTCCTGCCTGAGCAGGGGGTTGGACTAGATGACCTCCAAGGTCCCTTCCAACTATTATTATTATTATTATTATTATTATTATTATTATTATTATTATTATTATTATTATTATTATTATTATTATTATTATTATTATTATTATTATTATTTCAGACAAACAGCTCTCCAATCTCATCCAATCAGTTCAGGGGACTTTCAGCCATTTTCAATAAAAAAAATACATTTTTTTTTAAGTCACGCAGAACTCCTGGAAAAACCTACTCCTCTTTTACGTTCCTTAGTTAATATCCAGAAAAAAAGGCAAAAGTTCCCCAGTGAGCAATTCGCCAAAAATGTTTGGAAACGGTGATTGACACGTGCTGGGGAACAAGGAAAATTGGTCCTAAAGATTTGTTAAGGGGGGGGGGAGGTTATTGAATGAGTCATAATTAAAAAAAAAAAAAGGAACGGAAACCCCAAGTGTTCTTTTAAACCAGGGGTCTTCCAACTTGGCCCTTTGATGACTTGTGGACTTCAACTCCCAGAATTCCTCAGCCAGGCACTGCCTGGCTGAGGAATTCTGGGAGTTGAAGTCCAAAAGTCATCAAAGGGCCAAGTTTGAAAACCCCTGTTTTAAACCTACATTAAGTCCCCAATTATACAAGTTTGGCAAACAAACTTTGCCTGGACGAACAGGCAAATCTGGAGGGAATTAAGGTCCGGGGTTAAGAGGGGCACAGATGGAGCCCCCCCTCCCCCGTTTGTGGGGACGGGGCAGAAACGTCTTACCTCAAGGTGTAAAAGGTTCCAGACTTGCTGTAAGGGGGGTAAAACTTTGTGCCGGTGATGAGATGAGCCCCCCGAATGGAAATTCCACAGCTGAGCCTGGAAAAGGGGGGAAAGGGGGGGGGTGGAGGAAGAAGAGACAAGAGACCACGTTTTTTTTTTAAAAAAAAGTTAAAGCTTTTCTTCACGGAGTTTGGGAAACGGAAGAGTCGTAGTATCTCCTGGTGGTCTCCCATCCGAACCAACCAACCAATCAACCAGGCCAGACTGTTCTTAGCTTGGCTTTTTAACCTGGGGAAGGCTGGTGAGGAAAAGGCTGGGAAACTCCCCCTTTCTTTGTCTTATCCAAAACATTTGGGGCAATTAGGTGTAATTCAGGCAACAAGTAGTAAAACGGGAGACGGTGAATTCTAGTTCTGTCTTGGGCACAAAAGCCAACTGGGTGACTTTGGGCCAATCACCAGGAGACGGTGAGTTCTAGTCCTGCCTTAGGCATCCAAGCTGTCTGGGTGACGTTCAGGCCAATCACCGGGAGACTGGGAGTTCTAGTACGCCTTAGGCAAGGAAGCCAAATGAGTGACTGTGGGCCAATCACCAGGAGACAGTGAGTTCTAGTCCTGCCTTAGGCATCAAAGCTGTCTGGGTGAGTTTCAAGCCAATCACCGAGAGACTGGGAGTTCTAGTACACCTTAGGCAAGCAAGCCAAATGAGTGACTGTGGGCCAATCACCAGGAGACAGTGAGTTCTAGTCCTGCCTTAGGCATCCAAGCTGTCTGGGTGACTTTCAGGCCAATCACCAGGAGACTGGGAGTTCTAGTACACCTTAGGCAAGCAAGCCAAATGAGTGACTGTGGGCCAATCACCAGGAGACAGTGAGTTCTAGTCCTGCCTTAGGCATCCAAGCTGTCTGGGTGATTTTCAGGCCAATCACCGGGAGACTGGGAGTTCTAGTACGCCTTAGGCAAGCAAGTCAACTGAGTGACTGTGGGCCAATCACCAGGAGACGGTGAGTTCTAGTCCTGCCTTAGGCATCCAAGCTGTCTGGGTGACTTTCAGGCCAATCACCAGGAGACTGGGAGTTCTAGTACACCTTAGGCAAGCAAGCCAAATGAGTGACTGTGGGCCAATCGCCAGGAGACGGTGAGGAGTTCTAGTTCCGCCTTAGGCATCCAAGTTAGCTGGGCGACCTTGTGCCATTCATCCTCTCAACCCAGCCCAACCCACCTCACAGGGTTGTCGTTCGTGGAGAAAATAAGATGAAGAAGCTCTATAGGGAATAAGTTTTTGGGTGAAAATAATAAAGGCGGGATAAAACCGAATATTTTGGGGGCAAAGAAGGATGGGAAGGCCTCCGCTCCCCCACCCCCCACATCCAGCTGTCCCCCCCCCCTGCTGCTCCTCCTAAGGCCCGACCCCCACCTCTGGCACCCCTCCCGGCACGTGGGCCGTCCGTCCTACCTGCTGTAGCCTCCCGATCCGGGCGTGCATCTCCCCGTAGCTCCCATAGTCGCGCTGGTACCGGGTGGCGTTTTGGTAGCACCGGATGGCTTCCTCACAGTCTTGCTCTGACTCGTAGATGGCGCCCAGCTGCTCCCAGAGGTGAGGCTGGCCCTGGTCCCGCAGCAGAGCCTGGACGCAGCCGTGGATGGCCTCCAGCTTCCCGTGCAGGGGGCGTGGGGGCAAATTCCTGGGGGGGGGAGATGTGATGAGCCGGCAGCAAAGAAGGCGGGGGAAGTGGGACAGGCTCCCTGGGAAGGGATGCTGGGGGGGGGGGGCGGCCTACAGAGTGGTGGGGAAGGGGTCTTAAAGGAAATAATACGTGGGGGTGAGGGGGGTTTCCTTCAGATCTGGGGTGGGGGCAGAGCCAGCAAAGGAGAGATGAGAGCCAGGGGTGTTTTGGGGAGGGGGCAGCAAAGAAGCCGAGTGAGCGGGAGAATGGCAGCAAGCAAGCAAGCAAGGAGGATCGCGGTCAATAGGGAAGAATAACTGTAGGTCAGGGTGGGCACGAGGGCGCCCGGGTGCTCTCTGAGCTGGGCGGTGGTCCCGCAGAACTTCCCGGACCCAACTAGGGAACATCATCGGTGCCAGAAGGGAGGGGGAAGAAGAGGAGGAGGAAGAGGAAGAGGAGGACTGTGGGGTCCTTGCTGCTCTCTGAGCTTGGGGGTTTCCTTGCAGACGTTTCATGACCCTACTAGGGAACATCATCAGTGCTAGAAGGGATTGCAGGGAGGAGAAGGAGGAGGAAGAGGAGAAGGAGGAGGAGGTTGACGACTGTGGGGTCCTTGGTGGCCTCTGAGCTTGTTGGTTTTCTTGCAGACGTTTCATGACCCAACTAGGGAACATCATCAGTGCTAGAAGGAGAGGGTTGCAGAGAGGATGAGGAGAAGGAGGATGAGAAGAAGGGGAGGAAGAAGAGGAGGTGGACTGTGGGGGTCTTGCTGCTCTAGCTTGGGGGTTTCCTTGCAGACGTTTCATGACCCAACTAAGGAACATGATCCGTGCTCGGGGTCGTGGTCTGCCTGCACCTTTCCCCAGATGCAAACTATGGGAGGGGGAGGGGTTCTTGGTCTTCCAGGGCAGCCCTTTGTTTCTCCTCCTCCTCCCCCCCCCATGGGCCCGAAAGGCCGGGCGCAGGACTCACCCGGGGGCGTAGTAGCCTTTGCTGTACTGCCCCAGATTAGCACCATGGCTGGGCGTCAACGGCAGGGGCAGAGGCGGCTGGACAGCACTGGCGGAGCACCTGGCAGAGGGAGACCGTGGCGGGTCAGGAAGGCAGGCGAGATACCAGCTGGGGAGAGGAGGGGGCAAGGAAAGGGTCCTGCTCCCATCCGGCTGGGCTGGGTTTCTTCTATGGCAGGGGGTCTTCCAACTTGGCCCTTTCATGACTTGTGGACTTCAACTCCCAGAATTCCTCAGCTGGCGTGCCTAGCTGAGGAATTCTGGGAGTTGAAGTCCACAAGTCATGAAAGGGCCATGTTGGAAGACCCCTGTTTGTGGACTTCAATTCCCAGAATTCCCCTGCCAGGCACGCTGGCTGAGGAATTCTGGGAGCTGAAGTCCACAAGTCATCAAAGGGCCAGGTTTGAAGACCCCTGTTCTATGGGGTGGAAAAGGCGCCCTGAGACCATTTTGGGGGGGGGGAATCTCTCGAGGTGGGGGGAGCAGGCGTAGGAGAGGAAGCAGAGCAGGCAACACTGAAACTGCCCCCCCCCCTCAATTTGGGAGAGGAAGGGGAGGCAGAGATGGATCGACACAGCTTCGGGGGGGGGGTGAGCGTGGGAAGGCAAACACGGGACCAAGTTTCTCCAAGAGAAATGCAGAGCGGCTGAAACTAACCCTGGTTGAGTTTCCCCGGGATTGGGAGAAGGCGGGAAAGACGCTCCAGATAAACGGAGAACCCACAAAGAGAGTTTATTCTCTGTACTGGATAAAGGAGAATATTTGCAGCTCCGGGTTCAACTGGAGGGTCCTTGGTGCTCTCTGAGCTGGGTGGTTTTCCTGCAGACGTTTCATGACCCAACTAGGGAACGCCATCAGTGCTAGGAGAGAGTGGGGGTTGCAGAGAGGAAGAGGAGGAGGAGGAGGACTGTGGGGTCCTTGGTGGTCTCTGAGCTTGCTGATATCTTGCAGACGTTTCGTGACCCAACTAGGCAACACCATCAGGGCTAGAAGGGAGAGGTATTTGCAATATTTAGCCCTGATGAGCTTGCCTAGTTGGGTCACGAGACGTCTGCAAGAAAACAACCAAGCTCAGAGAGCACCAAGGACCCCACAGCCCTCCTCCTCCTCCTCCTCCTCCTCCCTCCCTCTCTTCCTCCTCCTCTCCACAAACCCCCCTCCCTTCCAGCACTGATGGTGTTCCCTAGTTGGGTCATGAAACGTCTGCAAAGAAACCTCTCTTCTTCGCTCGGGGGCACGAAGCCCCCCCCCCGGATTACAGCTAGTCCTCCACTTATGCCGCAAATTGAGCCTGGAATGACGGTCGTCAGTCCTATCGGCCATTAAGCCTAACCAGAGACCTGATTGTACGACATTGTTTTTTTTTGTGGCGGTCGTTAAGCGAATCCACCGTCGTTAAGCGAGCATTGCAGCCATTAAGCAAAACAAAACAAAACAAAAAAACCCCACAACCCCATTGTTCGGAATGGGTGGGGTTTTTTTTTGCCCATTTACCCATTTCCCGCCAAGAATGTCGTCACATCGCTGTCACAACTGTGGGATGCAGGCAAACGGCCGTAAATCCGAATCGGTTGCTAAGCGTCTAAATTCGGATCATGCGGCGGCCGTCGGAACTTTGAATCTGGCTCGTAAGTACCTTTTTTTGGGGGGGGCTCCGTCGTAACTTCAAACAGTTGCTAAGCAATAGGTCATAAGTGGAGGACTATTTACTCTGCAGAGATCTGCACGCGGGCCGGTCCTCGACATACGACGAAAAATCGAGCCCGAACTTTCCATCGCTAAGCGAGACGGCTGTTAAGTGAGTTTTGCTCCATTGGACAATCGGGGTGTGTGGGGTGTGTGGAGAATGCCGCAACGGTCGTACGTGTGAAAAAAAGGTACTTTTTTTTTTAGCGCCGTTGTAACTCTCTCAACAGTCGCTAAATGAACGGCTGTAACTTGAGGACTAGCTCCCTGCCCGGGTTTATGGAGGAAGCTCAAAACTTCGGAATGAAAGTTTTATCTCTCTTTTTTTTCCCTTTGAACTTATTCCCCAACCTTCCAAGTTCTGAAATTTCAACTTGGAGAAAAAAAAGGATTTTTTGGAAGCAAAAATGAGTGGTGGGGGGGGGGATGGAGGACAGCGAAGCTAGCTGAGACCCCAGGACCCGGGACTTGGCCGCCTCCCATCACCCCCCCAACCGGGGCTGTTCCTCGAACCCGCCCCCCTGCCCAGAATACCTGCCCCCCGGGAGCCATGGGCGAGAATGGCATGAGGTCCAGGCTCCACTGCAGCCCAGGTTGCCGAGAGAGAAAGGGTCCCGTCCAGCACGGACCCCTAACTGTTCCAATGTGCGATGCATCCAGTCTGCACAGGGCGGAGAAGAGAGAGAGGGGGTGGGGGGGTTAGGGGACCGGCAGACGATGGAGACCCCCTCCCCACAGGCCCTTTTTTAACACCGCGTGCTTTAGTTTAACTCTTTTATAATAATAATAATAATAATAACAACAACAACGATAATAACAATAATAATAACAACAATAATAAAGTTGGAAGGTACCTTGGAGGTCATCTAGTCCAACCCCCTGCTCAGGCAGGAAACCCTTATACCATTTCAGACAAATGGCTGTCCAGTCTCTTCTTAAAAACTTCCAGTGTTTTACCAATATATTACCGATATATTTTACATCAGTATTTTTTTCAAACTTGGGGACTTGAAGACGGGTGGACTTCAACTCCCAGAATTCCCCAGCCAGCCATCTTCAAGTCCCCAAGTTTGAAAAACACCATCCTATCCCATCATAATATCTGGGTTTCTTCCCCCCCCCCAATACTGCTTTCCTTCCAGGGACCCAACCACTGTCAAACCAAATCAAACCATGATTCTCTCACCCGCTCCCTGGGTTTGAATCCAATCCCTGCATTGTAAACTACAATTCCTGGGTTTGTTGGCCGTAAACCCAAGCCCTAAATCCTGGCTCGGTGAGAAGAGTCTTAGGATCGCCTCGCAATGGACATCTGACTCTCCCAAACCCAGTTAGAAGGGACCTTGGAGGTCATCTAGTCCAACCCCCTATTTTCCTGAGTGGCCGCTTTCTACCAACACAAGTCTCTTCGGCTGAACGTCCCTGCTCTGATGGGCAGCCCGCTGGGTGGTAGTTAAAGGCCGCAGCCAGGCAGGAACCGGGAGAATTGGGACTTCTAGTCCTCCGTTATTTTTAGGATGACATTTTTATCCCGTCTTGCTTTCTTTAGAAGTAACTCGAGGTGTTGAACGTAGCGAATACGCTGTCCGGCTTTCCCCACCACAACCCTGTGAGGTGGGCTGGGCTGAGAGAGGAGGACTGGCCCAGAGTCACCCAGCCGGCTTTCATGCCTAAGGCGGGACTAGAACTCCCAGTCTCCTGGTGATTGGCCCAGAGTCACCCAGCCGGCTTTCATGCCTAAGGCGGGACTAGAACTCCCAGTCTCCTGGTGATTGGCCCAGAGTCACCCAGCTGGCTTTCCTGTCTAAGGCGGGACTAAAACTCACGGTCTCCTGGTGATTGGCCCAAAGTCACCCAGCCAGCTTTCATGCCTAAGGCGGGACTAGAACTCACCATCTCCCACTTTCTAGACTGGTCATAACCACTCGACCAGACTGGCTCTCCTTTGGCACCAGACCCAAATGGAGGATTTGGGGCCAAGAAAGGAGAAGGCCCAAATAATAGCTCATTAATCAATTATATGAAACAGAGGTCTCCAATCTTGGCAACTTGAAGACGGGTGGGCTGCAACTCCCAGAATTCCTCAGCCAATTAAAGACTTGGGGACTTCAACTCCCAGAATTCCTCAGTCACGTTAAGACTGGTGGACTTCTACTCTCGGCCTGGCTGAAGAATTCTGGCAGTTGGTCCACAAGTCTTAAAATGGCTGAGGAATTCTGGGAGTTGAGGCCCACCTTTTTCAAGCCGCCAAGTTTGGAGAGCCGTGATGTAAGACATACCTTCGGCCCATTTTATTAGTTGTGCCATTTTGCACTTTTGTTTGATCCCCCCCCCACCCCTCTCCCCAAATCCCCATCTCTCATGCGCCTGGAATGAATGTTACTGCTCCCCCCTCCCCAGCCCACCCCCCCCAAGCCCACCTCTTACCTTTCTCCCGCAGTGGACGCGTCTTCGTTCCCCACCCTCCACCCCCCCAGATCCAGGCGACGGGCGCCCCCCCAGCCGCTGATAATTTAGACCTCCTCTGGTCTAAAGCCTCCGGCGGTCACAACCACATGTAATGCTGCAAGGGGAGATGGGGGGAACGGTGGGAGGGGGAGAGAGGGGGGGAGAGAGATATGGAGGGAGGGAGAGAGAGGGAGAGCGAGAGATATGGAGGGAGAGAAAGAGACAGAAGGAGAGAGGGAAGGAGAGAGAGAGGGAGAGAGGGAAGGAGGGAGAGAGAGAGGGAGAGAGAGAGGAGGAGGGAGAGAAGGAGAGACAGGGAGAGAGGGAAGGAGGGAGGGAGGGAGGGAGAGAGAGAGGAGGAAGGAGGGAGAAAGAGAGAGGGAGGAGGGAAGGAGAGAGAGAGATGGGAGGGAGGGGAGAGAGAATGAGAGGAGAGAGAGAGAGAGAGAGAGAGAGAGAGAGAGAGAGAGAGAGAGAGAGAAAAGTTAAGTTTGCACATACACTTTGCACCCCCCAAAAGTCTCTTCCGACAACCCCATTTCTCCACCGGGGCTCCTGCATCTGCCCACAGCCCAGGAGGGAAGACGGCCTTAAGCCACCCCACAAAGGCCAAGGTTGAAAATACTCTTTTTCCCGGGGAACCTTTCGCACCCAGAGCCCCCCCCCCTCCAAAAAACGTGCAAAGCTAGTTAGGTTGTGTGAATGTGACTTTGGAGGTTGGGGGGGGGGAGAGCCAGGACTGGGAAGTGCAGCAATTTTCCCTCCAGTTTTGCCCATAGCTTTCCTGAGAGGGATGGGAGTTGTAGTCCAACCCATTTCTCTTTTTTAAAAAGAAAAAAAAGGCAGAATGGGGGGGGGGGGGTTAGGCTAAAACCCAGGAATGCATACATTTCCCTCCGGGGAACAGACCCAGGTTTGATCTTAGGCTTTCCAAAAAAATAATAATAACAAAAAAAAATCCTAAACTCCCTCCTCCAACACGCGGACACGCTTTCGGGAGCATTCACACGTTATACGTCTCCTCTGAACCCGCATCTACAAAAGCGTCGCTCCCTTCTCCCTTTTTGCCGGACCTACTTCCAGCACGTGGAGGCGACCCCCGTGTCCAGCCCCGCAGAGGCGGAAGCGGCTGCCTTTTCCGCCGCCGCTCCGGGGTCGTCGTTCCCATCCCACGTTCCCAGCAACGCAGTTGGCTGCGGGCAGGAGAGGGTTAACCCTCGGAGGTGTTTATCCCCCCTCCCATCAGCGCAGGGCCCCGCCCCACCTTCTGGCCCTGCCTCCAATGGAACGCCTGGCTTGGGAGCCGGGAGGCGTGGCCTCCGCTCCGCCCCGCCTCCCAGATTAACCCCTGCCCCGCCCGGCTGGTCTTAAGCCCAGCTGCCTTGTGCTGGCTTTCTCCAGCCAGCCAGCCAATGGCGCCCCCTCCTCCCGACGCCCACCAATCATCTTTCGCCTTGATCTTCCGGAGGGGTCTGAAACCATAGAAATAAATGGGGAGAGGCGGCTGAGGTCTGCCTCGCGGGGAGCGATTGCTACTGCCTGGCCAGCTGATGGGGGGGGGGGAGAGCCAGACCAAAGGCAGGCAATGGACTCGTCAGGGATCTTCCGACTTGGCCCTTTAATGACTCGTGGACTTCAACTCCCAGAATTCCTCAGCCAGGCACGTTGGCTGAGGAATTCTGGGAGTTGGAGTCCACAAGCAGGGGTCTTCCGACTTGGCCCTTTAATGACTCGTGGACTTCAACTCTCAGAATTCCTCAGCCAGGCACGCTGGCTGAGGAATTCTGGGAGTTGGAGTCCACAAGTCATCAAAGGGTCATAGTTCCCTCACGCTGGCTGAGGAATTCTGGGAGTTGAAGTCCACAAGTCATCAAAGGGTCATAGTTCCCTCACGCTGGCTGAGGAATTCTGGGAGTTGAAGGGCCAAGTTGGAAGACCCCTGCTTGTGGACTTCAACTCCCAGAATTCCTCGGCCAGGCACGCTGGCTGAGGAATTCTGGGAGTTGGAGTCCACCCACCTTCAAGCGGCTAAGGGTGAGAAACACTGGCGAACAATATCTTTTAATCGAGTTCTTTGAACCTGTATTTTAAACGCAGGACTTTTACAGGCGAGTCCTCGAGTTATAACCACTTATTTAGTGACCGAAGTTACAGCGGCACTGAAAAAAGTGACTCAGGATTGTTTTTCACACACTTACGACCGTTGCGGCCTCACGGGATCAAAATTCAGATGCTCGGCAACCGACTCGCATTTTTGACCATTGCAGCGATCCCCTTTTGCCACCTTCTGACAAGCAAAGCCAGGTTCACTTGACAACCGTAAACGCTGCCGTGATTCACTTAGTAACGGGGGCAAGGAAGGTCGTAAGGTGGGGCAAAACTCACTTAAGGACTGCCTCGCTTAGCAATGGAAATTTTGGACTCGGTTGTGGCTGGGGACTATCCGTCTCTCCTGGCCACTCTGGGAGAAACGTGGGTTGGACTCTGACACCCATCATTCCAGCCAGGACACGCACCGAGAGGGCAAAGTATGTGTAAGTGCATTAGGGGCTACATCCAGGACCCCTCCTCCTATTTCCCCCACAATCACAGCCCTATAAGGTGGGCTGAACGGAGAGGAAGCGATTGGCTCAAAGTTGCCCACCATCACCCAGCTGGGCTTTTATGCCTAAGGCAGAACTAGAACTCAAGACTCTCCTGGCTTCTACAGACAGTCCTCGACTTACCCCCCCGCCCACAATGGAGCCCAACATTTTCATCGTTAAGTGAAACGCTTGCGAAGTGAGTTTGGCCCCATTCTACGACTCTTCTTGCCCCAGTTCGTTAAGCCGATCACCTGAGTTGTTAAGTTAGTCACACGGTCGTTAAGTGAATCCCCCCAATGACTTTGCCGGGCAGAAGTTTGCAAAAGGGGATCACGTCACACACACACACACACACACACACACACGGGGACGCTGCAACCGTCATAAATACGCATCGGTTCCCAAGCGTTTGAATTTTGATCTCGTGACTATGGGGGAAAAGCTACAACGGTCACGGGTGTGAAAAACGGTCATAAGCCATTTTTTTTCAATCCGTCGTAAGCTGAGGACTCCCTGTAATACACACCTGGGATCACGCGTTGAGTTTTGGTCCCCACATTACAAAAAAGATGTTGAGACTTTGGAAAAAGGGCAGAGAAGAGCAACTAAGATGATTAAAGGCCTGAAGACTAAAACATACGAAGAATGGCTGCGGGATTTGGATCTGGCCAGTCTAGAGAAAAGAAGGAGTGTGTGTGTGTGTGTGTGTGTGTGTGTGTGTGTGTGTGTGTGTGTGTGTGACATGATAGCAGTCTTCCAGTATTTGGGGGGTTGCCCCAAAGAAGAGGGGGGTCAACCTATTCTCCAAAGCACCTGAAGGGCAGGACAAGAAGCAACGGATGGAAACTCATCAAGGAGAGAAGCAACCTGGAACTAAGGAGAAACTTCCTAACAGTGAGGACAATTAACCGGTGGAACTGCTTGCCACCAGAAATCGTGGGTGCTCCAATACGGGAGGTTTTCAAGAAAAGACCGGACAACCATTTGTCTGAAGTGGCGTAGGGCCTCCTGCTTGAGTAAGGGGTTGGACTAGAAGACCTCCAAGGTCCCTTCCAGCTCTATTCCGATTCGAACCAATTGTAGCCTGGTGCTTTAACCGCTAGGCCAAACTGGCCCTTGTTCAGTTCCCTCCATCTTTCCGTCTGTAAAATGGGCAGAGTGGCTAGCTCAGCTAAATAACTCCGGGGATGAATGAACCATTTTTTCCCCAGGACGCAACCTGGCACGGCTTCCTCTCCTGACCCCTTCCGATTCGGCCAGGTTTGGGAGCTGCGTTTCTCCCACGCCACGCCACGAGTCCTCGTGGGAGGGAAGGGGAGGCGGTGTCCACCCCCAGCGCCTGTGACTCACCCACCCCTGTCCCGTGTCCTGCCAGAAATCTGAGCCAGACAGACGCACCAGCCAGCCCATCTTTGGTGTGGTCAGGACTGGCTTTTTATAACCAGACGCTATCGTGGGAACCCACCCACCTCGCCAGGCTGGATAAAGAAAGCCTGGGAAGGGGGGGGGACTTCCCAGCCCCCAGATGTGGCCACGACCGTGGCTATTTCTGGAAAAGCCCAGAGCTAAGTTGGTCTCGGAGGCAGGCAGGTGGGCAGGGTGGCTGCGGTTGCAACGGACTGTGCCAGGACACGGCCCTTGCGCGTTGCACGCCTGCCAAGCAGCGGAGTGGAGAGAAAGGGGAAGTGGGCAGCTGGCAGGACTTCCCTGCACGCCTCCGGATGAGGGAGGGGGGAAGCGGCGAGGCCAAATCACAAACAGCCCCATCGCCGGTTGGTTTGTGCAATGGAGAGCAAAGTGTGACTGGCGTGCTGTGACGGGCATGCAAAACTCCGGAGGGAGATGAATCACCCCAAGCGTGCAAAGATCAAGTCACGTGTGAAGAGGCTCTTAGAGGGCTGGCCCGCGGAGAGATGGGGAAGAAGACCTTTCACCCCTGCGGGCGATGTGGCCAAAGGCTACGGGGAAGCAACGCCCTTCCTGCGCTCTAAAACCTGTAACAGAATAACAGAGTTGGAAGGGAGCTTGGAGGTCTTCTAGTCCCACCCCCTGCTCAAGCGGGAGACCCTGCTGCCCCAAAGAAGAGGGGGCGTCCTCCTATTCTCCAAGGCACCCGAAGGACAGGACAAGAAGCAATGGATGGAAACTGATCAAGGAGGGAAGCAACCTGGAACTAAGGAGAAATTTCCTGACACTGAGAACAGTTAACCAGTGGAACTGCTTGCCACCAGAAGCGGTGAATGCTCCAACACTGGAAGTTTTTAAAAAGAGACTGGACAGCCATTTCTCTGAAATGATATAGGGTTTCCTGCCTGAGCAGTGGGTTGGACTAGAAGACCTCCAAGGTCCCTTCCAACTTTTATTATTATTATTATTATTATTATTATTATTATTATTATTATTATTATTATTATTATTATTATTATTATTATTATTATTATTATTATTATTATTATTATTATTATTATTTGTCTGAAATGGTCTACGGTTTCCTGCTTGAGCAGGGGGCTGGACTAGAAGACCTCCAAAGTCCCTTCCAACTGTGTTATTCTTTCATTACTACAGTAGTCCTCAACAGCTCATTCAGTGTCCCTTCAAAGTCACAACCGCACTGACAAAAGTACCACCTTCTCACACTGACAACGTTGCAGCATCCCCACGGTCAGGGGATCAAAATTCAGACACTTGGCCACTGGCTCCTATTTATGACGGCTGCCGTGTCCCGGGGTCACGTGATCCCCTTTTGGCGATCTTCTGACAAGCAACGGGGAAGCCAGACTCGCAAACTGCCCGCGTGATTCGCTTAACAACTGCCGCGATTCACTTAACAACGGTGGCCAGAAAGGTCGTAAAATGGAGCCACGCTCACTTAACCACGGTCGCAACAGAAATTTGAGGCTCCATTGCGGTCCTATATTCTGTTCCGGTCAAAGACACAGCCGCTATACGCCACATGCTCAGTTTCATAGAAGTGCGCCAAGCACCGGACGGCGCATGCTTTAGAAGGCAAGGTCTCCGAGACGCCCGTTTCATAAGTTCGTCGCGTCGTGCCAGGTTTTCCTCGCAATACAACGGTGCGCTCTGTTCGCGCCTCTCCAGCACATGGCGAGGCGAGGCCCGTGCGACAGAGCACGCGAGAGCCGCTCGCTGGTCCTTCTGGGTTGATCCGCGTGATGCGCAAGGCAGCGTGTCCCCCCCCGAGAAGTCAGGAGACATCCAGGACCCCTGTTCCAGATCTGTATAGCCTGCCCTTGAAGGACTCCAGCTGGTTTTCCGTCCAGAAATTGGACTGCAAAGCCCGGCCAGCTGCTCCTTCTATTTACAATTCCAAATTCCAATTCTCTGGAATTTTTCCAAGCTGGGGACTGTGTGTGTGTGTGGGGGGGGATGGGGGTGGGGGAGGAAGAGGACTCCCAGTGATTTGGCTGTTTGTGCGAACCGTTCGGTCAGGACATTTTTCCTTTCTGCAAGTTGCTTTCTTTGCCACCATGGAGAAGGTGGCCCGGAGAGTCAACAATCGCAACAAAGCGACAGGGATTCCTGAAATATCTCGCTTCCGTACGCCAAGCCATACGTGTCCGTTGCCTTTCCACCAACACAGGGCCGCAAAGGGGTGCTGCACGCACAGCCCACACATGTTCGTGCAATCTCTGCGCAATCAGCCTGGGAAACCGTTTGCGCACACGTTCAGGACGTTCACCTGTCTACCTGTCGTTCCTGCGGGCCGTGATGTGCACGCCGCATGCACGCCCTGTTTCTTCCCTTCTTATTGCTCACCAACGCCCACGAACATCGCAAGATGCACGCACGACACTGGGGGCTCTCTTCCTCCCGCCTCCCCTCCTCTAACCCATTCACACATTCTCTGATTTAAATCCAGGCAACCTTCTCCGTGCACCGCGTATTGTGGGGTTTTGAGGTCAGCACTGATGAAATGGTCAAAGGGTTCAAGAAAAAACTCACACACACCCTTGTCCTGGAAGCTGGTTTCCACCCTGCTTCCCCCGCCCAGACCGGCATTCATGGGCAAGTCTAGGTTTGCACACCTGACACAAGTGACCCTTGTGCAAATTGCTGGTGTGAGTTGCATTGATGGCTGATTTGCTTTCAGGTCCCGTTCAAGGTTCTGTTTGTCCCCTTTAAAACCCTCTGTGGTTATTTGAAGGACCGTCCTTTCCCAGTTACATCTATGTGACTGACCAGAAAGGGGAGGCACGGGATGTTAGGGGTCCCCTCTCTTAAGGAGGCCCACCAGGTGGGCCCAAGAAGGGCCTTCTCTGTGGTGGCTCCCTCCCTGTAGACCAGAGGTCCCCAAACCTTTGGGCACCAGGGACCACCGGTTCCGTGGAGAGAGGTTTTTCCGTGGACCGGAGTGTGCATGGTTTTGTGTGCTGCCTGCATCCCACAGATGGGGCTCTCCTTGTTTGTGCGAACTGGTTGCTGGCATGCCGCGGCCCGGTACTGGTCCACGGACCAGGGGTTGGGGACCCCTGTCCTAAACCTTAAACCTAAACCCCTAACCCTAGCCCTAACCTTAACCGTAACTCTAGCCCTAGCCCTAAAACAGAGGTCCCCAACCTTTTGGGGACCAAGAACCGGTTCCGTGGAGAGAGTTTTTTCCACGGACCGGAGGGGGCCTGGTTTTGTGTGCTGCCTGCATCCCGCGGATGGGGTTTTGCTTGTTTGTGCGGACCGGTTGCTGGCATGCCACGGCCCGGTGCCAGTCCACAGACCGGGGGTTGGGGACCTCTGCTGTAGACCATCATCCCTGCAGAGATAAGATTGGAGCCCACTTTGACACTCTTCCAAAAAACCCTGAAGGCTTGGTTTTGCCAGTGGACCTGGGGACCCCAAAGTGATATGGACCCCATCAAGTGGTAGGTTGGATTGTTGTCACCAGAAGGGTTGGGGGGGCATGTTATTGGGGCTTATATTGGGGGTGTTGTTTCTGTAACCCACCCTGTGTCACCATGAGTGAGTTGGACAGCCTCATCATTTTTTTTAATCCAGACAGTCGTTGACTTACCCCAGTTTAGTGACTGTTCCAAGTTACAACGGCCCTGAAAAATGTGGCTGATGACGGCTTTTCACACTTACGTTTGTCACAGCTTCCCCACGGTCATGTGATCAAAATCCTGATGCTTGGCAACTGACTCATACTTATGACCTTCTGACAAGCAAAGTCAATGGGGAAGCCAGATTCATTTAACAACCATGTTGCTAACTTAACAAATGCAATTGTTCGCTTCACAACTGGGGCAAGGAAGGTCGTAAAAGTGGGGCAAAACTCACTTAATGACTGCCTCGCTTAGCAGTGGAAATTTTTGACCCCATTGTGGGCCGTAAGTCAAGGACTACCTGTAGTTAAATAATAAATAAGCTGGGAGTGTGTCCTGCCTGCCAAAGCTCAAGTGATGCTTCCTCGGGCATGGCGGTCCAGCCCTGGCAGAATTGGGGAGCCCATGTGCATCGTGGGTAACTGGAGGTACTCCCCTCAGCACTGCCCGCCTGGGGAGGAAGGGAAGAAGTGGCACACCAGCCAAAAACAGAGTGGCGATGGGAACGCCCCCCCAAAAAGAACGACCAGCAGATCCTCAAAACCCTGCAAATAAATCCCAGCTACGTCGCCACTTGGGTGTGCCCGCTGCCCCCCTGTATGCAGAGGCCACTCAACGCTGCTTCAGCCAAACCCCATTGCACCTCGCCCTCCCATTCCCGATCCCTGCATGGCACAGAGAATTCTGGGTAAACAAGGAGACTCCCCACCTGTTTGACGCATGCTCCTGGCCCACCACCACCCCGTACGGCAGGCTGGTGATGCGCGGGGGATTTCCACCTCCCACGCTTCCAGGAAGGTGAACCCGGAGCATCAGAGAGCTCTCTCTGGAAAGGAATGGGGCAGAAGGGTTTGTACCCTTGGTTTCCCCCAAAAGGCACCCCATTTCCCTGCACTGGGAGACGGACAGCACTCCCCGAGACCCCGAAATGCAACAGGCTGATTTGGCCAGGTCAGCAATTCTTCCTGGGTGGGTGGGTGTTGCTGGGTAGCGGGCTTCCCCCCACCCACGCTGCCAGGCTCAGCGTTTTGGGCGCCGGCCCTACGCAACTTCCTCCCCGCGGCCACTTCTCCGAAAAAAAGAAATTTTGAGCTCCAAGTCGTGCGGATTTACAAGAAAAAGGAACTTCGGAGGGCGCAAACAGGCAGAAACCGCAAAGGAAACAGCAATTCAGAAGCCTGGAAGGGTGGGGGTAAGTGTGTATACAAGCATTATGCAATGGGGGCGGGGGAGGAGGAAACCTTTGCAAAATAAGTGGGAATACTTCCCGGTCATCTGTGTGAGCAAAAGTGCGAGTGTGCAAGGGTAGGCGAGACGTGAACACTGCCGTTCTAGAATATAGGGAGCCCTCGACTTACAACCACGACGGAGCCTAAAAATTCTGGGGCTAAGCGAGGCATTTGTTAAGCAAGTTTCGGCCTCGTTCCTTGCCGCCGTCGTTAAGCGAATCACCGCAGTTGTTTAAGTGAGTCACACAGATGTTAAGTGAATCTGGCTTTGCCGGTGGGAAGGTCGCAAAAGGGGATTGCGGGACGCCTCCAGGACAGTGCAACTGTCATAAACACGAGTTGGTGGCCAAGCGTCCAAATTTTGCTCGCGTGCTCACGGGGACGCTGCCATGGACGCAAGTGTGAAAAACGATCCTAAGGGCCGTGGTAACTTCAAGCGGTCACCACTGAAGCTACTGTTGTATGTCGAGGACCCATTGTGTAGACGTGCAGCAGGCTGAGGGAGAAACTCACGGGAAAGTGGGATCGGTGGTAGGGTCCTCCAGGATGTGGGGCTCAGATTTGGTTTTTTTTTAGAGGCGGTGGGTAGAGGGGAAGGGGGGGCGTAGGGCGCCTCGGGTGTGTAAGCGGGTGTGATTCACGCAGCACAAAGCAAGGTCTCCCCACACGCTTCCCAGAATAGCTGTGTCAGCACTGAGTCAGCACCAGCAAGGACACCACCCCTTCTTCGCCCCCCCTGAAAAGGGCTGAATATAGGGGGAAGTAAGAGCATGGGGAGGGGGACAATTTTGGTCCACCCACCTGAAAAATCAGCCACCTACCCCCCCCCCGTGTCCTGTTTTCACACCCAATTACTAGACCGCACAGGCTCTCCCAGACGCACGACAATAAACATCAGCCGGGAAAACGCAGCGTCCGTCCGTTCAACACGCACACGGGGGTTGTACGCTGTCGTCACAAAGAGGAAGAAGAGACACACAGGTCGTTGTCAAAGGCGCAGTGGGGCTCTCGAAAGCCACCCACCTCGGTTGTTGCGACAAAATAAGCCCCCGAGGAATGACCAATTTCACATACACACACACACACAGATTCAAACAACCGCAGCCACCATGCGCATCGCAACATCCCTGCCCTTTGACTAACCCAAGAGCTTGGCACAACCCCCCCCAATGAGATTCCTTACACAACACAAAGAGCAATACAGATAGTCCTCCGCTTACAACAGTTCATTGAGTGACCATTCAAAGTTACAATGGTGACTTAGGACCGTTTTTCATCCTTACGACCGTCGCAGCCTCCCCGTGATCGCAGGATCAAAATTCAGAGGCTCGGCAACGGACTTGTATTTATGACGGTCGCAGTGTCCCGGGGTCATGTGATCAGCTTTCGCGACCTTCTGACAAGCAAAGTCAATGGGGGATCCGGGTTCACTTAACAACCGTGTTACTTAACAACTGCAGTGGTTGACATCAACGGTGGCAAGAAAGGTCGTAAAACGGGGCAAAATTCACTCAACCAATGTTTCGCTTAGCGACATAAATGTTGGGCTCAATCATGGTGATAACTCGAGGGCTACCTCTACACCAATCAATTCCTTTAAAAAAAATGTGCGTGGATGGTTTCTCTCTCTCTCTCTCTCTCTCTCTCTCTCCCTCTCTCTCTCTTTCTCTCTCACACTCTCTTTTTCTCTCTCTCTTTTTCTTCCTTTCTCTCTCACTCTCTCTTTCTTTTTTCTCTCTCACACTCTTTCTCTTTCTCTCTTTCTTATTTTCTTTCTCCCTTTCTCTCTCTCTTTCTCTCTCTCTCTCTCTCTCCCTCTCTCTCTCTCACACACACACACACTGTGTGTATGTGGGTGTGGGTGTTGTGAGGAGACACGAAGAAGCAGAGAACATGATGCATGAAAGCTGACGGGCTGCACAATACGGTTGGGAGTTGTGTGATGGCCTCCTCCTCCTCCTTTCCAAGAAAGGTCAGCCTGATAAACACACACAACTCACCCGATGCGTTTCAGGCACAAGCCTCACGCCAGGCAAAGGTCGGGAATTACAGCGCAGGAAAGCCCCTTCGTGAGGTTTATAGATCAAGCTTTGGGGTGGGAAATCCCCTTCTCTTTCTGCGGATTAATTCCCCTCCTTCTCTCTCGATCAATATCAGAAAGAGAAACTGACGTACGACCTCAATTTGAGCACAATTTTCTGTTGCTAAGCCAGACAGCTGTGAAGTCAACTTTGCCCCGTTTTACAACCTTCCTTGCCACCGTTGCTAAGTGAATTGCTGCAGTCGTTAAGTGGGTAGCGCGACGGTTAAGTGAATCTGGCTTCCCCATTGGGCAAAGGGGGAATCCCAGGATCCCAGGGCAGTGCAACCATCATAAATATGAGTCAGTTGCCAAGTGTCTGAATTTTGGTCACGTGACCACGGGGACGCTGCAAGAGTCGTAAGTGTGAAAAATGGTCATAAATCCCTTTTTTCAGTGCCACTGTAACTTCAAAAGGCCTTTAAGCGAATTGTTATGTCGAGAACTATCTGTAAGTTGGGGAAAAATTTATGTGTCCCAGTACAATAATTGAGCATAGACGTTCGCCCAGAGGCACTCAGAAAATATTAATCTTAACACCACCAAAAGTCGACACAAGCCCACCCCTCCAGAGATGGGTGACAGTTCCCAGAATTCCCAACTATCAGGGCAGGAAGAAGGGGGAATTTGGGAATTGTGGTCTCAACAACACATCAGAAAGAGGAGAGCAAGTTATCAAAAGCTGCCTTGAAGTTACAAAATAGTTCCAAAGTCCAAGATTTGGGCTGGCTGGGATGGGGGGGGGGAAGAGAATTACAGACACACAAACAGTTTCAACACAACATGACCCGGGCACAACGTTTCCACTCTGCGGCGTTGGTCCGTTAACCGCCAGCCGTGACCTCACAACCCCATGAAATGGACCCACAGCGCTCTGTGGGAATCTGCTTGTGAAGAGAATCAGCCCTGTCTCAGGACCGTTCCGTATTGACAGCCACAACCTCTCTAAACCACAACAAAAACATGCAGAAACGCGTCCATGTGCCCTTAGGTGAATCCTGCTCTCTTAACACGCAAAAAAGTGTGGCTGAAGGGTTAAAACAAAAAAGCAATGTCAGCACGTACAGGTCAAAGACATCAACCCACAATACCCGATCCAAACTGGCGATGGTCCAAGGGGATCAAACAGGGTGAGGCACATGAACTGTGAGCCTAATTAAATTACAACAACACAACCGCACGAGTCTCCCGACGACCAGGTGTACTGACGTACATTTGCTGTACAGGGAGAAAAGAAAGACAAGATCCTTGGACACACACACAGAGACACACACACAGAGAAGACACCCTCGCTCCTCTGCTCACACATCTCCCCCTACACACACACACACAGACGGCAGAAAGGCCTTACCTCCTGGCACACAAAGGGTGGACGTGAGAGGCGTGGCGCTCTCACGTCGGCGAAGTGTCCCCGCCGGAGTGTTTACTAGCGCCGCGGTGCCTCGACTAATGTGCAATGGGGACATACTAGGAGAATGTAGCTTGTAACTCCTTTCCGCTGGTGTGTGTCTTTCTCTCTCCTCCCTTCCCTTATCCTCCCCCCCCTCCCAGGCCACCATGTGGGGTTCGGGGTTCCTGCCAAGTCAGTGGAGCATGTGTGTGGGGTAAATTCCGGCCACAAGTGACTCAGCCTCTTCCCTCCCCCGGAAAATTTGTCCCGGTTTAAAGGGCTAGGATGACTTCATCAACCCCACATGTCTAGGTCCCTCCTCCGTCCCCACTTCTTCAGAAGCCCTGCCCTACTAGGGAATCCCAGCCTGTTTGTTCCTGTGCGCCTCGGTGGCGCAGCGCTTGCTCAATCCGTGCGAAGATTCGCAAGCAAAACCAAGCACAGACTTCACGCCATGGGGTAACTAGAGGCCCCGGTGTCTAAGTTTGAACGCAGGGAGGGATCCTCGTGGTACAGGTAGTCCTCGACTTACGACCACAATTGAGCCCAAAGATTCTGTTCCTAAGCGAGGCGGTTGTTAAGCGAGTTTTGACCCCCCCTCTTGCCACAGTTGTTAAGTGAATCACTGCAGTTGTTAAGTTCGTCACATGGTTGTTAAGTGAATCTTAGCTTCCCCCTTGACTTTGCTTGTCAGAAGGTCACAAAAGGGGATCCCGTGACTCTGGGACATTGCAACCGTCACAAATATGAGTCAGTTGCCAAGCCTCTGAATTTTGATCCCGTGAGCAGACGGATGCTGAAAGGGTCACAAGTGTGAAAAACAATCTTGTCGTTTTTTCCCCCAGTGGTATTGTAATTTCGAATGGCCACTAAACAAAGTGTTGTAAGTCGAGGATTACCTGTACACAACCGGCGTGTTTTCTCGGAGGACTGTCCCATGCGCGCGTGTGAAAAGGACCACCACAGAGGCAAGCTCAGAAAATGTACGACTGCGCACGCTACTAGACCAAGCCCGCAATCCAAGGACAACAAAGACAAACACACCAGCGATGTCACCCTGCACAGACCACCAAAAGGTCATTTACTGCGGTTCCTCGTACATGGTGTACATGGGCCTACACCCCATAACGGTACAACCGTGGAAAAGTCCCTTCTGCTCCATCCCACGCATTCAAGTGGGCTGGTGGCAAAGCCCGGCTACTGTCCTTCTCTGGCGTGTCCCGAAGGAGCAGCCACGGAACAAGAACCCGGCATCTTTTGTGTCGCACAAACCCCGTCTTCTCCACGCCAGCCCTCCGTTCCCCGCCCATCCAGGTGCCAAGCAGGGCAAGGAAACGGCGGAAGCATTGCCAAAGCAACCGTTAAACAATTGTAAGGAAAGAGGGAAAAAAATAAAAGAACTTGGCCATGCCAGCAAAGAACGCCAGGATCGTGCCAGCTCCTGTCGGCGCTGCGGCAGCAGCCTGGGCTCACGTCACCAGATCTGTAACCGTTTCCCTGCTGGATCCAAAGAAATTCACAGGGCAACCTCGGCCCGCCTGCCAGCCCGGAGAAAATGTTTCAGGCACCGTACCTGTGCACTGAACACAACCGAAGTGGCCAGGGTGTGCGTGTGTACACAAGAATCCCTGCTTGCTTGGCCTCACACAAGGCAAACAAACTGGGTACAGAGTTCCACTTTTCCCGGCGCGTCTAGAGGACTTGCGCGACTGACATCTCTCGGCTACAATGATACAAATGTCTGCCGCTTTGTGGTTCGCAAGCGTGCGGGAAGAGAGCCCCCGCAGAGGCACTTTCCTGCCTGGCGCTTTAGGACTACATCTCCCATCATCGACCCCCAGCACTTGTGCAGGGTGCTGGATTAGGGATAGCTGATCAAGACACTACACTACAGTACAGGCGGTCCTCGACATACGAGCTCAATTGAGCCCAGAGTTTTTGTTGTTAAGCAAGACAGATGTTAAATGAGTTTTGCCCCATTTTACGATCTTTCCCGCCGCAGGGAATCACTGCGGTTGTTAATAACACGGTTGTTAAGTAAATCTGGCTTCCCCATTGACTTTGCTTTTCAGGTAGTCGCAACAGAGGATCGTGTGACCCTGGGGCACTGCAACTGTCATAAATATGAGTCCGTTGCCAAGTGTCTGAACGTCAATCGCATGACCACGGGGAAGCTGCAACGGTCGTTAAGGGTGAAAAACGGTCCTGAATCCCTTTTGTGTAACTTCAAACAGTCACTAAGTGAACTACTGTAAGTCAAGGGCTACCTGTAAAAAAGAGAAGAGGTGCATGCACACTCCCAAGAGGAGAGAAACATGTACACACATGTTTTCGGTCAGGGGGTCAGAGTTTACAATGTCCAAAGGGGGTCACCTTCATTCCGGGGACCCTCTAGAGAACAGTGGCAGGATACAGACACTAATCATCACCAGTAGTCTGGCCATTTTTCGATCATAACATTGCAAAAGGAGTACGTGCGCAGAGAATGCACTTCCCAGGAGGCTTCTGGGTAAAAAAACAGGTGCCCCGGAGAAACTGGGAGGTTTGTCTGGAGGCCTGGCTTGAGAGGTAGGGCAAAATAAGGCAGCAGGGGGGTTAATTGTTTGCTCACTCCAACAAGGAGCCATTTAAGGTCATAGCGGCTGCTTGGGGAAGCATGTGGGTGAGTCACTGGCTCACTCCGGCGTATTCCGTCCTCCTCCTCCTCCCCACAGCCCTTACGTAGTGGATCCTCCCTCCCCGTTGCGCTCCCCCTCCCACCCACCAGGCCCAGCTGCTTCTCTGGCCATGCGCCAGAGGGCGGGGACAGCAAGGAGGAGTCCACTGCCGGCCCTCAGGCAGCGGTTGCAGGGGGTGGGACGAGGAGCAGAGCAGCTGCGAGCGTGCCTTTGTGCTAGACGCATTCCGGGGAGAGAGAGAGAGAGCATGCTTTTGATGCACAGGGAGAGTGCAAACATCCACACGGCGGTGTGCTCACCGAGGTTTTGACCCACAAAAGGCCACACCGAACAAAAGCCGCCGATCTTCTTCCAGTTAAGCAACTAGTGTGTGCCGAGCTGTCCTTATTTCACAATTTCCATTTTGCAAAAATGAATCTATTTGTCAGCGGGTCACCGGAAAAACCCATTCTGCTTTGGTGAGGATTTACTTTCTCGTGTTGCATTAGTTCCTCTCCCCTCCCAACAGCGGCCTGGAGTGCGCGCAACTCTGCGTATCCTCCAAACTTTTACCGGGGGGGGGGGGAGGAGGCCCTCGACTTACGGCCACAATTGGCAGCAGAATTTCCAGGGCTAAGCAAGGCGATTGTGAAGCGAGTCGCACCTCATTTTTTTGACCTTTTTTTGCCACGGTTGTTAAGAGAATTGGGTGGTCGCTAAGCGAACCTAGCTTCCCCCGTTGATTTTGCTTGTCGGAAGCTGGCTGTGAAGGTTGCAAAGGACGTCCAGGTGATCCTACAACTGTTGTAAATACATGCGCCTAAATTTTGATCTCGTAACTGTGAAGATGCTGCAACGGTTGTAAGTGTGAGGACCGGTTGTAAGCCACATTTTCAAGGCCGCGGTCACTTTGAACCCTTGGCTAAATGAATGGGTGTGAGTTGAGGACTAATTTCCAGCCACAGAAAGCATTTCGACGGGCAGCCGGTATTACGAATCCTCAACTTACAATAGTTCATTTAGTGACTGTTCCAGCTTACAACGGCATTGGGAAAAGTGACTGAGGACCATTTTTCACTCTTACGACCATTGCGGCATCCCCAGAGTCACAGGATCAAAGTTCAGACCCTCGGCAACTGACACATATTTATGACGGTCGCGGTGTCTCCCGGAGCCACGCGATTCCCTTTTGCGACCTTCTGACAAGCCAAGTCCGCGGGGAAACCCGGATTCACTTAACCCTGGTTCTCACTTAACGACTGCGGTGGGAAAGTCAAATGGGGCAAAACTCACTTCACAAACATCGCGCTTAGCAACGGCAATTTCAGGCTCGGTTTCGGACACAACTCAAGGACTACCAACAATGGCTGTGCAAATGGGAAACACACATGGAACAAGGCGGCAACTCGGCGCGGGGGTCTGCTTTGGTCACTCACCAGAGGAGGAACATGCTCCCCTCGCTGCTTTCTCATGGGCTGGGTCCCCCCCCACACCGGGCCCATGCGCCGTCTCGGGCCACGAGGTGTGGCTGGTGGGGGGGTACGGCTACTCTCCCGCCATGGTGCGGACCCCGACTCTGTAGGAAAAGAAGAAAGCAAGCGTTAGGGGGGTTTTTTTCAAGGAGGTTTACCCATGGCCCCCCAAGTCCAATTTTCACCCCCCCCAGGGAAAGCCACTTATTTGTGTTCACCTCTATCCCTCCCGAAAGAGACAGCCGTGTCCATCTGTTCCCTCCCACACATGTGGCGTTCCACATTCCTTAGCACACATACGCCGCCGAGTCAGCCGCACTGCCGATTTGCAAAAAAAAAACAACCCTGTCGTCTCTCTGCTAAAAGTGGCACTGCAACCCCAGGAGAAGAGGAGAGAGAGGGGGGGGGGTCTCCTGGCATGGCTACAGATAGTCCTCAACTTACGACCACAAGGGAGCCCGAGATTTCTGTAGCTAAGCGAGTCGTTTGTTCCATGAATTTGGCCCCGTTTTACGAGCCAAATTTACGGTTGTTAAGTAAATCCCGGCGTCCCCCCATGGACTTTGCTTGTCAGAAGGTAGCCAAAGGGGATCACGTGACCTCAGGACCCTGCGAGCGTCATAAATAGGAGTCAGTTGCCGAGCGTCTGAATTTTGGTCACGTGACCACGGGAAGGCTGCAACGGTCGTAAGTGTGAAAAACGGTCATAAGTCGCTTTTTTCAGTGCCGCTGTAACTTCAACCGTCTGTCAAGCAAAAATCAATGGGGGGAGGCCAGATCCACTTAACAAACGTGTGACAAACTTAACAGCGATTCCCATAACAACTGTGGAAAACAGGTTGCAAAATGGGGGGGGGAACTTCCTTATCCACCATCCTGCTTAGCGACAGTTTGGACGTCCGTAAGGCGAGAACTAACTACATAAGCCGGTTTTGTCCCTTCACGCTGCTAAGTGGTGGCCAGCGTGGAGGACACGCCGTAATCCAGTCAGGGGACTCCGTAACCCAGCCTTCCCTCTTCCCTTGCACTCATCCTGGGCCTGATCCTGAGAGAATAAGGGAAGGCCGCAAGGCTTCCTACATCTCCAACATGGTCCAACCTGTCTCAGGTGGTTCCCCCTCTGGGCAAGATCAACCCTCAAATCAACACACCCCCAAGCAACCTTAGTGACCTTTCCTGTCCCCTGTCCCGAACCTGCTTAGTCACAAAGTCTCACAACGTGGCCGGAGGGGGGCAGCAGATTACAAAACACAGCCCCCGGCCCAATGGCACCAAGCATCAGACATCAGGACGCAAGTACGACGGCCTGGGGCAGCCGCCGGGATGGCGCAACATCTATTTTGCCGTTTCTGTATCGTTGTGTTCTGTACTGCACACACCCAGGGGTGAACTCAACTGCCGTGATTCTGCACACGGTTCGTGGCTAAGACTTTGGGGTGAACCAGGACATAATGGCCACAGTTAAGGGGGGGGCGTCCTGCAGGGAGTGGTCGTGAAACTCAACAGAACAGAATATTTGTGGCTCAGGGTTGAACGGCGGGGTCCCTGGTGCTCTCTGAGCTGGGCGGTTTCCTTACAGACGTTTCATGACCCAAGTAGGTGACATCATCAGTGCTAGAAAGGAGTGCAGTTGGCTTACGTTAGGGAGTTTGCAAACGCCCCACTCACTAGCACTGATGAGGTTCCCTAGTTGGGTCATGAAACGTCTGAAAGACAAAAAACAAGCTCAAAGAGCACCGGGGGACCTCAAGTACGTCAAGAGGTTGGCCACTACAACAGAAGCTCATTTTTTATAAGCGTCGCACACCGATGCGGGTAACCCCCGTGTTCTCGCTCATTTTAGAGACTCCTTCGGTCTCTCAAAGAGGGAGCAAACCGGATGGCCGGGAGGCGGGTCTCGAACCCAGGGCTCACAAAGGAGACCTTCAGCAGGGAAATGAGGCGTAGCAGATGGCATCTCTAGCCTGGCAAGGATAAAGGCTGCCCTGTGCCCAGACAATGAACACAGCCCAGCCTCGTGGCAGAGCCACCCACGAGCGCAAGGGAGATCCTGTATCTTTGTGTGCGGGTTTGAGTGTGTGCACGTACGAAACGCGGAGCCGGGCAAGCGCCACAAAAACACAGGCTCCCTATGTCACACCCCCGCGATGCAAATCGGCCGACGGGATTGTCTTCGGACGGTACACTGCCCATCCAGAACTGACTACCACGCACGGATGTTTTGTGTGGGTGGGAATCAAGGTCCTCCATGTACCACCACAATGGAGTCCGAAGTTTCTGTTGCTAAACGAGGTAGCCGCGAAGTAAATTTTGCCCCCTTCGACGCATTTTCTCGCCGAAGCCATTAAGCGCATCAGTGAAGTTGTTAAGCTAGTGACACGGTGGTTACGTGGCTTTCCCCCCACTGACTTTGCTTGTCAGAAGGCCGCAAAAAGGGATCAGGTGACCCCGGGACGCTGCGACCGTCGTAAATATGAGGCAGTTGTCAAATGTTGAATTTTGATCACCTTGACCAGGCGCCTGCTGCAAAGATCCTAAGTGTGAAGATCGGTCCTCGGTCACTTTTTTTGCCAGTGCTGCTGTAACATCAAACGGTCACTAAACAAGTAGTCATAAGTCGAGGACTATTTGTCCTGGTTTAAAAAAATATAAAATTACATGCCAAAGAGCTTGGGGCTGGTGTGACTACAAACCAGTGAAAAGCGTCTCGCGTCCATGGAAAGAAAACTTTTCAGCTCTTTTAAGAAGAGACTGGACAGCCGTTGGTCTGAAATGGTGCAGGGTTCCCTGCCTGAGCAGGGGGTTGGGCTAGAAGACCTCCAAGGTCCCTTCCAGCTCTTGTTGTTCTGGGAAACGGACTTGAACTGGAGAACTTAATCCAATTAAATATCTATTTTTAGCTTGTGTTTCACCTTTGCCTTTGAACACGTCACGCGCCGTAGCGAGGAGCAGCTCCCGAAGCACTCCAAAAGGGGGTGGGGAGTTTTTTCCCCCTCCCATGGACCCCCTACCCTTTTAGGAAAACCTAACCTTTTTTTTTTTTCCCCTGGAAAAACCCAAACCCTTGGGTGTTTTTTAGCACTTCCAAGTGTAAGCTTCGGGACAGGGTGGACGGGGAAAAACTCCGGCGCATGGATGCTGCAATGCTGCAGCTGCCGTCTTGCCCGATGATGCAACCCAGCGCAATCGGCTGCATCTCATGATGTAACTGCTGCCAGAGGTGGCCAAGCAGCTGGTCGGGCCCAGGGGTCCCTGCGCGGTATTTCGGGACTAACCCCTGAGGATGGCGTACAGCCACCTACTCTAACCTGGAGGACTGCTTAAGAGAGGTTCTCCGTTATCCAGGTCGTGGTTGCCCCAAAGGTGCTTTTTCAGGAGGCAATGGACTTCCTTGTTTTTTTCTTTGAAGGGCTTTCTTTTTCTCTGTTGGTTTTTCTCCAGGTGGCCTCAACGGCTCTCTGAAAGAAGGCAAATGACCAGCTGTCTGCAAGGAGGATAAATCCTTCCATTCCCCACCGTTCAGTCAGAACTGAAGAAAGCTCCTGGGATGAGAATCGAAATGTCTTCAAAGAAAAACAAGGAGGTCCAGTTGCCTGTTGAAAAAACACCTTTGGGACAAACCTCCAAGTGGCCTCAACGACTCTAAAAGAAGGCAAATGACCAGCTGTCTGCAAGGAGTATAAATCCTTCCATTCCCCACCATCCAGTCAGAACTGAAGAAAGCTCCTGGGATGAGAAGGGAAACGTCTTCAAAGATTAATTCTCTCTTCGTTTAGCTTAGCAGTGGGGTATCTCTTTTTGGGGGTGTTAGGAGGGGCAGTCAGCTCAGCATTGCTAGTCCTCGACTTACAAACATTTGGTGACCGTTCTAGGTTAATGACGGCACTGAAAATAACCTGACTAATAATCGGTTTTCAGACTTACGACCGTTGCACCATCCCCATGGTCAACCGGCAGGTACTTATCACGGTTGCAGCGTCCCAGGGTCACGTCATTCCTCCCCCCTTTGATGACCTTCCGGCAAGCAAAGTCAAGGGGGCCGCCGGATTCACTGACTCACTTAACGACGGTGGTGATTCCCTTCACAACCGTGGGCAAGCAAGGTCGTAAAACGGGGCAAAACTCAGGACTTAGGACCGGTCCTTGCAATTACGACAGTCAGGGGATCAAAGACTGGACGTATGGCAACCGTCTTGTGTTTACGACGGTCGAAGCATCCTCCCCCTCCCCCCAGTCACGTGATCGTCCTTTGCCACCTTCCGACAAGCAAAGTCGGGGGAGGGGTGGGGAGAAGCTGGACTCACTTGAGGACACCTGATTCGCCGATCAACTGCAGGGATCCGTTTAGCAATCATGGCAAAATGAAAAAGCTCGTTAAGATCGGGCGCTTCACGACCGCCCTGCTTAGCAACAGAAATTGTGGTTGTAAGCTGAGGACTGCAAGAATCTGCAGACAATCTGATGCAATAAATAGAGTTGCTTCTCAACCTTGACCCCTTGAAGATGGGTGGACTTCAACTCCCAGAATTCCACAGGCAGCATGCTTTAAAACGGGTAGATTTGGGGGGAATTCTGGGAGTTGAAGTCCACCCATCTTAAAGCAGGCTGGCTGGGGAATTCTGGGAGCCGAAGCCCACCCACCTTAAAGTAGGCTGGCTGGGGAATTCTGGGAGCAGAAGTCCACCCACCTTAAAGTAGGCTGGCTGAGGAATTCTGGGAGTTGAAGTCCACAAGCTGGGACCTTCAAACTTGGCCCTTTTATGACTTGTGGACTTCAACTCCCAGAATTCCTCAGCCAGGCACACTGGGCTGAGGAATTCTGGGAGTTGAAGTCCACAAGTCATCAAAGGGCCAAGTTTGAAGACCCCTGTTCTACAGTCGATTCCAAGCCTTTGGGGCATCTTGTCACCTAACGAAGATATTTCCAATTTTCTTTTGATCATGTAGAGACGGCTACTACTACTACTGTACTACTACTGTACTACTACTGTACTACTAATCTCGGTTTGTTAATCCCTTTCCAGGGATTAAGTGTAAAGCTCTTTTTCTTAACTCCATCTCTCTAATTACACAGCTATTCCCACTCCTGTCTGAATGGGGCCCTTTTATACAGCTGAAACTTTCAAAGGCTTATATATTTTAAGGAAGCGCTTCCAAAATGAGAAGAAATTTCACATTACGCCTTTAAAATCACTAGCATAAAAGGGGGGGGGGTTGAGGGGAGGGTGGGAGAAGGCTAGGGGATTCTGGGAGTTGAAATCCGTCCATCTTAAAGCATGCTGGCTGGGGAATTCTGGGAGTCAAAGTCCACCCATCTTAAAGCAGGCTGGCTGGGGGATTCTGGGAGTGGAAGTCCACCCATCTTAAAGCAGGCTGGCTGGGGAATTCTGGGAGTGGAAGTCCACCCATCTTAAAGCAGGCTGGCTGGGGAATTCTGGGAGTTGAAGTCCACCCATCTTAAAGCATGCTGGCTGGGGAATTCTGGGAGTTGAAGTCCACCCATCTTAAAGCATGCTGGCTGGGGAATTCTGGGAGTTGTAGTCCACCCATCTTAAAGCAGGCTGGCTGAGGAATTCTGGGAGTGGAAGGCCACGCATCTTAAAGCAGGCTGGCTGGGGAATTCTGGGAGTTGTAGTCCACCCATCTTAAAGCAGGCTGGCTGAGGAATTCTGGGAGTGGAAGGCCATGCATCTTAAAGCAGGCTGGCTGGGGAATTCTGGGAGTCGAAGCCCACCCACCATCAAGGGTCAAGGACGGAAAGCACTGCTCTAAGATGTCCCCAACAGAGGGCGGAAAGAACTATTGGGGTGGGTGGGCTTGCCTGACCCCAACTAGGTGTAGTAGCAGGTGCTTTCCTCTACGGTCTGACCTGCCGTCCCACGGTTCAAGCGTGCAACTTCTGCACACGCGTGCGTTCGCTTTGGGCACCACGGAGCCCGGGACGGTTGCTCTTCAAGTCTGTCTAGTTTTTCCTGTCTCTCCCTCTCCGCCTGGGGAAAACGGCACTCTGGAGGAGGCTCTCCAGGGAGTCCTCAACCTACGACCGTAACTGAACCCAACATTTCTGCCGCTAAGGGAAACAAGCGAATTTGCCCCATTTTACGAACTTTTACTAACCGTAAGCCTAGAAGCGACTCTGATTATTCCCCACTGACTTTGCTCCTAAGAAGGTCGCAAAAAGGGGACCAGGCGAGCCCAGGAGGCTGCGACCGTCGTAAATACGAGTCAGTTGTGCCAAGCATCTGAGTTTTGATCACCTGACCCCGGGAAGGCTGCAGCGGCCATTAAGCGTGGGAAAACGGTCCCAGGTCACTTTTCTCAGTGCCGTTTTAACTTTCAACGGTCACTAAACGGACGGTTGTAAGTTGGAGGACCACCTGTATCTTTTGGAGAACTCTTATGGCCACTCCCCCTCCCGGTAGCAGGTAACAAAAAAAAAAACCCCAACCTAAACGCAAATCTACAGCTAGCCCCATGTTGTCCTGGGAACTTCTGTTAATTCCCACGGAATTGCAAAGTCAACCTGAAGTCCCATTGCAAAATCAAATTCTCTCCCCTTCCTGCCTTTAGCATCACAAACGCACCGATTGTCGTCATGCATCTAAGCGCACAGCCGCACACCCACACGGCCTTGTCAGAGCTGGGGCGCTTGAGATGGGTTGAATTCAAATCCCCCACTGGAAACTGGAAATGGAGCCGGGAACGTGGGTTCAAACAAGCGGGCCGACCTGTATCTAGCTAGCACAGTCCTTCTCAGAATTTGGCCACTTGGAATAGAAGAGAATAGAAGCTGGAAGGGACCTTGGAGGTCTTCTAGTCCAGCCCACTGCTCAGGCAGGAGGACCTATACCATTTCAATCCATGAATCAATCAGAATAGAGCTGGAAGGGACCTTGGAGGTTTTCTAGTCCAGCCCACTGCTCAGGCAGGAGAGCCTATACCATTTCAATCAATGAATCAATCAGAATAGAGCTGGAAGAGACCTTGGAGGTCTTCTAGTCCAGCCCACTGCTCAGGCAGGAGAACCTATACCATTTCAATCAATCAATCAATCAGAATAGAGCTGGAAGGGACCTTGGAGGTCTTCTAGTCCAGCCCCCTGCTCAAGCAGGAGACCCTATATCATTTCAATTAATCAATCAATGAATCGATCAGAATAGAGCTGGAAGGGACCTTGGAGGTCATCTAGTCCAATCCCCTGCTCAGGCAGGAAACCCTAGACCATTTCAGACAAATGGCTGTCCAGTCTCTTCTTAAAAACTTCCAGTGTTGGAGCATCCACAACTTCTGGTGGCAAGCTGTTCCACTGGTTAATTTTTCTCGCTGTCAGGAAATTCCTCCTTAGTTCCAGGTTGCTTCTCTCCTTGATTGGTTTCCATCCGTTGCTTCCTGTCCTGGCAGGCTGGGGAATTCTGGGAGTTGAAGTCCTCCACCCATCTTCAAGTAGCCAAGCTTGAGAAACACTAGTCTAGCATTTACTATAGGCTGTCCTCAACTTACAACAGTTCGCTTAGTGACCGCTCCAAGTTACAACAGCACTGAAAAAAGCAAATTATCAGCATTTTTCACACGGCTATGGGAGCATCTCCACGGTGGTTACGTGATCAAAATTCAGAGGCTTGGCAACTGACTCGCATTTATGACGGTCGCGTGGTCCCCTTTTACGACCGCCTGACAAACAAAATCAAGGGGGGAAAGCCGGATTCACTTAACAACCGGGTTACTAACAGTAACTGCAGGGATTCACTTAACAACCGTGGCGAGAAAGGTCGTAAATTGGAGCAAAATTCGCTTGTCAAATGTCTCGCTTAGTGACAGAAATTTGGGGCTCAATTGTCGAGGACTACCTGTTTCTCCCCTTTAACTAAGCACAGTTATCCGATTTCATTTCAGGGCGCAAGCAATATATTCTCAAATAATCCTCCATTTACAATCATTCGTTTAGCGACCGTCCAAAGTTACGCTAGCACTGGGAAAAAAAGCAATTAATGACCGATCCTTGCACTTACAACCGCACGGTCATGTGATCAAAATTTAGTGGCGTGTATTTACGGCATCCGCAGGAACCACATTATTTGCACCCTTCCCAGCCGGCTTCCGCCGTAGTTCATTTTGCAACCGCCGTTATTTGCTTAAACCACCATGGCGAAAAAAGGGGATCACATCGAGCACGATTCATTTAACGACCGGCGGAAATTCTGCTCCGAATTTTGGACGTAAACGGAGGACGGCCTATTTATCCAAACCTTCCTAAGAGCATAAGCAACCGGGTTGAGCTCCTGATGTCCTGGACTCCAAAACCCATCTACCCCAGCAAAATATGGGCCAAGGGGAGAGATATACAGCTAGTCCTCGACTTACGACGGTCCATCCAGTCGCCAAAGTTACAACAGCTCGGAAACGAAGACACTCGTGGCCATTTTTCAAGCTTGTCACCGTTGCCGCATCCCCACGGTCAAAACTGAGACACTTGGCCGCAAAGCGACTCATATTTACGACGGTTGCGGTGTCCTGGAGTCACGTGATCAAAATTTAAACACTTGACAACTGACTCATATTTACGACGGACGCTGGGTCCCCGAGGTGTCGTGGTGGTCCCCTTTTGCGACCTTCTCACAAGCCAAGTCGATGGGGAAGCCCGATTCACTTAACAACCGGGTTACTAGCTTAACTACCGCAGTGATTCGCTTAACGACGAGGGCGAGAAAGGTTGTGAAATGGGGCAAAATGCGCTTAGCCTCTGTTCTCACTTAGCCGCCGGGGCAAGAAAAGTTGTCCAGGGGGGCAAAGTTCACTGAAGCAATGTCTCGCTTAGCAACGGAAATTTGGGACTCAATTTGACTTACGGCCACAAATGAGCCTCAAATTTCCATCGCTAAGCGTCTGAATCTCCGGAATTCTTCCTAGCCGGGAAAATACGGGAAAAGCTCAACTCCCAGAATCCCCCCTGGGGGACACCTTGGAGACCCCAACTCTCTCCGGCACAGCTTTCCAAAGACCTCGGAGGGGGGTGGGCTCAGCTAGTCCTCAACTTACGACCGTTTGCTTAGCAACTCCTCAAAGGTTACAACAAAGTGACTTACACCCCATTCCTCACAGTTACGACCACTGCAGCATCCCCTACGGATCACGTGATCAAGATTCAGACGCTTGGCCGCCGACTCATATTTACGACGGTCGCAGCCTCCCCGGGCGTCAGGCGATCCCCTTTTGCGAACCTCCCGACAAGCAAAGTCGACGGGGGAAGAAGCCGGATTCGCTTAACGACAGTGTGTTGATTCACTCAACAACCGGGGCAAGTGATTCGCTTAACGGCCGTGGGGGGGGGAAGGGTCGTAAAATCGGACGCGACTCCAGGGAACAACCGTCTTGGTAGACAATGGCAATTCCAGCCTCCATCGCGGTCGTTAAGTCGAGGACCCCCCCGTAAAGCGTGCTTGCCGCCGTGCTGCTCCTGATGGGGCCACAGAGGGACCACAGATGTACAGCTTAGCCCTCGGCTTACAACAATTCACTTAGCGACCGTTCAAAGTTACAACGGCACTGGAAAAGGCGACTTTTCATGCTTACGACCGTCACGGCGTCCCCGCGGTCACGGGACTCCCATTATTCGGGTGCCTGAAAATCGAGTCACATTTACGACGGCCGCAGAGGGGGGGTGTCACGTGATCCCCCTTTTGCGGCCTTCTGACCCAGCAAAGTCAAGGGGGGAGGAAGCCGGATTCGCTTAACGACTGATTTAACGCCTGCTTCACAACGGTGGCAAAGAAAAGTCGTAATGCGGGGGCAAAACTCACCGAACCGAGTTCTCACTTAACGACATAAACCTTGGGCTCAGCTGTGGTCGTAAGATGAGGACTGCCTGCAATTTCCTGGTTGGGGGGGGAGAAATAACCCCCATAGAAAGACCCAGGTAGAAAAGTCCCTGGAGAGACTCAACCTACCGCCTGCCAGGGTGAAGGGAGAAAAGTCGAGGGAGGGGGAGAACGGCTAAAAGTGGGCTGTCTGGGTGTGTATACACACACACACACACACAAGCACACAAGAGCAGTCATCTGAAGCCGTTTCCACCCCCCTTCCCTTGCCTCTCTCTCTCTCCCCTTCCCGGAAACAGCAGCCAGCCACAGACCCCCACCCACCCACCCACGAGCACGTGGCCCAAGCCTTCCTCCTTTACTACGATAAAACTGATTAAAACACACACACACACAAACACACATAGGTTGATAAGGCCAGGAAAGCACCAAACTGATTTAAAAAAACACACAATCACACGTATGCATTTGGGCAGGCGGACGAAACAATATTCTAGGAGGTCTAATAATAATAAAAAATAATAATAATCAGGGAGTGGGGAGGGGGAAGCCCAGAAATGTGTGGGACGGGGATGGGTTGCATCGCAATTGTGACGTCTGTGTGTGTGTGCAAAGGACGGCAACGGCCCTTAAGACCCTTAAGGCGGGTGGGGTGGGCGGCCCTTAAGGCGGGTGGGCAGTTTTGATCTCGAAAGCGGAGTCAAGTTAGAAAAACGGAAAGAAAAAGATAATTTATTTTAGGCGTTTGGGGCCAAAGTGATTCAAACCTTTGCCGTTGGGAAAGATTGAGGTGGCCGTGGGAATATCTGTTTCATATATGCAGGCAGTCCTCGGTTTACAACCTCGATTTCCGCCGCTAAGCGAGACATTTGTCGAGGGAATTTTCGCCCCGTTTTACGACCTTCCTTGACCCTGAAGCTGGCTGTTAAGTGAAGCCGCTTGCCCCGTTGACTTTGCTGGTCACAAGGTCGCCGAAGAGAGGTCACGTGACACACACACACACACCCCGGGACGCTGCGACCATCATAAATGTGAATCCCTCGCCAAATTTTGACCCTACGATCATCGGGGATGCTGCTGCAACGGTCGCTAAGTGTGACAAACGGTCGTAAGTCCCTTTTCTCAGTGCCGTTGTAACTTTAAACGGTCACTAAATGAACCGTTGTAAATTGAGGACTCTCTGTTACGTTACTGACAACGTGTAAAAAGCTGGCATGGTGTATCCTGAATAGGAGATTTATAGAATGTGGGATGTATAATGTATATATCATTATATATATATAATATAATATTATATATTATATAATACGTAGGCATTATGCAGAAGGGCAAGAACTATCTAGGCAAAGTATTTAGGCAAACTAAGCCCTTGTTGAAAAAGACCTGCGTGAAAACGAAGAAGAAAATGCAAAATAAAAGACAGGACTTTCTTTACTTTGAAAAAACAAGAGACGAAAGACCCGTCTTGACGTAACTTGCTTCAACGAGGAAGGCTAGGATGGCATTTTAGCAGAAGGATTCTATGCAGTTAAGTCCTCTACTTACAACAGTTCATTTAGTGGCCGTTTGAAGTTACAGCAGGACTGAAAAAAAGTGAACAAAATAGAATAGAGCTGGAAAGGGACCTTAGAGGTCTTCTAGTCCAGCCCCCTGCTCAAGCAGGAGAACCTACACCGTCTCAGACAGGGGAATGTCCAGTCTTAGGATTGTTTTTAACACTTAACGACCGATCAAAATTCAGACGCTTGGCGACTGATTCGTAGTTACGACGGCTGCAGCGTCCTGGGAGGGGGGCGTCCCGCGATCCCCTTTTGCGACCTTCCGACAAAGCAAACGCCACGGGAGAAGCTGGGTTCACTTACCTGCCGTGTGACTCGCTTAAGGGCCGCAGCGATTCACTGAACAACCGGGGCGAGCAAGGTCGTAAAACGGGGCAAAGCTCCCTTGACAAATATCTCAGTTTGCGACAGAAATCTGGAGCTCCCTGGTGGCCGTAAGTCAAGGACCACTTTACTTTTGGCATTGCACAGAGCGCCCCTAGGAAATGTGCGAGCACCCATTTTTGGCGTTCTATAGAACGCCTGATTTCACACACATCGACGTAACTTGTGTGTGTGTGTGTACAGATATATATACATACATACACATATATATACATACACACACACGCACATATGTGTATATATGTATATATATGTATATACATACATACACACATACACACACACACATATACACACAAGCACATATAAGTGTGTGTATATATGTATATATATGTATATATACACACATATATACACACAGACACAGACACATATATATACACACACACGCACATATGTGTGTATATGTATATATGTATGTATATATATACACACATATATACACACAGACACATATATATACACACACGCACATATAAGTGTGTGTATATGTATATATATATGTATGTATATATATATACACAAACACACACAAATACACATATATATATACACACACACGCACATATAAGTGTGTGTGTATATATATATGTATATATACACACAGACACACACACAGACACACACATCTATATACACACACACGCACATACATATCTACAGGCCTGTTTATATTAAACAGCCTTGTTTATTTTTATCCTAGTGTTCGCTTTTTTCTTGTAAGAATTTTATCAACATGTGTATTCCCAGGATTCGCACTTTTAGTATTATAAAAGATACACATATATGTATATATATATATATATACTTGTTTTCTGAGGTTTACCAAAGACCTACATATATATATACGTATATATACACACACACACAGACACAGAAACACACACACAAACACCCATATATATAAATCCGCTTTGAAAACGTTCCCAGGGATCGTCTGTCTAAAAAAAATCCATTCCAAGGGATTGAGTGGGTGTTACTCTTAACACACACACACACACACACACACAAACACAAACACGGCACCCCACCAAAGCCCTCTGGGATCGTTTCCCCACAACCAAAAAACCGAACTCAGCCAGGAGGGGAATGCCACACCACTCAGCTGAGCAAGAATTGCGAAGGTGCTTCCCAAATGTGCAAAGGTTTCACAACCGGGTCTCCTTCTGACTTTCCCAGGCTGGGGAACATGCAAATGACCCGGAAATTGGAAGAACCGGGCACGGCCGACACCCCCAGGACGGCAGCTGGGGCGTGGGATGGGAAGTGTAGTCCTGGGCCAAGCGGAGGTGCCCGCTTGGGCCCTCCGTGGGGGTATCCCTGCTTCGTTGTTGTGAATCGGGGGGTGTTCTGACTCAGGAGCCCCCCCACGTGGGGCTCTTCTCCCCAAGGAAACCCGTGGCACCGTGCCACGTCCCGCCACGTGAAAAGGGGGTGCAGGAGGAGAACCCCAGGTGTCTTCCCACTACGACTTGGGGAGCCCAGCCCCTCGGAAGCCATGTGATCCGAGTTAGGAGGAAATTTCTAGGGGAGGGGGGACAAATATCTCAGAGAACCGTCCTGATGACCTCAGGTGACCCCCCCACCCGTGGCACATGGCGCCTCCCCCCCCCCATTCCTGGGGCAGCAGCGTCAGAAAGTGAGCTGATGTATCCCCTGTGGGATTAACTTGTCCGGTCCAGAAGCCTTTCCAGGGAGGGGGGGAAATGGGGAGACCCCCTCCCCTGCCAGCTCAGCAGCGCCCTCCCCATTTCTGCCTGCACCCCGTTTCTTAGCTAGGCAAGGGGACCCCCATTCTCTCACACTCTCTCACACACGCAACATTGATTTAAAAGCACAAGGAGGGGAAAAAAGGGAGGGGGGAAATCTCTGCACCACCACCCCCCAATCGCGCCTGGCATTAGCAGAAAGACACCCCCCAAAACACACAGCCACCCCCCCAGAACAAAGCTTGGCCCAGGGGCCTCACCTGGCCTGGCCCGTCTGCTTGTCCCGTCCTCAGCGCCGGCTTGGTTGCCTGCCCAACCGGTTGGTGCCACCTTCCTTGCCTGGATGCACACACCCTGCCTGTCTCACCTGGGCACTCTTAAAGGGCCAGGCACCCCTTTGCGCCTGGATCGAGGGGACACAGAGCCCCACCATAACCACCACCACCACCACCGCCATCTGCCACTCAACTTCCAGGCGCAAGCTTTCTCCATCTCGACCTCAACCTGCCCGGTCCAAAAAACCCCCAAACAAACCGGAAAAAAATCCATTCTGTACGTGCTCAGGAGCACTCCCTGCCTTTGTACAAGCGTGGGAAAACAGACCTCGGGGGTGGGGGTGGGGGCACGGCCACCAAGACAATGCCTTGTTCAACCCCCTCGTTTCATTTTCCCAGACTTTCTTTAACTCCCCCCCCCCCCCAAGTTCCACCTCAAACCCCCCCCCCCGAATTCTGCCCTTCACAAAACAGCCCTTGTGTCTTTTTTCGCTTGGCATGGGTTTTCTGCGGGGGGCCCCCCCTCCCTCTGGCGGTCAGCCACCCGCAGCCCTCCGCCCTCAGAGGCTGGAAAGTCAAAGCTGGCTGAGCGAGGGAGCAAAAGCCAGCCCCCCTCCCCATTTAATTGTAAACAGACCCCTTTTTTCTCCTCCCCACCCTCCCTCCGCGCTGCAGCAGCTGAGGTCACCCCAACTTCGACGGCCTCCATAATGTCTCCCCTTCCATCCATCCCCGTCCCATTTCCGAGCTCTAATCCAGTTCCAAATCCTACTGACCACACAATAAAATTCTGATTTCCCCCCCCCCCCCAAGCTGTCTCCAGTTACTCCCCAGTACGACAAATGGGTTTCCGGGCCAGTTAGAACCCCACGCAAAAACTTTTTCCCACCCGAAACTTCGTTCCGGTTGCCAAAGACACAATCCCTCGGCGCCCCCCGCCATCCCCTCCGCCTGCCGCATAGGCACAAGCCCCCCACTCCCCAAAAGTCACACAACTCAGCTCCCCCAAACGCTGCCACCCTCCCCTGCCCCCCCCAATCGGGCTCTCCGACCCCCTTCCTCTCCTCCGATTTTCCCAAAAGGGAAAAGAAAGAAAAAAGGCTGCAGATTGTTGTTTGTTGTTGTTGTTGTTGTTTTGGGGGGGGGAAAGAATCTGGGCCCCTCTCTGAACGTGCCCGGGGAGCGCCCGCAAAAGTTGGAAGTTGCACAACCCAAGTGTGGCTTTTCCTGGCCCGACACACTCCGCCAGTCTCTGATCCCAGACTGGAGAAAGGAATGAAATCAGCTGGCACCAAAAAAAAAAAAAAAAGGGATCCGTTTCATACCCGACCCACCATTCAGAGCTGGGCCCCCAAAGGGACTAACTAGATCCATTGGAGCGGTTAAGGAACCAGTTCAGCTACTAGCCACTTCCACCGGATTTACACTGATCCTAAGCCAAGAAGGGGCTCCCCCAAAGCTGACCTTTCAACTGCAATCTCTAGGTTGCTGGGTCCCTAGTTTGCTGGGTGCCTAATTTGCTGGATCCCCGGTTTGCTGGATCTCTACTTTGCTGGGTCCCTAGTTTGCCGGGTCCCTGGTTTGCCGGCTGCCTAATTTGCCGGATTCCTAGTTTGCCGGGTCCCTAGTTTGCTGGATCCCTAGTTTGCCGGGTTCCTAATTTGCTGGATCCTGGTTTGCCGGGTCCCTAGTTTGCTGGATCCCTAGTTTGCCGGGTTCCTAATTTGCTGGATCCCTGGTTTGCTGGGTCCCTAGTTTGCTGGATCCCTAGTTTGCTGGATCCCTAGTTTGCCAGGTTCCTAATTTGCTGGATCCCTGGTTTGCTGGGTCCCTAGTTTGCCGGATCCCTAGTTTGCCGGGTCCCTAATTTGCCGGGTCCCCAGTTTGTCTTCAGAGCACCCCGGCTGAGCTGCTGGGCAACCCAACAAGCAGGCAGCAGACAGCTGCTTGCAGGGGGGCTGTCAACGGCCCTCGAACCCGAGACCTCTGGGCTGATCCTGATGTGTTGCCGTGGAGACGCCGGGACGGGAGGGGTGTGTGTGTGTGGGGTGGTCCGGGACCCCACAGGGATGCCAAATGCCAAATTTCCAAAAAGAAGGTGCAAGAAGAGACCCACCCACGGGCCACAACTTCTCACCCACCTGGGACCCTCCGATCCGGAGCCAGCTCGGGATAGGAGCAACTCCAGAGGAGTGCCAGGTGCAAATTCTGACACCCCCCAGCCCCCCCTGGAAGGGCCGGGCACCCCGTTTGAGGGCAAGCAGGCCTGGAAGCCGGAGCGGCGTCCTCCCTGCGCCCAGCCGGGCCAGCTGGCCTCTGGTCCCTGCTTCATCCAGGGGGCACCGGGGGTGCCACCGAGGCAGGCAGAGGTGGCGGCAGCAGCCAGCCAGCCTGCCCACCCGGAGGAGGGAGGGAGGGAGAGGAGGCAGGCCAGGCCTGTGCCAGACGGGGGGGGGGCTTCCTCCACCCCCCCACCCCGTCCCTTCACTTTTACTTCCCACCCGATAACAAAGCCACCCAAAGCAGCCAGGGAAGCCCTCGGCGCACGCACACACACACACACAAACACACAAACACAGACGGCTAGCCCCCAGCCCCAGGCAGACCCCCTCCCCTCCCCTAGACCCCCAGACCCCACATCAAGCAAGGTCGGTTCAGTCCAACGTCCACCCCCCCTTTCCTAATACTAGTGCCCGAGCTGGAGAGAAAAAGAGAGGAGAGAGAGAAAAGAGAAAAGAGAAAGAGAAAAGAGAGAGAAGGAGGGGGGGGAGCCAGACAGACAGCGGAGGAGAGAAAAAGAGGGGTGCGGAAAGAGAGAGAGAGAGAGAGAGAGAGAGAGAGACGCAACATTACCTGCAGAAAGGGACGGCTAAGGTTGTTTTGGGGAGGGGGGCTTTGCAGAAGACCTCTCGCCGGGGGTCTCCCCTCTGCCTGGCTGGGAGGGAAGGAGGGAGGGAGGAAAAAAAAAAAAGGAGGAAGGGAAAAAAAAAAGCTGTAAATTTTCCAAAGGGCCCCCCCTTCCTCTATCTCCTCCTCCTCCTCCTCGGAGAGAAAGAACGAAGAGGGAAGAAAAAAAAATCGGAAGGGCCGGAAGAAAAGAAAGGAACCCCTAAAAAAAAAAAAAAAAAAAAAAAAAGCCCCGAAGAAGAAAGAATGAAAAAAAAGGGGCCGAGTCGGGCTTCTTCGGGCCGAGCGGAGCGGCTGCCAAGCGGGATAAATCCAGCCCGGAGCTGGGCTCTCTGTGGCAGCCGCGATCCCCTCCGCGGAGTCTCGCTCGCTGGCTCGGCTCGGCTGGCTGGCTCGGCTGCGCCCCCCCCCCGCCCGCTCTACTCAAACAAAGAAATGAGGGTTGTGTTCCGTGCCCAGCCCCCTCCCTCCCCTCCCTCCCCCCCCTTCCCCAGCCCAGACATATCCTCCTCCGCCCCCTCCCTTTCCGGCACAAGGCGGCCCCGCTTCCATGTTCCCAGCGCGCCCGCCCGCCCGCCCGCTCACATGTGCTGGAGAGCCCGCTGGCGGAGGAGCAGGAGGAGGAGGAGGAGGAGGAGGAAGGCAGGCGGGCAGGCAGGAGAGGAGGGAAGGAGGGAAGGAGGGAGGAGAGGAAGGAAGGGAGGGAGGAGAGGGAAGAAAAGAAGGGGAGGGAGGGAGGAAGGAAGGAAGGAGAGAAATGGGAGGGAAGAGGGAGGGAGGGAAGGAAGGAAGGAAGGAAGGAAGGAAGGAAGGAAGGAAGGAAGGAAGGAAGGAAATGGGAGGGAAGAAATAGGGAGGAAGGAAGGAATGAGAGAAATGGGAGGGAAGAAATAGGGAGGAAGGAAGGAAAGGAAGGAAGGAGAGAAATGGGAGGGAAGAAATAGAGAGGGAAGGAAAGAAGGAAGGAAGGAGAGAAATGGGAGGGAAGAAATAGGAAGGAAAGGAAGGAAGGAGAGAAATGGGAGGGAAGAAATAGGGAGGGAAGGAAGGAAGGAAGGAAAGAAGGAAGGAAGGAAGGAAGGGAAATGGGAGGGAAGAAATAGGGAGAGGAAGGAAGGAAGGAAGGAAGAAGAGAAAGGGAAGCAGTGAGAGAAAGGGAAGGAAGGAAGGAACAAGATGTGAAAGGAAGAAGGAAGGAAGGAAGGAAGGAAGGGCCCTGCACTGGGCTAGACAGAGTTCAGAGAGGAGGAGGAGGAGGAAGAGAGACTCTGGAAAAGTCAATTTCCTGAAAACCGGAAGTGGAGGGGCGGGGGGCACCAACGGCAGGGCAAGGGTGGGGGTGGGCATCCTAGCGCCGGAAGGAAGCAGGAGGAGGCTGCCTGTCTGCACCACTGCTCTGCCCGTCGGGCCCCCTTTCCCCCCCAGGACCCAGGCAGTGCTTCCCAACGGCCTCTTTCCTGCATGTTCTTGCACCCCTGTCCCGGGGGTGCCCCTCCTGGGGATCTCCCTCCCCTGACCCCCTTTTGAGATGGCCGAGCGCCATCCGACACCCTCCCCCCTCTACGCTTCAATGTCCGTATTGTTTTCAAAAGAACCCCCCCCCCAGAACAGGCCGGACCGGTCCAGATACGGGCCTCTGTCCTGCTGAAGGTGAGGGTGGACTAGAGGACCTCCAAGCCTGTTATTCTACATTCCAAACCAAGAGTGTCCGAGTTTGGCAAGTTTAAGATTGGTGGACTTCAACTCCCAGAATTCCTCAGCCACTTTAAGACTTGGGGACTTCAACTCCCAGAATTCCCCAGAAGCCATCTCTCTTTCATTGGAACCCGCAGGTCCCAGGTGCCTGGCTGGGGAATTCTGGGAGTTGAAGTCCACAAGCAGGGGTCTTCCAACTTGGCCCTTTGATGACTTGTGGACTTCAACTCCCAGAATTCCTCAGCCAGCATGCCTGGCTGAGGAATTCTGGGAGTTGAAGTCCACAAGCAGGGGTCTTCCAACTTGGCCCTTTGATGATTTGTGGACTTCAACTCCCAGAATTCCTCAGCCAGCATGCCTGGCTGAGGAATTCTGGGAGTTGAAGTCCACAAGCAGGGGTCTTCCAACTTGGCCCTTTGATGATTTGTGGACTTCAACTCCCAGAATTCCTCAGCCAGCATGCCTGGCTGAGGAATTCTGGGAGTTGAAGTCCACAAGTCATCAAAGGGCCAAGTTTGAAGACCCCCTGATCTACAGGCTGCCAGCCCCCGATTAGGACCCGCTGCTATCTGTCACCCGCCACGCAGGCGCCCCAAATCAACTGGACTGGCAACGTAACGGGTGCCCAATGATGGAGCGGTGCCAGTGTGCCACACAGGTGCCCGGCTTTGGGTGCCAGCTGTTGCACCACTAAACAACGCCCGGCTGCGCCTAGCAGCGTCTCTGAGCAAGAGCAGAACGCCTTGGCTCTAGAATTCCCAGGGCCAGTTTCCAAGTTGAGCGGGGGGGTGGGTTTTCAAGAGACATGAGCTGGGCGACGTCTGCTCCCCGATGCCAGGACCTTCCATGAGGCTGGCGTGGCCTCCCTCACAGACTTACGAATGGGGCGCCCCTCCAGCAGAGGGCTGGACTACAAGACCTCTATGGTCCCTTCCAACTCCAGCTCCTCACCCACAAATCAAATCCTGTTTTTCCCCTTCTGCTTTCATTCTTAAGAGGGCAAGCCCACCTCGCAGGGAGGAATTCCGCCCCGCCAGGCGGAAGAAACGAGACAACCCCAGATGATTCCTCCTCGCGTCCGCTCATGTCCAACTCGACTTACAACGGTCCGCTTAGTGACCGTTCAAACTTACAACGGCACTGAAAAGTGTGACTTGTGACCGTGTTTTTCCACAGCGACGGCCTTTGCACCATCCCCACGATCAGGGGTTCAACATTCGGACGCTCGGCCACCGACTCGTATTTATGACGGTTGCGGCGTCCCGGGAGGGGGCGTCACGCGATCCCCTTTTGCGACCTTCCGACGAACAAAGTCAATGGGGGGGGGGGAAAGCCGGATTCACTTAACCGCCAGGTTGCAAATTTATCAACTGCCGCGATTCACTTAACAACAACTCCCTTATCAAATGTCTCGCTTAACGACAGAAAGTTCGAGCTCCCTTGTGGTCGTAAGCCGAGGACCCAGCCACAGATGGTGTGTGTGTGTGTGTGTGTTGTGTGTGTGGTTGGGGACAGAGGCCCCTCCCCTCTACATTAGCGGGCCAAAACGGAAGACACGCCAGCAGCTCTCAGGAGCGGCTCCGAGTTCGAACTCTCCCACCCACATCAATCCGGTCCATTTCTGGGAAGTAAAACCACAGAGACCCCCTCCCAGCCTTCAGAGTTGGGGGAGTGGGGGGGCCTGCTTTCCCCAATCCGGGGGAGCAGAAGAAGCTGGCAAAAGGGGATCCGGATGCGAAAACTTTGCCACACACCCCCTCCCCAATTCTCCATAAAGAGAACTGAGTCTGCTTATGGAGAGGAGCAGGGGAGGGGAGGGAGGGGGCGTGAGTGCGTACGCAGTGCGTGCACTTGAGCGCCCCCCTCCTCCTTCCTCCCTCCCCGTTTCCACCACCACCACCCCGTTCCAGAGCACCAATCCTGGAGCAGGGTGGGTGGGGAAGTAGGGGGCTTCCCCCATCAGCTGGCAAGCAGGGATGAGCCCACTCCCACTTGCAGGGTGGGGAACCCACTCGCACGCTGCCCCCCTCCCCACTTCTGCTAGCAAGCCGAGTCCCAGGGGGCAGTGGGGCAAATATTTATAGCTTGAATGGGGAGAGAGAGAGAGAGCGGGGGGGGGAGACCCCTCCCCAGGTTACCCAGCAACTGGGCACGTGCGGAGGCCATGTAATCCCCCTCCCCATGACCTTTCACCCCCCCTTCTGACCACACAGCACCGGGAGAGGAACAGATGCAGCCGGGAGCGAGGGGCGAAATGGACACCCCGGCCCCTCCCTCTCTCTCTCTCTCTCCCCCCCCCTCCACCCCCTTTGTCTCCCTCTTATTTCCTGCTTCCTCTTCCAGGCACTCGTGTTTCTGGAAAAGTCCTGCGCACCCCCCCCCCCACAAATCCTGACTAGGTTCCCAGACCCCTCCCCACTATATTTGGGGTGGGGGGCAAGAGTCAGGAGGGAAGCCTGTGGCCCGGGACCCTTTTTAAAATTTATTTACTTATTTGCCATCCTTATTTTCCGACAGGTAGTCCTTGACTTGCCACGGTTCGCTTAGTGACCGTTGGAAGTCACCCGGGCCCCTGGAAAAAAAAAAAGCGACTTTATGACCGTTTCCCACCCTTGACGACCCTCGCCGCCTTCCCCGCCGATCGTGTGATCACAACTCCCACACTTGGCAACTGGTCCGTATCGGTGACGGTCGCAGCCTCCCCTTTTCGCGACCGTCCGACACGGCAAAGTCCGCGACCGCATTCCTAACTGAACGACGGGAGGGATAAGGTCGTAAAACGGGTGGCAAGACTCACCAAACCACAGAAATCGGGGGAATCTATCGGGGTCGTAAGCCGAGGACCCCGTTTTTCTTTACAGCTGGTGGGAAGAGGGAGAGAAGAGGCCAAAGACCCTCGCAAAGAGAGATTTGGGGTCTCCCGCCTCTGTTCTGGTTTCTTAGGAGGGGCTGAGCCCCCCCCTTTGGAGATAAAAGGCCAAGGGAGATTGAAAGGAAGGGAAGGGGAGAGATTCCCAATTTCCCCCCCCCCAAAAAAGGAACATGCATTTTGCAGCTCCTCCCCGGAGTGCCAACGTCTCCGTTGCAGCAAAGCCGTAAAATCTGACCCACATACCCACATTCCTGGCTTCCCAACCGGATCTTCCTCCTCCTCCTCCTCTTCGTCTCTCTGAGGGTGGGGGGCAGGGGGGGGGAACAGATCTCAATCTGCAGCCCCACGCAATTTCCCCTCCCTCCCTCCCTCCCTCTTTCTCCTGCTTTGCCAATTCGAGAGAGCAGAAAGTTCAAATCAGGACAGCCGAACAGCAGCCATTATGTAAGCTGCTTGCAAAGCGAAGGCAAGGGGGGGAAAAGGGGGGGGAGGAGGAGGAGGGGGGGTTTAATAGAAACAGGCCTTGGGGACCCGGAGACCCTGCCCCCCCTTTGACTCACACACCCCCTACCCACACATCTCCCCCCCCCAGGCCAAAGATCCCAGCAGCAACTCACCGTCTGGAATTGGTGCATCCCTTTTGCAAAATCTCCTAAGGGAGGGGGGGTCTCCTTCCTCCCCCTCCCAGCCGGAGTCCTTGCCCCCCCCATGGAGGTAAGGGGGCAGGAGGAGAGAGGATGGAGACCCCCCCCAAAATTTGCCAGGAGAGACCTTCGGTCCTCTCCACCCCCCGTACAGGAAGTCCTCCAACGTACAAGCGTTCGTTTAGTGACCGTCCCAAGTTGCAACGGTGCTGAAAACAAACCGTTTTTCGCACTTAACGATCGTCGCAGCATCAAAATTCGGATGCTCGGCCACTGACTCGTATTTATGACGGTCGCAGAGTCCCAGGGTTATGAGACTCCCGAGGTTTGCTTTCGGACCAATGGGGGAAGGCAGATTTCGCTGAACGACCGGGTAACTCATTTAAGAATTGCAGCGATTCACTTAACAACTGCGGCGAGAAAGGTCGTAAAATGGGGCAAAACTCACTTAAGATCTGTCTACATCTGCAGGGGGACCCCCAATCTCCTGCTGCTCCCCTCTTTCTCCAGGGTGCCCCCCCTTCACCCCACTACAGCAAGTGCTTTTCTTCCAGGACGTCCTTCTAAACATCCTGGTCCTCAGTTGCTGTTATTCCAGGAAGTCCTCAACTTACGACTATAATGGAGCCTGACTATCACGGTCGTAAATCGGGTCATTGACACAACCAGCCCCATTTTACCACCTTTTTGGCAGCGGTCATAAAGCAAACGTTGCCATTGTTAAGCGAATCGGTGGTTCGCTAAGGGCAAGATAGGCCCTCAAACCGAATGGGAACGCCAGCTTTCGGCACAAACCGTCATAAAACGTAGTGACGTAACTGTGGGACACTGCAAAGGGTCGTAAATGGGAGTGGGGGCAGTAGCTGAGGGTCTGACATGCATGCAGGAGGATCCAGCCATTTGAGGGGTAAGTATCCGTCGTAAAGTAAGGTCCATCGTAAACTGAGGATTACCATTATTATTATTATTATTATTATTATTATTATTATTATTATTATTCATTAGACATGAACCTGTCAACTGAACATTCAAATTATTAATTATTATTATTATTATTATTATTATTATTATTATTATTATTATTATTATTATTATTATTATTATTATTATTATTATTATTATTATTATTATTATTATACCTATATATAGGTAGTCCTCAGCTTATGACCAGCTAAAGAGCCAAAAAATGCCCATTCGGGAAACCGAATAAAACCAGGTCTATTTATTTACATGGTGCCTCAACTTACGACCAAAATTCCGGTTTCGATTGCGGTCGTAAATCCAGCACTGCCTGGTTAAAAAAAACACCAACATTTTAAATTGGGCAAATTACATTTCCTCCTCACCTCGAGGCCCCCAAGTAGTCACCTGGTGGCTGATGGGAATTGCAGTCCTCCCACCCTCAAGACAGAGAGGGGGATTCTGGGAAACTGCTCTGACGGAAGATGGGGAAGAGGGCAAGGCTGCACTCACCGTGTCTGGATGGCCGAGGAGTGAGTTCCTGGTCTGGGGGGCAAGTGGGGGGGCCCTAAAAAGGGGAAAAAAGGGGGGGGCGGTTACTCATACAGAGACCCCTTCTGGGGGTGTCTGTCCTGTTGGGGTCGTTGGCTGAGACCCCCACGTTGATCCCCAAATTCCCCAGCTTTCCATCTTTCAGTTTCTCAAGCTTGCAATTTGAAGATGGGGTGGGGAGAGAGCGCAGCCCGCCTTCCGTTAACTCCCACCCCCAGGTAGGCAGCCGGGGAGGATGGGCCCCGTAGTCCAGACCCCCCAGGCAGCCTGGAATATCTTAGAAAAAAGCTGGCCAGGTTAGGCCGCAACCCCACAGGTAGACCTCTCTGGGGGGGAGAGAGCGCAGCCTGCCTTTCATTAACTCCCACCCCCAGGTAGGCAGCCGGGGAGGATGGGCCCCGTAGTCCAGACCCCCGAGGCAGCCTGGAATATCTTAGAAAAAAGCTGGCCAGGTTAGGCCGCGACCCCACAGGTAGACCTCTCTGGGGGGAGGGGAGAGAGCGCAGCCTGCCTTTCGTTAACTCCCACCCCCAGGTAGGCAGCCGAGGAGGATGGGCCCCGTAGTCCAGACCCCCAGGCAGCCTGGAATATCTTAGAAAAAGCTGGCCAGGTTAGGCCGCGACCCCACAGGTAGACCTCTCTGGGGGGGGAGAGCGCAGCTCGCCTTCCGTTAACTCCCACCATCAGGTAGGCAGCCGGGGAGGATGGGCCCCGGCCAGGTTAGGCCGCAACCCCACAGGTAGACCTCTCTGGGGGGAGGGGAGAGAGCGCAGCCTGCCTTTCATTAACTCCCACCCCTAGGTAGGCAGCTGGGGAGGATGGGCCCCGTAGTCCAGACCCCCAGGCAGCCTGGAATATCTTGGGAGACGTGCAAAAAAGGAGGGGGGTGGCATGTTAGGCCGCGACCTCATGGGAAGAGCAGCCCAAGCTTCTAACTAAAAGCCCGGCTCGGTGGCTGGGGAGGATGGGCACTGTGATCCAGTGCAATTATCTTGGGAGGTTAGGCCACCGCCGCACAGGTAGAGCAGCCCAAGCTCTGTGGCCGGGGCAGGGAGGGGGGGGCAGAGAGGGGGCAGAGCCTGCCCCTCGCTCCCCACCCCCCCTCCCCGGCTAGCATGTGCAGGCGTGTTCCATGTGTGCGGGAGCGTGTCCGGGCGTGCCCTGTGGATGTGCGTGCCTGCACGTGCCGGCCTGAGCAGCTGTTGCCAAGCCCCCCCCTCCCATCGCCCAAGCAACAAAGCCGTCGCCGCCAGGCCATTGGCTGCCGGGCGGGTGACGTCATCCTTGCCTGAAAAGTTTCATAGGGCGGCTGGGGATGAGGGCAAACCGGGGCCTGCCGCTGTTGCCATGGCAACAAGGCAAGCACAGCAGCAGCAGCTGAGCAGGCCCAGCCTCCCCCCCTCCCTCCTTCTTTCCCCCTCCCCTTGTGTGAGTGTGCACCACCCACCCCCACCCCGCCTGTGTGCAAAAGCCGGAGGAAGCACAAGCGCATCGCCACTTCCTCTCCAAGCTCGCCAGAAGCTGGCGAGCCGGGCCGGAAGGAAACGCACTCTGCACCAGCTCAGAGGCACGTGCTCCAAGCGGGCAGAGAAATGCAATTGTGTACATGTGTGTGTGTGTGTGTGTGTGTGTGCACATGCTCCAAGCAGGCAGAGAAATGCAATTGTGTACGTGTGTGTGTGTGTGTGTGTGTGTGTGTGTGTGCACATCTCCAGAGCAGAGTTCAATTGCTCAGATTGGAGATTCCTACGGCACAGCCGGGGTGGGCAACCTGGAAGCCCCCTGCGGCCTTCCGCCCGTCCGTCCCGCCGGCACACGTCTCCCCTTCCAACGGCTGAACCCGCCTGCCCACGCCGGAGCACGGCCTTGGTTGGGGCTGGCACGCCAGTTCGCCTGCGGAACTGCCTTCCACTTGATGCAACACCCAGGAGCTGGAAATACAGGTTGCTGCGGGCTCGCTCCCCGCCTGGCAGGCCCTTCCCCCCTTCCCCCCCGCAACGGGGAGCAACTGCCCGAACTCGTTGGCGCGGGACAGGTTGGCGAAACGGCGCCAGGGCCCGGGGTTGCCAGGTGCGCGCAGGGTGTGGGTGGGCGAGCAGGTTTGCGTGGGCCGCTGTGGCTGCCTCGCGCCGTTGGGAAACCGGCGCTCCCTCCCTCCCTCCCTCCATTGCAGAGGGATGGGAAGGAGACCACAAAGACCAAAACCTGGCAAAGACTGGGCAGGGCAGACAGATGGAGAGTGAGGGAGGGAGGGCGGGAGGAGGGGGCACACCTGTCTTCAGGTGAGAGCAAAGGTACTCGCAGGTTAATCATTCACCCACCGCACAAATGGAGGCCCCCAGCAACCTCCGAGCACGCCTAGTTGCGCCTGGGGTGTGCATGTGTGTGTGTGTGTTCAGTGCACAGACGCACAAAGGGCCGTGAGCCAAACTCGCCGGGTGGCTGCGAACACAAGGCCTATCCTTCCCCAACAGGGTGCCCTCCAGCCACGCCAGACTCCGAGTCCCATCATCCCAGCCGATCTGGAAAGGATCCAGACGGCGGTGCCGAGACTGCCAGTTGCCCCCAGGCTATCATTTTAGGCCTAAGACGTCAATTGTTTTTCCGGGAGAAAAATAAAATAAAATAACGCGGCACTCAAAAAACGTGCAGACGGTGTGCATTTGACCTCACCGATTTCAGGTAACAGACACAGCGTGTGTGTTTGTGTGTGTGATTCGAACTAAGCGCCGAGACAGATGCAACGCCCAGGTTTAGTTCTCCAGGAGGTGGTGGAAGGCAGGCAGGTAATCGCCGATTGACGAGGGTTTCCATTGCTAAGCAAGGCGGATAAGTGAATCGCGCCCAATTTTATGACCTTTTTTTTTTGTGCGTGTAGCCGGCAGTTGTTAAACGAATCACTGCAGTCGTTCAGCGAATCACACAGTCCTTAAGCGAATCCAGCTTCCCCTATTGATTTCGCGTCGGAAAGCCAGCAATCGTTTCATCCCGGGACACTGTCATAAATACAGGCAGGTCCTCGACTTACGACGGTTCATTTAGTGACCGCTCAAGGTGACAACGGCGCTGAAAAAAAAAAGGGACTCGGGACCGTTTTTTTCCACACTTAACGACCGTCGCAGCATCCTGGTGGTCACGTGATCAGAATGCAGATGCTCGGCAACCGACTCATATTTACGACGGTTGCAGCGTCCTGGGGAAGGGGGGGTGTCACGTGATCCCCTTTTTTCACAGCCTTCTGACGAGCAAAGTTCAACGGATTCAAGCCGGATTCACTTAACGACCGTGTGGCGAGAAAGGTCGTAAAACGGGGTAAAGCTCGCTTGACGTATGTCTCACTTAGCAATGTGAAATTCTGGGCTCGTTGGCGGTCGTAAGTTGAGGACCATCTGTACAAGCGCCTGAATTTTGACCCAATGGCCGTGGGGATGCTGCGACGGTCTTAAATGCAAGAACCCTTCATAAGTCAGTTTTTCCAGTGTCGAACGGTCACTAAACAAATGATTATAAGTCAAGGACTAGCTGTAGGACGCAGGTTAATCACTTGTGGGCAATGAAACCTGCCTCAGCCACCCAGTAAGATCAGAGAGGGAGGGGCCCTTCAAACTCTCCCTGCTTAGACCCCTAACGTTGCACCCCTGGAAGGGAGAAAGCCCCCCACCTCTTTTTGAGGGGGTGTGTGAACAGCTTCCTGTTTTGCACACCTGCAAGGGAGTGCAGAAACCGACAACTCCGACATTCACCTCCAACGTGGTGAGGAGGCGGTTGGGAACCTTCCCCACAACTGCGGTGTGTGTGTGTGTGTGTGTGTGTCAGATTGGCACTAAATTTGTGCCTGGGCTGGCATTTGATCCTGTTGGGCACGGCTGTCTGGCAGTGTTTCTCAATCTCTGAAACTTCAACTCCCAGAATTCCTCAGCCACTTTAAGGCTCGGGGACTTCAGCTCCCAGAATTCCTCAGCCACTTTAAGGCTTGGGGGACTTCAACTCCCAGAATTCCTCAGCCACTTTAAGGCTCGGGGACTTCAACTCCCAGAATTCCCTGACGCTCATGCCTTCCTTTTGATAGGTGCGCCCGTTGTGGACTGAATACTCTCTTGTAATCCCTTCCTCTGCAATCTCTCCACTTTAAGGGATAGGAGAAAAAAAAATAGTGCAGGGATTCCTGGTTGGGGAATTCTGGGAGTTGAAGTCCACCCACCTTAAAGGGGCTGAGGCTGAGACACACTGCAGGTGGGACACCGAGACCCTTGTCCTCGCTCACAGCGGGCCAGGGCGCACACGCCACAACACCACAAAAGAGTTTCAGGTCAATATTTCTTCCCAATTCTACTTGCAAACGTCGGGAATTGACCTGGGAAACCTGGCTTGATTTAATTCAAGACTCAAAAGGCAGGTCAAACGGCTCACCTGGCCTGTCAATCAAACCACAATGGCGGGGGGGGGGGCAGAGTCCATCAATCCAGGTTAACACGAGTCTCACCTGATCAGGAATTCAGCTACTTCCTGGATTCTAAAATAAACAGCCGTTGCGCCCAAAGGTGAAATCTACTTTCTAAGTCTCAGCTCACACTACGGCTAGTCCTCACAAAGTAAGCCTGGAATTTCTACTGCTAAGCGAGACCGTTGTTAAGTGAGGTTTGCCCCATTTGACGGCCACCGTTGTTAAGTGCATCCCTTGCATTGTGAAGTTGGTAACACGCTTGTCAAGCAACTCAGTCTTCCCCACTGACTTTGCTTGTCGGAAGCTCGATCCCAGGACCCTGGCAAGCGGCAACCATCGTAAATATGTGCCAGTCGCCAAGCGCCCCCCAAATTTTGATCGTGTGACCATGAGGACGGTCAGTGTTTCCGGACTGTTAGAACAATCGAACAGTGGAACTGCTTGCCACCAGAAAGTTGTCAATGCTTCAACCCTGGAGGTTTTTAAGAAGAGATCGGACAAGGATTTGTCTGAAATGGTGTAGGGTTTCCTGCCTGTCTCTTCCAGCTCTGTTATTCTGTTAATTCAGATAGATGATTGATTGATTGATTGATTGATAAGAGACAGAGGGAGAGAGAGAGAAAGAGGGAAAGAGATGGAGAGGGAGAGAGATGGAGAGAGAGAAAGGGAGAGAAAGAGGGATATATATATATATATATATATAGATAGATAGATAGATAGATAGATAGATAGATAGATAGATAGATAGATAGATGATAGATAGATAGATAGATAGATAGATAGATAGATATAGATGTAGATAGATATAGATATAGATGTAGATAGATATAGATGTAGAGATGTAGAGATGTAGAGAGAGAGAGATGGAGAAAGATAGAAAGAGGGAGAGAGAGAGAGATGGAGAGAGAGAGAAAGAGGGAGAGAGATGGAGAGAGAGAAGGAGGGAGAGAGAGAGAGAGATGGAGAGATATTAGATAGATAGATAGATAGATAGATAGATAGATAGATAGATAGATAGATAGATAGATAGATAGATAGATAGATAGATAGATAGATAGATAGATATAGATATAGATAGATGGATAGATATAAATAGATATAGAAATAGATAGATAGATAGATAGATAGATGATAGATAGATAGATAGATAGATAGATAGATAGATATAGATGTAGATAGATATAGATGTAGAGATGTAGAGATGTAGAGAGAGAGAGATGGAGAGAGAGAAAGAGGGAGAGAGATGGAGAGAGAAGGAGGGAGAGAGAGAGAGATGGAGAGATATTAGATAGATAGATAGATAGATAGATAGATAGATAGATAGATAGATAGATAGATAGATAGATAGATAGATATAGATAGATAGATAGATGGATAGATAGATAGATAGAAGAGAGAGAGATACATGATAGATTGGTAGACAGATGATAGATAGATAATAGATGAGATAGATAGATAGATAGATAGATAGATAGATAGATAGATAGATAGATAGATAGATAGATAGATAGATATAGATAGATAGATAGATGGATAGATATAAATAGATATAGAAATAGATAGATAGATAGATAGATAGATAGATAGATAGATAGATAGATAGATGGAAGAAAGAGGGAGGGAAGGGAAGGGAAGGAAGGAGAAGGAAGGAAGGAAGGAAGGAAGGAAGGAAGGAAGGAAGGAAGGAAGGAAGGAATAGGGTTTCCTTCCTGAGCAGGGGGTTGGACTAGAAGACCTCCAGGGTCCCTTCCAACTCTGTTATTCTGTTAATGGAGGATGCTTTGAACGGTCACTAAACAAATGCCTGTAAATCGAGGACTACCTGTACGGGGTAGCGAATTGCACTTCAGCTCCCTTCTCCAAAGGGGATGGTTTCTGATGCACCTGCCTTGGGGTTCACAGACAATGGGATCTGGAGTCAGAGGCTCTTCTGCGGGGAGGGGGGGGGAGGGATGTGGCCTGCTCCACACCCTGCAATTGTATGATCCCACCTGCTCACCTGGCACAGGTGTGACATATGGCTGCTGCTCAGGTGACCAAGAGCTAAGAAGGTTTCACTTCCATCCCACAGTATCCTGTTTTGTTTTGTTTTTTTAAAGATATTTTAACTTAATATCCGTTTTAATACAGGCAGTGCTTGACTTACAGCAGTTCGCTTAGCGCCCGTTCGAAGTCACAACGGCCCTGAAAAACAACCCAACTCACGACCGATTTTCACCCTGACGACCGTTGCAGCCTTCCCTACAGCCACGGGATCAAAATCCCGACGCTCGGCAACCGACTCGCATTTACGACGGTTGCAGCATCCCCCGGGGGGGTCACGGGATCCCCTTTTGCGACCTTCCGACAAGCAAAATCAATGGGGGGGAAGGGGCAAGCCAGGTTCACTTAACGACCGTGTCGCTAACGTAACCCCTGCAGCGACTCATTTAACAACGCTTGTAAAATGAGGGAAAACCCACTCAACAACTGTCTCGCTTAGCCACAGAAAGTTCAAGGGTGGCCATTAAGCTGAGGATTACCTGGTGATTGGGGTCATGCAGGAGGTGTATCTCGGGGTGTCTGTGTGTCTGTGTGTGTGTGTGTAGGGTCCCCCCTAAAATTAAAAGTTATTGGGGAGGGGAGACAAGGCTCTGAAGGCAGTGCTGCCTAGTGGTTATACCCGGGGCGGGACGGCGGTGGGAGAGATTGGAGAGCACCCTAACAGACTCAACCGAGCGGTGTTAATAGTGGCCTTCTCAGGTTTCCAACTGACTCCAACGAACCAGGCGCCACGGGAATTCAAGCACCGTTTTCCCGGATTAAATTAAGCGCAGATTTTTTTTTAATTTAAAAAGGGGGGGCAGAGATGTGGGGGGGAGGAAGGCTTTGCCAAACTAGCCCAGGGTTGTTGGCAAATCCAGAAAAATGGCCCTCCTCCCTCCTCGCATCTGTGTCTCTGCAGAAATCAAAGCCCCCAGGGGGGTGAAATTCGCCACCACATTAACAAGCTCCTAGTCCCTAAGAGAGGCGATATGAGAGCCAGGCGTTTGGTAAACATGTTCTCCACACCTGCTCATTAAATCCAAGGCCTTATGGTTCCTCGGGGCAACATATGGGCCTGGAACTGGGGGGGGGAAAGAGTTAGGGGGCCCGGCTAAATGGGCTGAAAACGGTAATTAAGATGGGAATTACAGCCTCGCTCTGGAGAAACAAGAGACCGAGATTGAAGGTTTGGGTCCCAAACAGCTGGCCTTGCATCAGAGGCACCAAAGGAGGGGAGGGGGGCGGTGGGGTTGAAAATATACCTTTTTTTTTTTTGCAACCAAGCCAAAAAATATTTAAAAATTAAAAAAAAAAAAAAACAGGCGCTGTTGCGGCTTTTCTGGACAAAATGCGTCACGACAATTCGCAAAGTTTTTTTTAACTTTTCGTGAGTTGTGTGTTCCTTAAAGAACCTTCATTACCTTCTCCTAAAGTTGTGTGTGGAGAAATTGTGTCGGATGAGTGTATTAAATGAAAATATAGGCAGGGAGTGTTCGCTCAAAGGCAGGAAATCCTTTTATTTTTATTTAAAACAAAAAACAAAAAACCCGGATCCAGAATTGGAATCCAGAGCTGGTTGTGGAAACGCGCTCTGTACATGCTCAGGCATATAATGGGCTGAGAGAAAATGGCTGGCTCAAGGTCGCCCAGTTGGTTTTCTGCCCAGGACAAAGCTAGAACTCACTAGCCTTAACCACTACACCGTACTGTCTTTTTCTTCAGAAAACTTTAAAAAAAAAACACTATTTTTTTCAACGCATTTTTTACTTAACAATGGGAAAGGATCTCTTTTGCTTTCCTAGTCTTTGGTTGCCCTCTACTGGACATCCATTGCATTACAACCCCCGATTTCCAACAGCTGGGATCCTAAGGCTGCTGGATCACAACTCCCATTTCCCCCTCCCCGGGGCTCTGCTGGCTGGGGACGATGGGACCTTCCTCCCCACATCTGGAGAAAAACCACGTTACCCAATGCAAAGCATTCGGTTTTGTGCTGGACAAGCCCACGTCCGCCTCTTCACGCGTTTGCCGTTACCTGAGAAAGGGCACTCTGCACGTGCTCAGGAACTACCTGCCCCCTGCTTCGTGATTCCCTTGGCCAGCTCTAGAATCAAGCCAAACCCAAGTCCCGCACTGGGTTTGGGAGAGTCAAATGTCCATTTCGAGGCTAAGACTCTTCTCACCGAGCCAGGATTTAGGGTTAGGGTAAACCAGAAATCGTGGTTTACAATGCAGTGATTGGATTCAAACCCAGGGAGGAGGGTGAGAGATTCATGGTTTGATTTGGTTTGACAGTGATTGGGTCCCTGGAAGGAAAGCAGTATTGTGTGTGTGTGGGGGGGAACCAGATATTATGATGGGATAGGAATTCTGGGAGAGGAATTCTGGCTGGGGAATTCTGGGAGTTGAAGTCCACCCATCTTCAAGTCCCCAAGTTTGAAAAAAATACTGATGTAAAATATATTGGTAATATATTGGTAAAACACTGGAAGTTTTTAAGAAGAGACTGGACAGCCATTTGTCTGAAATGGTATAGGGTTTCCTGCCTGAGCAGGGGGTTGGACTAGATGACCTCCAAGGTCCCTTCTGAATCTTATTCTTTTTTTTTTCTTCCTTCCTTCCTCCCTCCCTCCCTCCCTCCCTTCTCCAACACTGGAAGTTTTTAAGAAGAGACTGGACAGCCATTTGTCTGAAATGGTATAGGGTTTCCTGCCTGAGCAGGGGGTTGGACTAGATGACCTCCAAGGTCCCTTCTGAATCTTATTCTTTTTTTTTTCTTCCTTCCTTCCTCCCTCCCTCCCTCCCTCCCTTCTCCAACACTGGAAGTTTTTAAGAAGAGACTGGACAGCCATTTGTCTGAAATGGTATAGGGTTTCCTGCCTGAGCAGGGGGTTGGACTAGATGACCTCCAAGGTCCCTTCCAACTTCTTCTTCTTATTATTATTATTCTGCCTCCTATTCAGAAATCTGGCTTATGGGGAGGGTCCTGCTCAGAGACACCCCCCCCCCAGCAACCTTTACGGCCAAAGGGGGGTCTTGAACCTGGATCTATTGCCCCCCCAATAAATAAATCCACCAGATCCTGCCCGATCTCTAACCGCCACAGTCTGCCCGCTTCACCCCCTTGCAGCAGCCCTCCTGCAAGGCAGCTATGGCACAGGACAAGCCCCCTCCTGTCCTGATTGGGCCAAACCACGGCAGGGTTCGGCCAACCCTGTCCAATAGGAAGGCCAGCTGCCAAGAGCGCCCCCTCCCCTTTTCCTCGTTTTACATTTCAAAACAGGCCAAATAGGAAATAAACAAAAAAAACTATTTCCGAGTTTTTCTGGGTTGTTATTATTTTTTGTCTGGGTGGTTTTCGATGCCCAGCAAAGGAAAAAGCGGCATCTCCAGACTCAAGCTGGCTTGTTTTGTGTCCCACAAACCAAGATGGGTTACGGATAGCCTGTCGCACTGCAAGGCTGGAGGGTTGTTTGGGAGGGGGGGGGCGCTGGGTTCGAGTTCCACGGGTCCCAGAAGGCAACCTCGCCAGGCTGTTGTGAGGTCCCCCAGCATCGCATCCAACCCAACAAAACGACCCCAGGCCAGGGGAGGGGGGGAGGTTGACAGAGAGGGGTCCCCCCACCCACCCACCCACCCACCCACTTCACGAGGATCCACGATCGACGAAGGGAAGGGAAGGAGCCAGTTAGGGAGACAACCCCCCCCCGCCCGGAGGGGGCTCAAGGATCGACCCCAGCACTCCCTGGCCTGGGGAGGGGGCTCAGCCCAGCCTCCCTGCCCCCTCCCCACTCCAAGCGGGGAGATCAGAGCCACGACGCTGCAGACGGGCGTAACTCAAAGACCCTCCACGCGGGGGGGGGGGAGAGGATACGGCAGCCAGGGTCCAAAAGGAGGGGTCCAGCAAGACCCCCCCCATGCTTTGCAAATTCACGAAGTAACGAGGGGAGGGGAGGCGAATCCCCCCCTCCCAGACAAATTGAGACCCCCCCCACCTTTGGGAATGAAAGCCGGGGGCCAAAAGGAGGAGGAGGGGTCCCAGGCTTCCCCCCCCTCCCCGGACCTTTGCAAACTCACGGAGTAACGAGGGAGGAGATGCGAATCTCCCCCTCCCAAATTGAGACCCCCCCACCTTTGGGAATGAAAGCCGGGGGCCAAGAGGAGGAGGAGGAGGGCTCCGGCAAGACCCCCGCCTCACGTTTCTCCCCGCCCGGACCTTTGCAAACTCACGGAGTAACGAGGGAGGAGAGGCGAAGCCCCTCCCCCCCACAAATTGAGACCACCCACCTTTGGGAATGAAAGCCCCCCCCACCCCCGTCATCCCCACCTGGAGACCCCCCCTTCTGGAGGTGCGGGGGGGGGGAGTGTGGAAGCGGCCGTCCCGGGAGCGAAGTCCGGCGGAGTTGCGCACTTTCTCCGGCCGCTGCTTACCTGGCACAGCGGGTCAACCGAAGCCCCCTGCCCAGCCCGGGTCCGGCCGGGGGCATCCTCGCCGGCGGGGGAGGGGGGAGAAGGGAGGGGGCGGCTCCCCCCCCCGGTCGCGCGTGGGGGCGGCGGTGCCTGGAAAAGTACCGCCGGTTGCGCAGTTGCATTTCCCGACGCGGCTGCCCGGCTCGGCGCTCTCCCCCCCCCCCCGCCGTCCCCGCTGGTGTCACTCGGACTCCCTGGGCAGGAGCCGCCCCTCCCTCCGCCCCGCCCCCCCACTCACCCCGCCCCCCTGGTCTGTGCCTGCCTAGGAGAAGGGGCACCCCGAGGCATGTAGTCCACCCCGGCTTGGCTGGGAAAGGAAGGTGCCCCTTTCTCCCCATGCCCAGCTGGCAGCCTCACTCCCTCCTTCCCTCCACCCCCACTCACCCCGCCTCCCTGCTCCGTGCCTGCCCAGGGGAAGGGGCACCCCGAGGCATGTAGACCACCCTGGCTTGGCTATGAAAGGAGGGTGCCCCTTTCTCCCCCTGTGTCCAGCTGGCAGCCTCCCTCCCTCCTTCCCCCCCTCCCCCCGCCCCCTGGTCCCTGCCTGCGTAGAAGGGGCACCCCGAGGCATGTAGACCACCCCGGCTTGGCTAGGAAAGGAAGGTGCCCCTTTCTCCCCCTCTGCCCAGCTGGCAGCCTCCCTCCCTCCTTCCCTCCACCCCCACTCACCCTGCCCCCCTGCTCCGTGCCTGCCCAGGGGAAGGGGCACCCCGAGGCAGGTAGACCACCCTGCTGGCTTGGCTAGGAAAGGAGCGTGCCCCTTTCTCCCCCTGTGTCCAGCTGGCAGCCTCCCTCCCTCCTTCCCTCCCTCCTCCTTGCATGAACCGGACCCCAACTTTCCCCCCCCCCTTCAGCTTCTTTAGCCCCTAACTGGCCTGGGCATCGGCTGGACTCCTGTCTCTGGCCAGCCTTGTCCAGGGTGGGGTGGGGTGGGGTCACCCCAAAGCTATCTCTGCTGCCGTGGATCTGGGGGGCCTCTCAACCCCCCCTTCTGAGCGTGTGGGGCGTGTGGGCCAAGCCAGGTTGGGGACCCCCCCAAGGCAGGGAAGGGGGGGCACCGCAGCTAGAACCAGTCAGCAAACAGCTTTATTTCATTTCCTAGAGGGGGTCGGTGGGGTGGGGGTGGGGTCAGAAGCCAGGGAGGGGTGGGGGGGGTCGGTGCCTCCCCCTTCATGCATCCAGGCTCATCAGCAGGGCGGTGCCCCGCTTGATCCAGTGGTCGGGGGCCATGGCTCCGGAGCGCAGGTCCACCCCGATGACGAAGGAGGGGCGCCCGGAGGAGCCTGCCCGGTTGGGGTAGTAGTAGCAAGGGCAGGAGTAGATGCCTGGAGGGGGGGGAGGAAGGAAGAGAGAGAGAGAGAGAGAGGAGGGCCCCACAGGTCAGGCTCACGGGGAGGGGGCTGGGGCGCCGCCCCCCCAGGCCCCGAAGACCCCTGGAGACCCCCCACCCACACCCACCTTTGCTGCTCTTCTTCTTATTCTCCACGGGCTTGAAGTGGATAGTAGGGATGGGGCAGACCAGCTGCATGGGCTCGGCCTCCACCAGGCAGGAGTTCTTCTTGTCCCAGCCGGCCCCCTCCAGGAAGAGGCCCCGGATCCAGACCCCCTCCTGCATGGGGGGGGAGGGGGAGGAGAAGGGAAGGGCAGAGGGTGAAGCCGCCTTCTGCCTTGGGGGAGGGAAAGAGAAGGGGGGCACTTCCCAGGAGGGGAGGGGGCTTCCCTTGGGGGGAGGGAAGGAGAGAGGAGGGGTGCCCACATGGGGGGGAGAGGAGGGGCGTTTACCTGGGTAGGAGGGGAGGGGAGGGGCCCTTACTGGGGGAAGGCAGGGGCATAGTTGGGGAGGAGAGGCAGGGTGGGGGGGCTTCCCTTGGGGGAAGGGGGCACTTACCTGGGGGGGGGGAGGGGGGAAGGAAGGTGCTTTTGGGGGGAGGGGGCAATTATTGGGGAGGGGGCTTACTTGGAAACAGGAAGGGGTTTACTTGGGGAACAGGAGGGGAGGGGGTGCTTATCTTGGGGAAGGGGAGGGACACTTACTGGGGGAGGGGAGGGAGTGCTTGCCTTGGGGGTCGAGGGCAGGGATTCTTATTTTGAGGGGAAGGGGCACCCACCTTGGGGGGGTACACCAGGTTGTTGTCGTCCACGGTGGACACGATGAACTCCCAACTCAGGGTGTCCACCGAGATCTGCCAGAAAAAAAAAATTAAAAAAAGGGCGTCCAGCACCAAGGACGGGGGGGCGGCACCCACCCACCCACCTCGCCCGTCCGGCCCACCCGCTGCCGCCCCCCAGCATCCCCGCGCCCCTCCGTACGTTGTTCTGCCGCGCGGCTGCCTGCAGGACGGCCGTCAGGAATCCGGTGGGGAAGGTGAAACCGGAGAGCCAGAAGAGGACGGGCGGGTGAGCCGTCTTTGCCCAGCGGGCAAACTGCTCCACCCGCAGGCCCAGGTCCCGGGTCCAGGCTGCCAGGGGCTTCTGGGAGGAGTAGGCCTGCGGGGGGGGGGGACACGGAGAGCTGAGAAGGGGCCAGTCCCCGCAGCGGCCGTCCTCGGGGGGAGGGAGTGTTGCAGTGACCAGGGTCTCTCTGTTTGCAAAGCTGGAGGCCGTGGGGCAGAGGAGACCTCCCCAAGGAAGGGACATAAAGGAGGGGGCAGCCACGAGCAGCAAGAACCAGGAGCCCCCTACCCTTTCCCACATGGGGGGCACGCGGGCGTCGAAGATGCAGTTGAAGATCTCCTCCAGGTCCGTCGACATGACCACCAACCCTTGAATGCCTTTCTCCAGCTCCACCAGCGATGAGCTGCGCGGGGGTCAGAGCGGGGCAGGGGAGAAGGGGGGGCAATTTAGGCCTTGGGGGGGTCAAGCACACCAAAGCCCATGCTCCCCAAAGAAGGAAGAGGAACACTCTCAGCAACAATCTCTTCCTACGCATTACACACAATCTAATTTTGCAGCAATCGCTGTCGTAGTCTGTGTTTTTGTTCCCATCCTTGGCCCTTTCGCTTCATCATCCACCTCGTAAAAGTCTATATACAGCTGGTCCTCCAGTTACGACCACGGTTGAGCCCAAAATTTCACTGCCAAGTGAGGCAGATGACATGAGTCAGCTGCCAAGTGTCCGAGTTTTGATCACGTGACTGGGGGATGCTGCAACGGTCGTAAGGGTGAAAAACGGTTATAGGTCCCTTTTTTTAGTGTCGTCGTAACTTTGAACCGTTACTAAGCAAACCTTTGTAAATCGAGGACTTCCTGTCTTGATATTTTTACTTTTCTCTAATTATACCCTGTGAGTTTCCACTTTTCAACATTTATTAATTTATTAATTTCTTTTCATCTGTTTTATTGAGAACCATGGTTATAAAATTCATTTTATATGCAATAGGTCACTTTTTTAGTGTCGTTGTAACGTTGAACGGTCACTAAGCAAACCTTTGTAAATCGAGGGCTTCCTGTCTTGATATTTTTACTTTTCTCTAATTATACCCTGTGAGTTTCCATTTTTCAACATTCCCGCGGTATTGATTAATTTCTTTTCATCTGTTTTATTGAGAACCATGGTGATAAAATTCATTTCATATGCGATACGGAGACTCTTTTTCACAGAAATCTCTAAAATACTCGTCGTTCCGACATTCTCTCACTTCAATTTCCGTTGCACCGATTTGAGTTTTGATCCCCTTCGCTCCTCCTCGTTCACTCCTAACACAGTTTTCGTTTCCATCAAAATTGCTCTGCCTTTTCGTGTTTAATTCTGCTTTTTTCGGTGTCCTCCTTGGCTGCTATCTTTTCCCCTCTCTGCGTCTGAATTTCGATCACGTGACCGCGGGAGACGCTGCAACGGTCGTTAAGGGTGAAAAACGGTCGTGAGTCAGTTTTTTTCAATGCCATTGTAACTTTGAACGATCACTAAAAGAACTGTTGTTAAGTCAACTACCTATATTAAAACGAACGGATATTAAGTTAAAATATCTTTTTTTGTTCTTGTTGTTTTTGTCATCCACGACCACTTCCGCTTCATCCTTCCAAGCGTGCTTTTTCATTAAATTGGACTGCGCTTACCTTAAAATTTCGTTTTAAAACCTCAGCCATTGTGATGTTACTCCTGGTAATTCCAGGCTGGCTGGGGAATTCTGGGAGTTGACGTCCACGAATCTGAAAGTTGCCTGAGGTTGAGAAACGTGCTTAAATGATCATCGTTCACTGCAAATAACCCAACTTCCAGGTGGAAATAGGCCCTTCTCACTTCAGGACACCTGCAGCCAAGTCCTCGACTTACGGCAGTTTGTTTAGTGACCGTTCAAAGTTACAACGGCACTGGGAAAAAGTGACGCAAGACCGTTTTTCACACTTACGACTGCTGCAGCGTCCCCCGTGGTCACGTGATCCAAATTCAGACGCTGGGCAACTGACTCGTATTTATGACCGTTGCTGTAGTCCCCTTTTGCCACCTTCTTGACTCACTTAACAATTGTGGCCCGAAAGGTCGTAAAGTGGGGGCAAAGCCCGTTTAACGACCGTCTCGTTTAGCGACGTAAATGTTGGGCTCAATTGCAGCCATACGTTGAGGATTGCCAAGGGAAAAACTCTTGATGTTTTGACCCGGGAATGCTCAGTGACGGAGACCCCAAACCAGAGACCCCAAACTTCACCGCCCCACACATGAGGCAGTGGGGTGGCCCCCCTCCTCACCTGATGATCTGCAGCAAGGAGTTGTAACGCTGGATCTCTTGCAACAAGACCACGTTGAGCGGGGAGGGATCGGTGGAGAGCACCTTACAGGTGCCCTCGTAGTCGATCTCCTCCGGGATCTTGCTGCGTACATCGGATGATAGCTCCAGCACCTGCGGGGGGGGGGGGGAAGGGGAGATGGGACACAGGGGTGGGGGAGGAGGACACACACAAGAGCAGGGGGTCTTCAAACGTGGCCCTTTGATGACTCGTGGACTTCAACTCCCAGAATTCCTCAGCCAGGCACGCTGGCTGAGGAATTCTGGGAGTTGAAGTCCACGAGTCATCAAAGGGCCAAGTTTGAAGACCCCTGCACAAGACAGCAAGGTGACCTGTCAAGTCCCTGGTTTACCACCAGGGGGAGCTGAAGAGAAGAGCAACTAAGACGACCGGAAACTGCGCCAGGGTAAACCCGGTTTGCGGGCAGCACCTTGGACGCCTGCCCAAGGCGCAAGCAGTTCAGACCATGCCAAGCTGGACTTTGGGAAGAGGGGGGGTACCTTGTCCTCGCGGCTCTGCCCGGCCACCCCCGTGGGGGTGGTCTGGGGCTGGAGGGAGAGCAGAGTTTCGAAGAGGGTCCGGGCCTCGGTGATCTGCGAGGCCACGTCAGCGTTGGGGTGCTGGCCGAAGGCCTCCGGGGAGTCCATGCCGGGCAGCAGGGTGATGTACTCCTTGTAAGAGGAGAGGTTGCCATCCTTGGGGATGTAGTAAGTGTCTAACACCGTCAGCCTGCAGAGAGAGAGGGGGGGAGAGAGAGAGGAGAGAGAGGGAGAGGGAGAAAGAGGGAGAGGGAGAAAGAGAAGGGGAGTCAGAGCTCAGGAAAAGCGTGTGATACCCGGATCATCCTCATCCTCATCCTCATCATCATCATAGCTTTGTTCATTGAAAGAAAATAGAAGAGGGTTGATGGTTATCAAACAAAGACAGCCAGTTGGGCCTAGTGATTAAGATGTCAGGCTAGAAACCAGGAGATGGGGAGTTCTAGTTCCGCCTTAGGCATGAAAGCCAGCCGGGTGACTTTAAACCAATCACCAGGAGATGGAGAGTTCTAGTCCCGTCTTTGCCAATGAAAGCCGGCTGGGTGACTCTGGGCCAATCACCAGGTGACGGTGAGTTCCAGTCCCGCCTTAGGCATGAAAGCCGGCTGGGTGACTTTGGGCCAATCACCAGAAGATGGGGAGTTCTAGTCCCGCCTTAGGCAGGAAAGCCAGCTGGGTGACTTTAAGCCAATCACCAGGAGATGGGGAGTTCTAGCCCCGCCTTAGGCAGGAAAGCCAGCTGGGTGACTTTAAGCCAATCACCAGGAGATGGGGAGTTCTAGCCCCGCCTTAGGCATGAAAGCCAGCTGGGTGACTCTGGGCCCATCACCCAGAGACAGTGAGTTCTAGTCCTGCCTTAGGCATGAAAGCCATATGGGTGACTCTGGGCCAATCACCAGGCGACGGTGAGTTCTAGTCCCGCCTTAGGCATGAAAGCCAGCTGGGTGACTTTAAGCCAATCACCAGAAGATGGGGAGTTCTAGCCCCGCCTTAGGCAGGAAAGCCAGCTGGGTGATTTTGTCCCAGTCTCTCAGCCCAACCCACCTCACAGGGTTGTCGTTGTGGGGAAAACAGGAGGAGGAAGGAGTATTACATACGCTCGTCCCTTCGAGGTACTTACACAGTAAATAAACTCAGGATAAAACTGCCCGAAGTGTCTCCTAAATCAAGACTCCAAAGGTGTTTCCATCAGCGCCAGCAGAGACCCAGGTTGGGTTCTTCCTGCTTTGCTCCCTCCCCAGCCCCACCAGCCCTAGCAATCTTACACAGACACAGGCACACACACACACACACGCCCAACACCTACTTGTAGAAGGGGGCGGCCACGGTCTGATCGCAGAAGTAGTCGTTGATGTAGGTGGTCAGGAGACGCCGGTCCCAGTCGTCCGTCACGTGGCCGCCGTAGTTGACCCCCGCGATCAGATACTTCAGGGCGTCCCAGGGGGTGTCCTCGTACTCGTCCAGGTAGAGGCTCAGGAGATTCTCGGACACCTGGCGGACAGGTGAGTGTCAGTGGGGTGGGGAAGGGAAGGGGAAGGGGAAGGAAGGCCCGGCGTGATCTCAGGTCCAGCCCAAGAATGACATGGAACGGGGTTTTCCCAACCGTGCCCACTTGAAGATTAGGTGGATTGCAATTCCCAGACGCTCCAGGGTTACGGTCAGGCCATCAGGCCACGAAGGGTCACGGTTAGGGTCAGGCCATCAGGCCACCGAGACACAGCAGGTGAGGGTTAGGGTTAGGGTTAAGGTTAGGTAGGCCATCAGGACACAAAGGGTTAGGGTTTAGGGTTAAGGTCAGGCCATCAGGACAGAAAGCCAGAGTAGGTTAAGGTTAAGGTTAAGGTTAGGGTTAAGGTTAAGGTTAAGGTAAGGGGTAAGGGTTAGGGTTAGGGTTAGGGTTAGAGTTAAGGTTAAGGTTAAGGTTAAGGTTAAGGTTAAGGTTAAGGTTAAGGTTAAGGTTAAGGTTAAGGTTAAGGTTAGGGTTAGGGTTAGGGTTAGGGTTAAGGTTAGGGTTAAGGTTAAGGTTAAGGTTAAGGTTAGGGTTAAGGTTAAAGTTAGTGTGGGGTTAGAGTCACGCCATCAGGTCAGAAAGCTAGAGTAGGTTAAGGTTAGGGTTAAGGTTAAGGTTAAGGTTAAGGTTAAGGTTAGGGTTAAGGTTAAGGTTAGGGTTAGGGTTAGGGTTAAGGTTAAGGTTAGGGTTAAGGTTAAGGTTAAGGTTAAGGTTAAGGTTAAGGTTAAGGTTAGGGTTAGGGTTAAGGTTAAAGTTAGTGTGGGGTTAGAGTCACGCCATCAGGTCAGAAAGCTAGAGTAGGTTAAGGTTAGGGTTAAGGTTAAGGTTAAGGTTAGGGTTAGGGTTAGGGTTAAGGTTAAGGTTAGGGTTAGGGTTAAGGTTAAGGTTAGGGTTAGGGTTAAGGTTAGGGTTAAGGTTAAGGTTAAGGTTAAGGTTAAGGTTAAGGTTAAGGTTAAGGTTAGGGTTAGGGTTAAGGTTAAGGTTAAAGTTAGTGTGGGGTTAGAGTCAGGCCATCAGGTCAGAAAGCTAGAGTAGGTTAAGGTTAGGGTTAAGGTTAAGGTTAAGGTTAGGGTTAAGGTTAAGGTTAAGGTTAGGGTTAGGGTTAGGGTTAAGGTTAGGGTTAGGGTTAAGGTTAAGGTTAAGGTTAGGGTTAAGGTTAAAGTTAGTGTGGGGTTAGAGTCAGGCCATCAGGTCAGAAAGCTAGAGTAGGTTAAGGTTAGAGTTAAGGTTAAGGTTAAGGTTAGGGTTAAGGTTAAGGTTAAGGTTAGGGTTAAGGTTAAGGTTAAGGTTAAGGTTAAGGTTAGGGTTAGGGTTAGGGTTAAGGTTAAGGTTAGGGTTAGGGTTAGGGTTAAGGTTAAGGTTAAGGTTAGGGTTAGGGTTAAGGTTAAAGTTAGTGTGGGGTTAGAGTCAGGCCATCAGGTCAGAAAGCTAGAGTAGGTTAAGGTTAGGGTTAGGGTTAAGGTTAAAGTTAGTGTGGGGTTAGAGTCAGGCCATCAGGTCAGAAAGCTAGAGTAGGTTAAGGTTAGGGTTAGGGTTAAGGTTAAAGTTAGTGTGGGGTTAGAGTCAGGCCATCAGGTCAGAAAGCTAGAGTAGGTTAAGGTTAGGGTTAAGGTTAAGGTTAAGGTTAGGGTTAAGGTTAGGGTTAGGGTTAGGGTTAGGGTTAAGGTTAGGGTTAAGGTTAAGGTTAGGGTTAAGGTTAGGGTTAGGGTTAAGGTTAGGGTTAGGGTTAGGGTTAGGGTTAAGGTTAGGGTTAAGGTTAAGGTTAGGGTTAAGGTTAGGGTTAGGGTTAAGGTTAGGGTTAGGGTTAAGGTTAAGGTTAGGGTTAAGGTTAGGGTTAGGGTTAGGGTTAAGGTTAAGGTTAGGGTTAGGGTTAGGGTTAGGGTTAAGGTTAAGGTTAGGGTTAGGGTTAGGGTTAGGGTTAGGGTTAAGGTTAGGGTTAAGGTTAAGGTTAAGGTTAGGGTTAAGGTTAAAGTTAGTGTGGGGTTAGAGTCAGGCCATCAGGTCAGAAAGCTAGAGTAGGTTAGAATTAGGATTAGGGTTAGGGTTAGGGTTAGGGTTAGGGTTAAGATCATCAGGCCAGAAAGCCAGAGCGGAGAGGCCCCCCAAGACTATCCTCTCAGTTTCCGATGGCTGTCCTGCCCCGCCTGCCTACGTCGCCGCCTCCCTCCAAGTTGACCCCACCTCAAAATCCGAGTCGTTGAAGCCGTAGACGATGTTCCAGCCCAGCTGCAGGAACTTCTTGCGTTCCAGAAGGACGCTGTGGAAGAAGCAGAGGGCGAAGAGAAGCTTCTTGTACTTGCTCGGCTTCGTGCAACGGTTGAACTGGGCGTCCGTGATCAGTTGGTACAACCGCTTCATGTTGGCCTTCAAGCCCTGCGGGAGACAAGCCAGGAAAGCCGGTCTGGGAAAGCTGGTCAGATCCATGGTGCAACGTTCTAGGTTCTTCAAGGGCCAAGTCTTTGGATGGAGAATGGGTGGCCGTTGGGCTTGGTTCCCCAAAGTGGAGAAAGAATGACCAGCCCCTTGGGGCTAACCGTGCTTCGGGGTCTTGCAAACACCCCATTGAACCATTCTGAGGTTGTACGTTTGTGTAGAACGGAGATCTCCACGCCTGGCAACTTGAAGACCTGTGGACTTCAACTCCCAGAATGCCCCAGCCAGGAAATTGCCAGATTTCAGCATGGATAGGACAAGAAACAAAGGCGGCTAGGCTACGCATATTTTCGACAGGGTAATTTTGTTAATAGACGGTGGGTGGGTGGTAGATGTAATATATCTTGACTGTAGCAAAGCAGGGGGAAAAAACAACAACTGCTGGCTGAGGAATTCTGGGAGTTGAAGTCCACTCCTCTTAAAGTCTATATCAAGGGTCTTCAAACTTGGCCCTTGTCCACAAGTCATCAAAGGGCCAAGTTTGAAGAGCCCTGCTTGTGGACTTCAACTCCCAGAATTCCTCAGCCAGGCATGCTGGCTGAGGAATTCTGGGAGTTGAAGTCCACAAGTCATCAAAGGGCCATAGTTCCCTCACGCTGGCTGAGGAATTCTGGGAGTTGAAGTCCACAAGTCATCAAAGGGCCATAGTTCCCTCACGCTGGCTGAGGAATTCTGGGAGTTGAAGTCCACAAGTCATCAAAGGGCCATAGTTCCCTCACGCTGGCTGAGGAATTCTGGGAGTTGAAGTCCACAAGTCATCAAAGGGCCATAGTTCCCTCACGCTGGCTGAGGAATTCTGGGAGTTGAAGTCCACAAGTCATCAAAGGGCTATAGTTCCCTCACGCTGGCTGAGGAATTCTGGGAGTTGAAGTCCACAAGTCATCAAAGGGCCATAGTTCCCTCACGCTGGCTGAGGAATTCTGGGAGTTGAAGTCCACAAGTCATCAAAGGGCTATAGTTCCCTCACGCTGGCTGAGGAATTCTGGGAGTTGAAGTCCACAAGTCATCAAAGGGCCAAGTTTGAAGAGCCCTGCTTGTGGACTTCAACTCCCAGAATTCCTCAGCCAGGCACGCTGGCTGAGGAATTCTGGGAGTTGAAGTCCACAAGTCATCAAAGGGTCATAGTTCCCTCACGCTGGCTGAGGAATTCTGGGAGTTGAAGTCCACAAGTCATCAAAGGATCATGGTTCCCTCACGCTGGCTGAGGAATTCTGGGAGTTGAAGTCCACAAGTCATCAAAGGGCCAAGTTTGAAGAGCCCTGCTTGTGGACTTCAACTCCCAGAATTCCTCAGCCAGGCATGCTAGCTGAGGAATTCTGGGAGTTGAAGTCCACAAGTCATCAAAGGGCCATAGTTCCCTCACGCTGGCTGAGGAATTCTGGGAGTTGAAGGCCACAAGTCATAAAACGGTCCTAGTTCCCTCACGCTGGCTGAGGAATTCTGGGAGTTGAAGTACACAAGTCATCAAAGGGTCATAATTCCCTCACGCTGGCTGAGGAATTCTGGGAGTTGAAGTCCACAAGTCATAAAAGGGCCAGGTTTGAAGACCCCCCTGCTCTACTCCATAGAAAACTGACCTCGCTTGGCAATTTCCTACCAAGGATTGGAAGCTGACCGCTTGGACCAAGAGAAGACCAAAGTGCAAAGGGTGACTTGCAGGGATGGGCCCATTCGGGGCCACCTTGGGGGAGACTCGGCCCCCTCCCCGGGGCTCTGCTCTCTTACCGTGGGGGGCTCCGTCGTCATCTTGATGCCTGCCTGCAGGATAGAGATGGGGAATTCGGGGTGGGGGCTGGAACTCAGCCACAGCCGGAAGGAAGGATGGGGCTCTTCCACCTGCAGCTGCTCCACCAGTTTGTCCAGCTGGGGCATCCAGGAGAGTGAGAGATGACAGTTGGCCAGGAAAACCCAGTTACCTGCGGAGGGGAAGGCCCCAGGAGAGTCAGCAAGGCTTCCGGATTTCGGGGTGATGAAGAAGAAGGTGCCCGTCCTGGCAAGGGAGGGAGGGGCGAGGGCTTGGCACTCACCCTGACGGACCCCGTCCTTAATCATGCGTGTGGCGATGGGGGCCTGGCCCTGGCCCAAGGACAGGGCGTGGAAACGTTGTGCCATGCCCGAGCTCTCGGCCAGCTGAAGCAGAGAAGAGGTGGGGTCCACGCCTGGAGACAGCACGAAGATCAGGGGGGTCTTCGTGGTGGAGTCGTCCACCACCTGCAAGCAGAAAGCAGGAGAGGATAAGATGGGGAGAGCGGCCTTCCAGGATTTGAGGGGCTGCCCCAAAGAAGAGGGGGGGGGGTTTCCACCTATTCTCCAAAGCACCTGAAGAAGGCAACAGAAGAAGCAACGGATGGAAACTCATCAAGGGGAGAAGCAGCCTGGAACTAAGGAGAAACTTCCTGACAATTGGGACAATTATTCAGTGGAACTCCTCGCCTCCAGAAGTTATGGGTGCTCCAACACTGGAGGTCTTTAAGAAGAGACCGGACAGCTATTTGTCTGGAATTTACCAGGTTCGCCTGCTGAAGCAAGGGGTTGGACTAGAAGACCTCTAAGGTCCCTTCCAGCTCTGAATCTATGATTCTATTACAACCAGTGCAATGGCTGGCCTTCAGAAATCGTGGCCGCTCCATCCCTGGAGCTTTTTAAGAAGCGACTGGAAAGCCCCTTGCCTGAAATGGCAGAGGGTCTCCTGCCTGAGCAGGGGGTTTGGACTAGATGACCTCCAAGGTCCCTTCCAGCTCTGTTCTGATTGATTGATTGATTGAGATGTGCAGGAAATGCAGTAGCTCTCCACTTAGGAGCAAAATGAACCGTGGCAGAAGCAAAAGGAGAGGAGGTGTTCCAGTTGGGAGGAGGGGGTCAAGTGAGAAATTAGCCTGGACTCGTTACGTAAACAGAAGAGGGCTGAAAATCTCTCTCTCTCTCTCTCTCTCTCTCTCTCTCTCTCTCTCTCAATCTATCTATCTAATCCATCTATTTCAAGAAAAGATCAGGCAACTATTTTTCCTGGATGGCATAAGGCCTTGGGCCCCGCAGGGGTTGGACTAGAAGACCTCCAAGATCCCGTCCAACCATATGATTCTACGATCTCTCTCTCTCTCTCTCTCTCTCTCTCTCTCTCTCTCACACACACACACACACACACACACACACACACACACACACGCCCAGAATGCCTCTGAGCCTTATCTGGTCTTTCCCACAGGAAAACTGTCAATCTGGGCCGATTCCTCTACTACAGGCAGAGAACAATAAACTACAGGAAGTCTTCGGCTTATGACCACAATCGAGGGCAACATTTCCGTTGCTAAGCAAGACAGTGACTGGGCCCCGCTTTAGGACCTTTTGTCGCCACGGTTCTTAAGTCAGTCCCTGCAGCTGTTAATTGAGTCACACGGTTGTTAAGTGAATCCGGATAAAACATGGACTTTGCTCGCAAAAGACGGTCGCAAAAAGGGGATCGTGTGACACACAGCCGTCGTAAATACGAATCAGTTGCCGAGCGTCCGGATTTTGATTACGCGACCACGGGGGATGGCTGCGACGGTCGCAAGTGTGAAAAATGGAAATAAGTCCACTTTCCGGTGCCGTCGTAATTTCAGACAGTCACTAAACCCAGGGCTAGGCAACCTGGGCTCTTTTATGACTCATGGACTTCAACTCCCAGAATTCCTGAGCCAGCCATGCCTTTCCCCCCCCCCTCCTACCTCCTATAGCAGAAAGATTGCAGAGGAAGGGACTATAAGAGAGTAAGCACATCAATGGGTATACACATCCTGCTGGCTCAGGAATTCTGGGAGTTGAAGTCCACCAGTCATAAAAGAGCCAAGGTTGCCTACCCCTGCACTAACCGAAAGCAACTATGGCACATGGGGAAAGATATTGCGGGGGGGGGGGGGCTTCCCCAGGGCGGCTGGGGAAGCAGCCCTGGGTCTCCCGGCAGGAGAGGGACTCCTCGCTCACCGACTTCATGTTCAGCACGGGGGGCTCGATAAACTGGGAGCCCAGGTTGGAGACGATGAAGGCCGTGACGCAGAAGGCCACCCGGTCTGGCCGCAGAGACCGGACCACCAGCATGCGCTGCATTTGGTTGCAGGAGTTTTCCCACTCGCCTGGAACGGGGTGGGTAGGGGGGGAGAAAAGGCAGGAAGAGACGGTTAGTGGGGCTGGAGAAAGCTGGCCTGGCCTAGAGAGCCAGCTCTCCTGCCCCCTCCAGATGGTCTTCAGGAGTCCCCCCCCCCCAGGTGACCTTCTCTGCACACTGAGAGCAGAGCAGAGTCTTTGGCTTGCTAAAGGGGATTTTTAGGGCCTGGGTCTTCTCGGCAGACCGCCAACCCTTCTCCCCGTTTTGGGCTCAGAGGGCGGCGAGGCTGAACTGCTCCTGCTTTGTGGGGGTCCTCGGTGGTCTCGGAGCTGCCTGGTTTCCTTGCAGACGTCCCAAGACTCAGCAAGGGAACATCATCAGGGCTGGAAGGGAGAGGAGGAGGAGGAGGAGGAGGAGGAGGAGGAGGAGGAGGACTGTAGGGTCTCTATTGTGCTCTCTCAGCTGGGTGGTTTCCTTGCAAACGTTTCATGACCCAACTAGGTAATATCATCAGTGCTGGAAGGGAGGGGGAGAGGAGGAGGAGGATTAAGAGGAGGATTAAGAGGGAGGAGGAGGAGGAGGAGGGAGAGGAGGAGGAGAGGAGGAGGAGGATTAAGAGGAGGAGGAGGAGGAGGAGGAGGAGGAGGAGGAGGAGGAGGAGGAGGACCGTGTGATTCTTGGTGCTCTCTGAGCTTGGCTGTTTCCTTGCAAACATTTCATGACCCAACTAGGTAACGTCATCAGTGCTAGAAGGGAGGGGCGTTTCTGGAGAGGAGGAGGAGGAGGAGGAAGAGGAGGAAGAAGACCGTGTCGTCCTTGGTGCTCTCCGAGCATGACTGTTTTCCTTGCAGATGTTTCAAGACCCAACTAGGGAACAGTGCTGGGAGGGCCTGAGCTTTCCCTATGTAGCACGGATGACGTCCCCTAGTCGGGTGGCGAAACGTCTGCCAGAGAACCACCCAGGTCAGAGACCCCCCAGGACCCCGCAGTCCAGCCCTGAGTGAGCGACAAAGATCCTCCTCCACGGGTGCTCCTGCCCCTTCCAGGCGCGCCGCGTCGTCGCCGGAGGCGGAAGGGAAGCGGCGACCGGCTGAATCCGGAAGCGTCCGCCGGGGGTGGGGAGGGTCCAGACCTGGCAGCACGGCCTTCTCCGGCTTGGAGCTGGTGTACCACAGGTTCCAGTCCCGGGGGTACTGCTCGAAGGAGTTCATGATGCCGTGGAAATTGGTCAGCTTGTCCAGCTCCGTCACGTTGTCCCAGTAGATGTCGGAGAGCCAGCTGGTGCAAGGATTGTCCATCTGGCCTTCCCGGTCCAGCACCTGCCGGAGGGAGGGAGGGAGGGAGACAGAGAGAGGAGGGCGCCTTGGGGGGAGCACACCGTGTAAAGCGCCCACCTCTCTCCCCCCCGAAATAAGACCGGGTCTTATATTCATTTTTTGCTCCAAAAGACGCTTATTAGGGCTTATTTTTTTTGGGGGGGGGAAATACGGTACTCAATGCGTCTTGTCTGGCTGACCATCTTCAATGGGGCTTGTTTTCAGGGAAACACGGTAGATAGATAGATAGATAGATGGATGGATGGATGGATGGATGGATGGATGGATGGATGGATGGATGGATGGATGGATGGATGGAAAAAAAGAAAAGAAAGACTGGAAGACAGAAGGAAGGAAGGAAGGAAGACAGAAGGAAAGAAGGAAGGAAGGAGAGAAGGAAGGAAGACAAAAGGAAGGAAGGAAGGAAGGAAGGAAGGAAGGAAGGAAGGAAGGAAGGAAGGAAGGAAGGAAGGAAGGAAGGAAGACAGAAGGAAGGAAGGCAAAAGGAAGGAAGGAAGACAGAAGAAAGGAAAGAAGGAAAGAAGGAAGGAAGGAAGACAAAAGGAAGGAAGGCAGAAGGAAGGAAGACAGAAGGAAGGAAGGAAGGAAAGAACCAAACGAACTATTATACTTGCCAAGGATAATAACAATTCTGTATTAATAGAAAATATTCGTTGCTCGGGTTTTAGATTTTGGCAGCGCTTCTTTCGCTCTCCCAGCTGGTTTCCATTTAGCTCCTGAACGTTTCGTGACCAGACTAGGTAATGTCATCAGCAATATTTTCTTGTCCTGTTTTCCTTGGCTTCCTTAGCTATGGACAACCCATCGCCCGACCAACTGACCACACAAGACATTTACCAGCTAAGGAAAACAGGTCAAGAAAATCTGGCTGACGACGTTACCTAGTCTGGTCACGAAACGTTCGGGAGCTAAATGGAAACCAGCTGGGAGAGCGAATGAAGCGCTGCCAAGATAATAACCCTTCCCCTAAATTAAAAACACGATAAAATACAAATGTTAAAAGGATCAATGCTCAGATACTGCTGTTTCGGCCATCTAACCGCTGAAGGGCAGGTTTGTTTATTTGAAAAAGAAAAGAAAAAAAAGAAACAGGAAGTCCTCGACTCGAGACCACAGTTTTGAGCACAAAATTTCTGTTGCTAAGTGAGACAGTCGTTAAGTGAGCTTTGATCCATTTTATGACCTTCCTTGCCACAGTTGTTCAGGGATACAAAAGCCAGCTGGGTGACTTTGGGCCAATCACCAGAAGGCGGTGAGTTCTAGTCCCACCTTAAGCATGAGAGTCGGCTGGGTGACTTTGGCCCAATCACCAGGAGACGGTGAGTTCTAGTCCCGCCTTAGGCCTGAAAGCCGGCTGGGTGACTCTGAGCCAATCACCAGGAGACTGGGAGTTCTAGTCCCGCCTTAGGCATGAATGACAGCTGAGTGATATTGGGCCAATCACCAGGAGACAGGGAGTTCTAGTCCCGCCTTAAGCATGAAAGCCAGCTGCGTGACTTTGGCCCAATCACCAGGAGACGGTGAGTTCTAGTACCGCCTTAGGCACGAAAGCCGGCTGGGTGACTCTGAGCCAATCCCTCTCTCTCAGCCCAACCCACCTCACAGGGTTGTGGTGCTGGGTGTGGGAAACAGGAAGAGGAAGAGCATTAGGCCATGCTTGCCTCTTTGTGGCGCTTATAAATTAATCCAGGTAGGATAAAAAATGAAATCAACCAACCCACGAAGCCGGGGCTGCCCCCGCCCCGCCCCCCCGTTCCCCCCTCCCAGTACTAACCACTCCACCCCGCAGGAAGAAGTTGTACTCGTCCATCTTGAGGCTGCCAGATGTCTCCAGGATCTTGGCGCACATCTGGAAGCTGAAGAGCAGCTTGTGTCGCTCAAAGAGACCCCGGCAGGTGTACCTGGACAAAAGGAGACACACCTTGGTGAGGGTCCCCCGCCAGGGGGGTCTCGGGCCTCGCTGCATCCCCGGGGTTTATAATAATAATAATAATAATAATAATAATAATAATAATAATAATAAAGTTGGAAGGGGCCTTGGAGGTCATCTAGTCCAACCCCCTGCTCAGGCAGGAAACCCTATACCATTTCATAATAATAATAATAATAATAATAATAATAATAATAATAATAATAATAATAATAATAATAATAATAATAATAATAATAATAATAATAATAATAATAATAATAATGTTGGAAGGGGCCTTGGAGGTCATCTAGTCCAGTGGTTCTTAACCTTTTTGAATGAATCGCCCCCTTGAGCCAATGAGGAAGTTGTCATCGCCCCCCTCCCCCAACATAACCTCTCAATCACAACATAGGAAATAATTCTTCAATTTATGCAAACACTTTTTTTGTTTTCTTTAAAATTGTCATCAGGACATATCGATGCAAATAATTTATTTCCAGTCTTTTTCCCATATCTCAACTGTGTGAAAAATTTGGTGCCACCCGTCACTTTATTCCCAAACTTCGTGATACATGTATTTCATTATTATCTTATTTATTCAAGACACTTAAATGTAATGACCACTGAAAACAAAATTCAATTGCAAGAAAGTGAAATGCCCGAAAAGAAAAACTAAGAATTTCAAGACGAAAACTCTGAAACTAAATTAAGATTCGAGGAAAGTATTTATAGTCACGCACACTGTAAAAAGGATTAAAAAAGAAAATATAATATCGAACTGGAGTGCATGCTAAAAAAGTACAATACAAAGAGACATACAAAATGTTTTACAGAGCACAACAAAAATTCGAAAACGAAGCCGAAAACTCAAACTGGAACGTGAAATCCAATGCAAGCAAATACAACGATAAAAGCTCAGACAATTACTAACGAAAAAATGTATGTACACAAAAAGCAAAAAAAAAAGAACATCAATGGCTGCCGATAGTGTGAGGTTTGCCACATTTTGCTATCAACAATGAATGAATCCCAATTTTAGGTATTCCGTCGAATATTGGCGACACTTCCTCTTCTCGGCCATGTTGAGAGGTCTTCGAAATGAAAGGCACTACCTGCAAATTAAATTTCCGACTCCACTGGAACACTAGAAAAACACACGTGGACGTCGATAAACCTAGTTTCAACAGTTACGTTGACATTACAGCTGATGTCACGGCACAGCCACTCAGCATGCGATGTTTCGAAAGAAGCGCTCCCCCCTCCATCACTGCCCATTCTGGCCAATGATGCGCCACTGTATGGGTAGAGGCTGCTGCGCAACGCGCATGAAGATAAGCAATGCGTATTCACATATGTACGGCGTTCTGTACTGAAGCTATCTGGAGGAACATTTGAAAACACAATTCAATCCACTAATACCGAGCAATCTGATGTTTTTGTATGACAGATATACAGCAATTCACTGTACGAAAAAGTCTCAAAAGTGTCCCCAAAACTTCTCGCTCCATCGCCCCCATATCGCCCCCTTTTCGTTCCTTCGCCCCCGCATCGCCCCTTTTCGTTCCATCGCCCCCATGAAAAATGAAATCGCCCCCTGGGGGGCGATATCGCCCAGGTTAAGAACCACTGATCTAGTCCAACCCCCTGCTCAGGCAGGAAACCCTATCCCATTTCGGGAGCAGAACTCGGCTCATCTCCCCTCCGTTTCCAGGAAAGGGGAGCAAGGAGCCATCCTGTCTGCCCATCACGCTGGTCCCGCCTCTTGCCTCCCCAGGAGGACTCCAGCGCCCATCAGGCTGCTCCCTACACACAAGGAAAAGAGACCGTCTCTGGGCGCATCCCCCATAAAGCCCCTACTCAAAACTGCCAAACCGCTCAGCTGCCAACTTGAACCTCGAGTTACGGCCCGTCCTATAGTGACCGTTCAAAGTTACGACGGACGCTAAAGGGGGACTTACGCCTCGCTTCATTTACGGCGGTTTGCAGCATGCCAAGGTCAGACGGCCATGTTTTACAACGCTGAAAAACTGGCAATTGTTTCTAGTTTTCAGCCAAAGCACGCTCGTAGAAAACCATCTGCCTGCTTAATGACCGCTGTGTTCACTTAACGACCATCATAAAACAAAAACCAAACTTCCAGGGTGTGCAGGAGCAGAAGCCGGCTTCCCTTCCTCCAGTTTCAAGGAAAGAGAAGCAGGGAAGTGGGCCCTTCGGCCGAAACTTTTTTACCGAAACGTTTTTTTTGGTTTTACGGCCGCGACGGCTTAACGACTGCAACGGGCAGCCTGCATTGCGCAGGCCGTCCTCAGCTTACGACCACAACTGAGCCTAACATTTCCGTTGCTAAGCAGAACCTTGGTCGAGGGAGTTTTGCCCCATTTTACGACCTTCCTGATTCACCGTCGTTAAGTGAATCGCTGCAGCTGATCAATTAGTAACCCCGGTTGTTAAGTGAATCCGGCTTCCCCCTTCACTTTGCTTGTCGCAAAAGGGGGATCACACGATCCTGGGACCGTCATAAATGTGAACCAGTTGCCAAGCGTCTGAATTTTGATCACGTGACCGTGTGGATGCTGCAACGGTCGTAACTGGGGAAAAAAAAAAAGGCCATGTCGCTTTTTTTCCAGTGCCATCGTAACTTTGAACGGTCACTAAACAAGGACTACCTATGATCGTAACTTGAGGCTACCGTACAGGCTCAGACCAACCCTCCCCTTTTTCTGCGGGGGACAGTGGAAGGGCGGCTGGGGTCTTCTGGTTAGGGGTGCCTGGACCACCAAGGGTGGCGGAGGGGGCAACTCACCTGTAGACGGCGTAGGTGTGGTACTCGTTCAGGTGTCGGATTCGCTCGTCCAGCTTGTGGCTGCGATGGCTCTTGTTGATGCTGAGGTTGAACAGGTCGATGTAGGCGTCCAGGGAGAACTGGTACATGGGGTCGATGCGCCCCATGTCGTTCAGCACGAAGAACAGGATGGAGGCCCTCTGGGCACAAGGCCGGTAGGCCTACAGGGACAGCGCGGGGGATGTGTGCGTGTCAGTGAGGAACAGCCACAACAGGGCAGCGGGGGGAGGGAGGGACTTTCCCCTATCCCCTATCCCATCTCGGCCTCAGAAAGGGGATCCTGTAGACCAAACTCGGCCACTTTAAGACTTATGGACTTCAGTTCCCAGAATTTGTCAGCCATGCCTTTTTCCCCCCTCCCATTTCCTATAGCAGAAAGATCGCAGAGAAAGGGATTAAAAGAGAGTAAGCACATCGATGGGTATACACATCAAAAGGAATGCATTAGTGCCAAGGAATTCTGGGAGTTGAAGTCCACCCACCTTAAAGTGCCCCATGTTGGGAAACCTCGCTTTACAGCAGGGGTCTCCAAACGCGGCCACTTGGAGACTTATGGGCTTCCATTCCCAGAATTCGTCAGCCAGGAATTTCCCCCCCCCCACTTTGCTGAAGTCAAGATATATTACGTCGACCGCATACCCTCCGTCTATTAAAAAAGTTATCCTATCAAAAATTGCAATAAAGGTAGTCTAGCCACATTTGTCGTTGTCCTGTCCGTGCTGAATTCTGGTAAATGCTGGCTGGGGAATTCTGGGAGATAAAGTCCATAAGTCTTAAATGTCTATGGAGACTCTCAGTCATCCAGGTCGTGGTTGTCCCAAAGGTGCTTTTTCAGGAGGCAACTGGACTTTCTTGTTTTATGTCTTTGAAGACATTTCGCTTCTCATCCCAGAAGCTTTCTTCAGTTCTGACTGAATGGTGGGGAACTCCCAGAATTCCCCAGCCAGCATTTACCAGAATTCAGCACGGACAGGACCACGACAAATGTGGCTAGATTACCTTTATTCCATTTTTTGATAACTTTTTTAATAGACGGAGGGTATGCGGTCAACGTAATATATCTTCACTTCAGCAAAGTGGGAAAAAAAAAAAAGGCTGGCTGCCGAATTCTGGGAATTGAAGCCCATAAGTCTTAAAGTTGCTGGGTTTGAAGACCCCTGCTGTAGAGCGAGGCTTCCCATCTCCGGACACTTTAAGGTGGGTGGACATCAACTCCCAGAATTCCCTGGCACTAATGAATTCCTTTTTATGTGTATACCCATCGATGTGCTTACTCTCTTATAATCTCTTCCTCTGCAATCTTTCCGCTCTAGGAGGAAGGAGGAAAAAAAAAAAAAGGCTGGCTGACGAATTCTGGGAATTGAAGCCCATAAGTCTTAAAGTTGCTGGGTTTGAAGACCCTTGTTGTAGAGTGAGGCTTCCCATCATGGACACTTTAAAGTGGGTGGACTTCAACTCCCAGAATTCCTTGGCACTAATGCATTCCTTTTGATGTGTGTACCCATCGATATGCTTACTCTCTTATAATCCCTTCCTCTGCAATCTTTCCGCTCTAGGAGGAAGGAGTGGAAAAAAAAAAAAGGCACGGCTGGCTGGGGAATTCTGGGGGTTGAAGTCCACCCGCCTTAAAGTGTCCAAGGTTGGAAAGCCTGTCACGGAAGAACCCAGAGCGATGGGGCTACTCGCCTCCCGAGCGGTGTCAATCTTGATCTCGGTCATCTCACTGGTCTCCAGCTGCTCCGTCACTTCCGTGGCGGTCACCTTGGAGGTCTGCAAGGTGTTCACCAGCTGCACGTCATCCAGCAGGGAGCCGGTGGCTTCGTTCAGCAACCTGCGGGCGGGAGGACAGACAGCTGAGCCAATGCATGGACCCCCATGTCTCCCTCTTCCGAGCGGTTGTGAAGTGAGCCACACTCAGTTTTACGACCTTTGCGCCAAACGCTATTAAGCCAATCTGCCATCGTTAAGTGAATCCCACGGTCGTTAAATGAATCCCACTTCCACCCCCATCGACTTTGCTCCTTCGGAAGCCGGTTGGGATGGTGATCTCGTGACCCAGGATGCTGCAACCACGGTAAAAATACATTCCAGTCGCTAAAAGCGCCTGAATTTTGATCCCACGACCGTGGAAATCTTGCCAGGATCGTAAGGGTGAGAATCGGTCCCTTTTTTAAGCGCCGTTGTAATTTGGAACAGTCACTAAACGAATGGTTGTAAGTTGAGGACTACCTGTTGTGTCTATCTCTCTGGCATCCTTTTATAATTTTGCGGCGGTTTCAGATCGTTGGACCCCCCCCCCCCAATCTCTGCCTGCAAAGCCATCCCCACAGTCCCCTCCAGCAGATGTCCAACCGGGGAGTTTTTCAAGAAGAGACGGGACAACCATTTGTCTGAAATGGAACCGATTCTCCTGCTTGAAGAGGGGTTGGACTAGAACAGACGTCACCAACCTTTGTCGGTTGGGGACCTCTGGTGACCACGGACCGGAGGAAAAGGGAGGGGGAAGCATTTCACACACGCGCGCACGGGGCCATGAGCACGTGCGGGCCGCAAACGGGGCAGGGCTAGCGCCCGCAGGATACTCACTAGCCCTGCCCCGTTCTTGCGTGGTGCCGCGCCTTCTTTCTGCGCCCCGCAGCATCGCTGCAACCCATTTTTGCACCCCACGGCGTGGCAGTGGCCCGTTTCCACGCCCTGCGACATGGCAGCATCCATTTTTGCGCCTTGCAACGCGGCGGCGGCCCCTTTTTGCGTCCCGTGGTGTGGCGGCGTCCCATTTTCATGCCCTGTGGCGCGGCGGTGGCCTGTATTCATGCCCCGAGGCACAGTGGCGGCATCCAGTTTCTGTGCCCTGAGGTGTGGCGCCGTCCAGCTTTCGCTTGGAGGTGCAGCGGTGGCCCATTTTGGCGGCTCGTAGCGCGGCGTCCTGTTTTTGTGCCCCGTGGCCGCAGTGCTAACACAAGTGAGGAGGTGTGCACACACATGCGCACACACTGGCCAGCCTGTTCCGCGGCCCAGTGGCCAGCAGGCCGCGGCCCACAGGTTGGGGACCCCTGGACTAGAAGACCTCCAAGGTCCCTTCCAGCTTTGTTCTTCTGTTCTGACCTAAATATCTTGAACCCTTTGCAAAGAAAGGAAGGTGGCCATGTTGAGCTGCCGTCTCACAAGGAATTCAGGGGATGGATTAAAAAATGGGGAACAGACCCCCCTCTCCCCTGATGGTTTTCCACTCCCCTCAGGGCTCCTGACACCAAGAAACCACACAAGTGAAAAATCTTTCCCCCCCAAAACTTAAGACCAGTGTTTTGCAACCTTTGGCCCTTTTCAGAGGCGTGGACTTCAACTCCCAGAATCCCCCAGCCAGCACAACAGGTTCCTACTTAATTGTCAGGCCATCTAGTGTAAATTAAACGTTTATTAATTTAACTTGTCATGGTTTTTTTGGGGTTTTTTTTAATTATTATTATTTTTTCACTTTGCTGAAGTCAAGGTATATTACATCGCCCGCATTCCCACCATCTACTAAGGAAGTTTCCAAATCCAAAAAGAGGTGACGTTCGTTGTTATCCTAGCCGTGCTGAATTCTGAATTCTGGCTGGGGGAATTCTGGGAGTTGAAGTCCACAAGCAGGGCTCTTCAAACTTGGTCCTTTTACGACTTGTGGACTTCAACTCCCAGAATTCCCCAGCCAGCACAACAGGTTCCTACTTAATTGTCCAGGCCATCTAGTGTAAATTAACGTTTGTTAATTTAACCTGGCATGGGCTATTTTTATTTATTATTATTATTATTATTATTATTATTATTATTATTATTATTATTATTATTATTATTATTATTATTATTATTATTATTATTATTATTAATTATTATTTATTTATTTATTTATTTATTTATTTATTTATTTATTTATTTATTTATTTATTTATTTATTATTTATTATTATTTTCACTTTGCTGAAGTCAAGGTATATTACATCGCCCGCATTCCCACCATCTACTAAGGAAGTTTGTTGTTATCCTAGCCGTGCTGAATTCTGAATTCTGGCTGGGGAATTCTGGGAGTTGAAGTCCAGAAGTCTTAAAAGCTCCCAAGGTTGGACACACACCCCCTGCCACGAATCGTTCTGCCCGCGGAGTCGTGAGTCCGTCTCCATTAGGGTCCCACCTGAGGATCTCGTCTTCCAGCTCCTTCAGCTTCCTCTTGCCGGCCGCGATGTTGAGGACCAGGGAGTCCTTCTGCTCCTCCAGTTCGGGCCGCTCCTTCCGGACCACGATGCCCAGCAGCTGGGCCTCCAGGCCCTGAACGCAGGAGGGCACCCAGTGGGTGTTTCGCCCATAGTCGCCCGCCCTTCCCACCCAGGAGCCGGTAAAAGCGCGCGGGGGGGGTGTCCATCCAGAGGGCATCTGGACGAAGCGCCTACCTGCTCCTTGACGGCGAAGTTGACGATGGTGGTCTGAGAGGAGGTCTCGGGCGTGTAATGAGGGTTGGAGAGCTTGGTGGTGATGTAGAATCGGAACTCGGGATGATACTCCACCTCCTTGTCCCCCAGACGGATCAGCAGGCGCCCACCTGCCGGACACATGTGTGTGTGTGTGTTAGGGCCCCGTCACGGGAGTGCATGGGGGGGGCTCCTCCTCTGCCCCCGGGCCCTGCTCCAAAGGCCCACCCCCTCCTGTGGCACTCACCCACTTTGGTGACCGACTTGTTGAGGATGGGGGCCAGGGTGGGGTCCAGCTCCTCCTGCACGTTCTGCAGCAGCACCGGGGAGCCCAGCTGGATGGCCGTCTCCAGGATGCGCAGGTAGTCGGGCATCTGCAGGTCGATGATCTTCAGGCCCTGGGACAGGGGAAGGAGGGGAAGGAAGGCTCTGGGCGGGGGTCCGGTGGGAGGAGGAGAGGGTCTCTAAGACCCGGGGCTGTTTGGGGACCATCGCTCACTGCCCCCCACCCACCCCCAAGCTGTTAATGAGGGAACGGGAGATTCCAGGGACTCACGCAGGAGGTTCAAATGGCAGGGACCCCTGGCACAGCCCAAGCGAGGGAGGGAAGGAGGGAGGAAATGGGAAAGAGAAGGGAGGGAGAGAGGAAGGAAATGGGAAAGAGAAGGGAGGGGAGGGAGGGAGGAAGGAAATGGGAAAGAGAAGGGAGGGAGAGAGGAGGAAATGGAAGAGAGGGAGAGGGAGGGAGGGAGGAAGGAAATCGGAAAGAGAAGGGAGAGAGGGAGAAAAGGAAGGGAAAGAGGGAGAGAGGAAGTAATGGAGAAGAGGGATAGAGGAGGGAGGAGAAGGGAAAGGGAAAGAGAAGGGAGGGAGGGAGAAGGAAATGGGAAAGAGAAAGGGAGGGAGGGAGGAGGAGGAAAGGGAGGGAGATGAGAATAGGAGGGAGGAGAGAAGGAGGGAGGGAGGGAGGATGGAGATGAGAATAGGAAGGAAGGAAGAAAGGAGAAAGTCAGAAGGAGGAGGGAGAGAGGGAGGGAGAGAGATGAGAATAGGAAGGAAGGAAGGAAGGAAGGAAGGAAAATCAGAAGGAGGGAGGGAGGAGGGAGGAGATGAGAATAGGAAGAAGAAGGAAGAAGGAAGGAGGAAAGAAGGAGAGGGAGGGAGGGAGGGAGGAGATGAGAATAGGAAGGAAGGAAGGAAGGAGAAAGTCATAAGGAGGGAGGGAGGGAGGAGATGAGAATAGGAAGGAAGGAAGGAAGGAAGGAGAAAGTCAGAAGGAGGGAGGGAGGGAGGGAGGGAGGGGAGGCCCCAGGAGGAAGCTGGGTCAAAGGCGGCTCCTCACTTTCTTGGCCTCCATGTTCTTGATCCACTTAGTGGCCTGGCACTGAGGGTCAATCATCAGGGGCCACCTAAGGGGAGACGAAAGGCCCCGTCAGGACCTCTTCGCTCCCTTGGGGAGCCCTCCGTCGGGAGACACCGTCGGGTATCTCCCGACGGACCCCCCGGGGCCCCCCCCATAGCCCCACCACCAGGCAGGCCCGGAAGGGAGTGGGCCCCACCGGTTCCCCCGGGTGACGATGATGCCGTTTTCGGTGGAGAAGTCGTCGGAGGGCAGTCCCTGGATGTTCCAGGTGCGCACGAGGGTCGGGTTGGAGAGGAAACTGTCACAGGTGAAGGAAGGCGAGCAGGGCACGTGCAGCTGCCGGATCTGCGGGAGGGAAGCCGGGAGGAAAGCCGGGAGGAGCCCCGGCCGTCTCAGCATCAGGCTGGCCTTCCTTCAGCACCGGGAACCCTCCCGGATCCGTCCCTGCCAGGCCCACCACGCCAGGGGGGTCGTTCCGGTCCTCCCTCTCCGAGGCAGGAAGGATGGGACAAGGACCTGGGCCTCAAAACCCCGGCAGGGGGGGGGGAGGCGGAGGAGGAGGAGGAGGAGGACAACTGTGGGGTCCTTGATGCTGTCTGAGCTGGGTGGTTTTCTTGCAGACGTTTCATGACCCAACTAGGTAACATCATCAGGGCTAAAGGGAGTGCTGTTTGCAAGGAGGAGGAGGAGGAGGAGGAGGACTCACCTGCTTCATCCAGATGTGGGAGACCATCTCATCCCGGTAGTTGGACAGGAAGGGCCCCATGTAGGACACGAAGGCCGAGGCCAGCAGACAGTCGCCCACCAGGTAGCCCAGGTCTTCCTCCAGGCCCTGCGGGAAGCCAAGAGCCCTCCAGCCATCCATCGGGGGGGGGGGGTCTCCAGCCTCGGCAGCTTTCGGACCTCTGGACTTCCCACTCCCCAGAATTCCTCAGCCAGCATGGAAGGGGAGGGGATGGGAGGGGAGAGAGAGAGAGAGAGAGAGAAAGAGGGAGGGAGGGAGGGAGGAAGGAAGGAAAGGAGGGAGGAGAGAGGGGAAGAAGGAAAGGAAAGGAAGGAAGGAAAGAAGGAAGGAAGGGAAGTAAGGAAGGAAGGAAGGAAGGAAGGAAGGAAGGAAGGAAGGAAGGAAGGAAGGAAGGAAGGAAGGAAGGAAGGAAGGAAGGAAGGAAGATGGGAGGGAGGGAGGGAGGAAGGAAGGAAGGTGGAAGGGAGGGAGGGAGGGAGGGAGGGAAGGCTGGCTGAAGAATTCTGGGAGTTGAGGTCCACAAGTCGTTGCCAAGGTTGGAGACACCCCCTCCAGGGGGTGCTGGACCCCCATGGGGGCCCAGGGGAAGGGTCTTCCCAGAGGGAGCCGGAGAGAGAGGCTGGGGGCCGTGGATCCAGGCCCACCTTGACGGTCTCCTCCCAGCGGATCTTCTCCCCCGCCAGGCCGGAGACCAGCTTGTCCGCCCGGTCCAGCTTGACCTCCATCTCCTCCGACTTCTTGCGCAGCTCCTCCTTCTGAGCCAGCTTCTCCTCGTACTCCTTCTTCAGCATCTCCAGCTTCTCGGCCACCTGGAGGGAGGCGGGGGGGAGGACGGAAGGGGTCTCAAGGCCCTCCAGGGAGAAAGGCTGGCCTGGGTCTGCACGGGGGGGATTTCCCCCTTCCCCTCCCTTCTTCCTTCCTTCCTTCCTTTCCTTCCTTCCTCTCATCCCTCTCTCCTTCCCTTCCCTTCTTTTCTAGTTCTTTCCTTCCTTCCATTTCCCATCTCTATTCCTTTCTTCCTCTCTCCCTCCCTTCTTTTCTATTTTCTTTCCATCTCTTCCCTTCCTTCCTTTCCTTCCCATCTCTGTTCCTTCCTTCCTACCTCCTACCCCCTCCTTTTCTCTCTATTTCCCTTCCCTTCCTTTTCATCTCCTTCCTTCCTTCCTTCCTTCCTTCCCTTTCCCATATTTATTCCTCCCTCCCTCCTTCTTTTTCTCCTTCCTTCCTTCCTTCCCCTTCCCATCTCTATTCCTCCCTCCCTCCTTTCCTTCCTTCCTTCCTTTCTTCCCCTTCCCATCTCTATTCCTTCCACCCTCCCTCCTTCCCTCCCTCCCTCGTTCCCCTCTTTTCTCTCTCTCTTTCCTCCTTCCCTTCAGGGTGAGAGGAACCTCTGGGTATTCCCACCCCTCCATTAGCCAATCCATCCCCCGGGTCAGCGATTCTCAACCCTTAAGCAGCTTTCAGATCTGTGGACTTCACCTCCCCAGAATTCAACGCCGGCTGGTGAATTCTGGGAGTTGAAGTCCACAACGTCTTACAGCTGCCCAGGCTGAGACGCCCCGTCCCGGATCGTCTTCTGCTCCACAGCACCGACCTCCCGGAGGCGCTCCTGGGCTTCGGCCTGGGCCGCCTGCTTCTCCGCCAGTTGGGCCAAGGCGGCGTTCATACGGGCCCGCTTGGGCTCCACCACGCGGTAGATGCGTCCGTACATCTGGGGGGGGGGCAAGAGGGGAGAACTTAGCGAGCCCCGGGTGTGAAGACCAAGGGTAGCCATCCGTGGCTGAAGGCCGCTCCTCACCTCCATGGCTCGCACCCACATGCACAGCGACTTGGCGGCCACCGAGACCCTCCCGATGATATCCGGCTGGAAGTCTGGCTGGGAGCAGTAGGCGCTGATCTTCTTGAGAACTTTGTCGGAGATGTTATCCTTGTCGAAGTGCACCAGTTGCTTGATGAAGTTGGGCTCTCCTGGAGAAGACAGGCCCAAGTCATCAAGTCGTCTGACCCAGAACCTCCTCCACAGGAGAAACCAGGTTGTGGATCCCTCTGAGAGTTGAGGGTTCGTTCCGAGGAAGCCTAGATGTCTTCCACGGAGGAGACAGGTAGACGACGCCCAGTTGGTCCTCAAGGTGGGTTCCTCGGGACCTCTTACCTAGCTGCTTCTTGGCTTCTGTCCAGGTGGGCTCGTTGCCCCTCAGGATCATGACCGCCTGCATCACGGTCTCCACCAGCGTAGGTGGCCGGCCGTAAGACTTGATCTCCGTCAAGTCCTTCTTGTTGAGGGACTCCAAGGCCTGGGAAGCCAGAGAGTGAGTTAGCATTCAAATAGAATAGAAGCTGGAAGGGACCTCGGAGGTCTTCTAGTCCAGCCCCCCTGCTCAAGCAGGAGACCCTATACCAGGGCTCTCCCAAGTTGGCAACTTTAAGACTTGGGAACTTCAATTCCCAGAATTCCTCAGCCACTTTAAGACTTGGGGGACTTCAACTCCCAGAATTCCTCAGCCACTTTAAGACTTGGGGGACTTCAACTCCCAGAATTCCTCAGCCAATTTAATATTTGAGGACTTCATCTTCCAGAATTCCTCCGCCACTTTAAGACTTAATAATAACAATAATAATAAAGTTGGAAGGGACCTTGGAGGTCATCTAACCCCTCCTCTTTGTGACAGCCCCCCCAAATACTGGAAGACTGCCATCATGTCACCCCCTAGTCCTCATTTTCATTAAACTAGACATACCCAAATCCTGCCACCGTTGTTCTTCTTCCTATGTTTTAGTCTCCAAGGCCTTTAATCATCTTAGTTGCTCTTCTCGGCCCTTTTTCCAGAGTCTCAACATCTTTTTTGTAACATGGGGACCAAAACTGGACGCAGGATAGGATCCCAGGTGTGGCCTTACTAAGGCTTTACAAAGCGGGACTAATATTTCAGGCGATTTTGATTCTACGCCTCTGTTTACCCAACCGAGGATTGTATTCGCTTTTTTGGGCTGCTGCCACACAGAGACCCCCAAATCCAATATTCCCAAGGCTTATTCGGGGGGGGGGGAATTCTCTCAGTGCCAGTATCTAGATATATAGGGTGGGGGCTTCAAGATGGCCCCTGGTCATTAGGGGAGGGGGATTTCCTATTGTCACTGTATTTATGAGGAAGAGGCTGCCATAAAATATATATATGGGGGGTCTTCAAGGGCAGAAGCTTGGGAGGGGGCTTTTTCTGGGGGCCTATAAGGGGGAGGGGCTCCTATAAGACATATTGAGGAGGCCCAGGCTTTGAGGCCTCCCAAAGCTAATTTGGGGGGGGGATTCTCTCAGTGCCAGTATCTATATATATGGGGTGGTGACTTCAAGATGGCCCCTGATCATTAGGGGAGGGGGCTTTCCTATTGTCACTGTATTTATGAGGAAGAGGCTGCCATAAAATATATATGGGGGGTCTTCAAGGGCAGAAGCTTGGGAGGGGGCTTCTATAAGACCCGCTGAGGGGGAGCCGAGAGTTTGGGGGGGGGCTTCTCGCCCAAGAGGGGTCCAGGGACCTTCTCAGCGTGGAAGGGGGAGGGGGAGGAGGGCCCCTGCCCCACAAGTGGGGAGGGGCGCTCGGGGACGGGGGTGCCAATCAGCGGTGCCAACGTTCCGTGGCAGCCCCAGCTGGAGGGGTCCCCTTCTCACCTACCTTCATGGCTTCTTCCAAGGCGGGCAAGGCTTCCTCCAAGTCCTTCTGGGCGTTGTCAGCCAAGGCTTTGCACTTAATCTCCTCGGCGGCGATCTTCTCGCTGTTTGCCGTCACCGTCTGCGGGAGGACGAAGAGGGGAGAGAGAAAGAGAGAGAGAGAGAGAGAGAGAGAGAGAGAGAGAGGCGGTGAGGGCGCACCCGTCCACGGGCTCAGCCGGGAAAACGGGCGGTGCCAACCTCGGGCGCTCACTTTCTGCTGCTCGTCCGCTTCCCGTTTTTGCTGGACGATGATCACCAGGTACTCCTCGCACTGTTTCTGGAACTCGGCCACCTTCCTCCGGGCCTCCTCGAGCTCCAGGGTCATCACCTCGACTTTTTCCCGGGTCTCGTCGATTTTGAAGAGGCCGTTGCGGAGCTTGTTGGCTTGATCGGAAAGCTCCTTCCGCTTCTCAGCCAGGAGCCTGCCAAGGGGTGGAGAGGAGAAGGCTCGTGCCACAGGGACCACTGGGAGACTTGCAGGGGCCGGGGGCCGGCCCTTTGACTCTCCTGTCCCCCAAAGGTGGGACCCTTCTCCTGGGAAGAGGGAGTTTCCCACCCTCCCGCAGGCCCCCCCCCCCAAATCCCCCCCTTACTTCTTGTAGCCAGAGACCAGCTCCAGGTAGTTGGTGGGGGTGACGTAGTTGTGGCGCCGGAGTTCCAGCAGCATCTTCTGAGAGTATCTGGCCACGGACCAGTGCATGGTGACGAAGATTTTAGCCACTCGCTTTTGCATCTAGGCCAGGGGAAAGCGGGAATACAGGATAGCAAGAGTTGGAAGGGACCTTGGGGGTCCTCTAGTCCAACCCCACTGCTCAAGCAGGAGACCCTAGACCAGGGCTCTCCCAAGTTGGCAACTTGAAGACTTGGGGGACTTCAACTCCTAGGATTCCTCAGCCACTCTAAGACTTGGGGGACTTCAACTCCCAGAATTCCTCAGCCACTTTAAGACTTGGGGGACTTCAACTCCCAGAATTCCTCAGCCACTTTAAGACTGGTGGACTTCATCTCCCAGAATTCCTCAGCCACTTTAAGACTTGGGGGACTTCATCTTCCAGAATTCCTCAGCCACTTTAAGACTTAATAATAATAATAATAATAAAGTTGGAAGGGACCTTGGAGGTCATCTAGTCCAACCTCCCGCTCTGGGGACTTCAACTCCCAGAGTTCCTCAGCCACCTTAAGACTTGGGGGACTTCAACTCCCAGAATTCCCCAGTCAGCATGGAAATCCCTGGAAATTCTGAGAGTTGAAGTCTGCAAATCTTAAAGTTGCCAAGTTTGGAGACCCCTGCATTATATACCATTTCAGACAAATGACAGTCCAATCTCTTCCTAAAAATCTCCAGTGATGGAGCACCTACAACTTCTGGAGGCAAGAGGTTCCGCTGATTAATTAATAGAATATTAGAGTTGGAAGGGACCTCGGAGATCTTCTAGTCCAACCCCCTGCTCAATCAGGAGACCCTATATACCATTTCAGACAAATGGCTGTCCAGTCTCTTCTTAAAAGCTTCCAGTGTTGAAGCATTCACAACTTCTGGAGGCAGGTAGTTCCACTGGTTAATTGTTCTCACTGCCAGGAAATTCCTCCTTCGTTCTAATTTGGGTCACTTGGGAATGGAACAACTTGCTACAGCCAACTCACCACGGCCAACACGGCAGGACAAATTAACAGTTCAATTGAATTATTTAACATAAATTAAAAAAAAAAATTTAATTTTTGCCCTTCAAATTTCATTCTGTCCCTCCTTTCGCATCCTTTAACAATTTCTATTCCACCATTTCTCTGATATTAGAGTAACTCTTGTCCCACGGCCTCCTGCGGTGAGTCGCCCGTGCCGAATTGGCTGTCCCAAATTGTCATTCTTGCCACCCACTTCTGGTGGCAAGCAGTTCCCCTGGCTAATTGTTCCCTCTGTCAGCAAATTTCTCCTTAGTTCCAGGTTGAATCTCTCCTTGATTAGTTTCCATCCATTGTTCCTTCTCCTGCCTTCTGGTGCTTTGGAAAATCAGTTGACCCTCCCTCTTCTTTGGGGCAGCCCCCCAAATACTGGAAGGCTGCTATCATGTCACCCCTAAGTCCTTCTTTTCTCTAGACTGGCCATTCCCAAATCCTGCAGTCATTCTTCGTATGTTTTAGTCTCCAGGCCTTTAATCCTCTTAGTTGCTCGTCTCTGCACTTTTTCTAAAAATCTCAACATCTTTTTTGCGATGTGGTGACCAAAACTGGCTGCAGGATTCCAGGTGTGGCCTTACTAAGGCTTTACAAAGCGGCACTAATACTTTGCGTGATCTTGATTCTCTGCCTCTGTTTATGCAACCCAGGATTGTATTAGCTTTTTTTCGCTGCTGCCACACACGGCTGGCTCATGTTTAAGGGATCGTCCGCTAGATCTCTCAGTCCCAGACAGGGTTTGCAGGATCCCCACTTGGACGGGCAGGTGGGCTCTCACCGTGTCGAGGCTCCCCCTTTCCACCAGGCCCAAATCCACGCCCTCCAGGTACTTCTCCGCCACCTCCAGCAAGGCTTCCTTGGGCCACTCCGAAAACCAGTCAATGGTGGTGCAGTTCACCAAAGCAGGATACTGGCGGATCCGGTTCCTGGGGCAGAACGACAGAAGAACCGAGTTGGAAGGGACCCTGGAGGTCTTCTAGTCCAACCCCCTGCTCAAGCAGGAGATCCTACGCCATTTTAGACAAAATGTGGTCCAATCTCTTCTTGAAAACCTCCAGCACCCACAACTTCTGGTGGCAAGCTGTTCAACTTTGAAGACCCCTGCTTTAAACCGAGTCTAAACTTTCCACCTGTGCACCAAACCTACGGCTACTTTGGCCACTGGAGGGCGCCGTTGCTCCACGCAGAACCTTCCGCCCGCCTAGTCTAGCGAGACCCACCGCGAAGCCTCACCTGAATGGGTCCCCCACGGGGCTCAGGCACAGGACCACGTGCAGGTTGTTGCGGACCCTTTCGATCAGGTAGGCAAAGAGGCTGTCCTGACTCTCCTGGATGCCCTCCGCCCGGGCTGCGTCGATGATCTGGTTTTGGATCTGGGGGAGGGAGAAGAATAGAATAGGAATAGGAATAAGAATAAGAATAAGAATAAGAATAGAATAGAACTAAAACAGAAATGAATTATAGAATAGAATAGAATAGAATAGAATAGAATAGAATAGAATAGAATAGAATAGAATAGAATAGAATAGAATAGAATAGAATAGAATAGAAATAAGAATAAGAATAGAATAGAAATAAGAATAGAATAGAAATAAGAATAGAATAGAAATAAGAATAGAATAGAATAGAACAAAACACAAATGCATTATAGAATAGAATAGAAACAATAGAATAGAATAGAATAGAATAGAATAGAATAGAAACAATAGAATAGAATAGAACAGAACAGAATAGAATAGAATAGAATAGAATAGAATAGAATAGAAACAATAGAATAGAATAGAATAGAATAGAATAGAATAGAATAGAATAGAATAGAATAGAATAGAATAGAATAGAATAGAACAGAACAGAAGAAAGAATAGGAATAGGAATAGGAAATAATAGAATAAGAATAAGAATGGAATGGAATGGAATGGAATAGAATAGAATAGAATAGAATAGAATAGAATAGAATAGAATAGAATAGAATAGAATAGAATAGAATAGAATAGAATAGAATAGCAGAGTCGGAAGGGACCTTGGAGGTCATCTGGTCCAACCCCCCTCCCTCCCCAAGCAGGAGACCCTACGCCATTTCTGACAGAAGGCAGTCCAGGCTGTTCTTGAAAGGTATTTAAGTGATTGTCCACTAGGACTCCGAGATCCCTCTTACAGTTGCTACTATTGAGCCAGGTACCACCTATCCTATCCCTGTGCATCTGTTTTTTCTTGTCTAAGTGTAAAACCTTCCTTTTTTCACCCTTGAATTTCATTTTGTTAGATAGGGCCCTGGGTTCAAGCCTGTCAAGGTCCTTCTGGATCTTGAGCCTATCTTCTGGAGCAGGGGTCTTCAAACTTGGCCGTTTGATGACTTGTGGACTTCAACTCCCAGAATTCCTCAGCCAGAATTCTGGGAGTTGAAGTCCACAAGTCATCAAAGGGCCAAGTTTGAAGACCCTTGTTCTGGAGTGTCGGCTATTCCAGCCAGTGTCGTCTGCCAACTTGATGAGTTCCCCACGTCAAGAGACTGACGTGGGCTGTCAAAACTCAGGCGCTCTGCATTTGGCAGTGTGGTTTTCTCCAGCTGTGGGGAGGAAGCGCCCATGATCCCCAGCCAGCAGACCAACGGGGCGGGGGAAGGGAGCTGCTCCTCTCCGCACGCTTTCCAGAGTCTCAACATCTCATGATCTACTCAAAAACTCAAGAGCGTCCACCAAGCCCAAAGAGGACAACGATGGCTACGGGATGCTTGGCCCGTCTCACACACCTCCTCAAACTCATCCGATTTGTAGAGGTTGGGGACTTCTCCGGAGCTGAGGATATTGTTAATATCCTCCAGGAAGCATTCGTCTGCTATCTGAGTGTCCACAAAGAGGAAGGTGGTGGGCTTCAGATCAACCCCGGTCTGCCGGTACAGCTTCTTGATGTCTGGGGAGGGAAAAGGACACCTGTTGTGAGGTCCAGACATCACCAAGACCCACCTGGAAGAACATTCTTTTTTTTAAAAAAATATTTTATTAATTTATGTATTTAAAAAGCAACGTGGTGACCGGGTCGATCAAGAGTTCGATAACAAAAATCTTTCGTGCAAATCTCAAATTGCAACATCAAATATTTCTTCTCTTTTCCCCTTAACATTTCCTGTCTCGTATTCCAGCTAGTACAATTCTTATTATATCGACTCGATAAAAACATCATGATTACATTTATCAATAATTTTTTAGCTAATACGCATCTTAACTACATTCCATCTTCACAGACAATCCATATCCTGTTATTAATTTTTACCCAATTTTTAGTTTCTCACCAATATTCCAATTTAACCTCCGGTATTTATCATTTTCAAGCCTTAGGTCACCAAAATTTCCCTTATCTCACTTCGTAACAAAGTCTAATATCCAAAATACACATTTTTATCTATTTGAATATAACCTTGTTCTATTTCCTAAAACTTTATCTATTTCCCACCATATTAAATCATCTACTTGATAACACAATGTCCCCTTTAATAAATAAATAAATCAAAACCAATATATATAAATAACCTGGGCTAATCAATAGATCAAACATATCCATAATAATTAACTTTCCTTTTCCTTTTAGGTCTAATTTTTAAATATTAAACAGATAAAGAGTCCTCATTTTCAACCAGTTTCCAAGTATTTTAAATCTAAGGACCAGAATTCCCCTGATCTCAGCTTCTCAACTCGCCTTCCCGGAATTCTTGCTTCCGGTACTGCCGGGAGACCTCGATCTGGAACGTGTAGTATTCGCAGATGGAGGAGGCCAAGCGGGCCAGGCTCTGGCGCCCACTGCCTCCGATGCCCACCAGCAGCATGTTGCCACGGGGCTGGCTGATCACCCGGACGATGCGGGTTACTGCAAGAGAGGAGGGGAGAGTCAAGGGCAAGTGGGCAAGCCGAGGGGACCAGCTACCCCACTGGAAGCAGGCAGGATCTCCAGAAGTTGTGGGTGCTCTATCAACCAGTTTTGGTCTCACCCTACTGCAAAAAAGAAAAGATGTTGGGGACCTTGGAAGGAAACAGGAGGGAAGAAATAGGGAGGGAGGGAGGGAGGGAGGGAGGGAGGGAGGAAGGAAGGAAGGAAGGAAGGAAGGAAGGAAGGAAGGAAGGAAGGAAGGAAGGAAGGAAGGAAGGAAGGAAGGAAACGGGAGGGAAGAAATAGGGAGGGAGGGAGGGAGGAAGGAAGGAAGGAAGGAAGGAAGGAAGGAAACAGGAGGGAAGAAATAGAGAGGGAGGGAGGGAGGAAGGAAGGAAGGAAGGAAGGAAATGGGAGGGAAGAAATAGGGAAGGAGGGAGGGAGGAAGGAGAGGGAGAGAAGAAAGGGAAGGGAGGAAGGAAAGCAGGAAGGAAGAAGAGAAAGGGAAGCAGTGAGAAAGGGAAGGAAGAAGGAAGGAACAAGATATGAAAGGGAAGGAAGGAAGGAAGGAAGGAAGGAAGGAAGGAAGGAAGGAAGGAAGGAAGGAAGGAAGGAGAGAAACGGGAGGGAAGAAATAGGAAGGAAGGAAGGAAGGAAGGAAGGAAGGAAGGAAGGAAGGAAGGAGAGAAATGGGAGGGAAGAAATAGGGAGGGAGGGAGGGAGGGAGGAAGGAAGGAAGGAAGGAGAGAAATGGGAGGGAAGAAATAGGGAGGGAGGGAGGAAGGAGAGGGGAGAAGAAAGGGAAGGGAGGGAAGGAGGAAGTTCAGAGAAGGGCAACTAAGATGATTAAAGGCCTTGGAGACTAAAACATAGGATGAAGAACAATGGTGGCAGGATTTGGGTATGAGGACTAGGGGGTGACATGCTGGCAGTCTTCCAGTATTTGGGGGGGCTGTCACAAAGAGGAGGGGTTAGATGACCTCCAAGGTCCCTTCCAACTTTATTATTATTGTTATTATTAAGTCTTAATGTGGTGGAGGAATTCTGGAAGATGAAGTAATAATAATAATAATAATAATAATAATAATAATAATAATAATAATAATAATAATAATAATAATAATAATAATAATAATAATAATAATAATAATAATAATAATAATAATAATAATAATAATAAAGTTGGAAGGGACCTTGAAGGTCATCTAGTCCAACCCCCTGCTCAGGCAGGAAACCCTATCCTATACCATTTCAGACAAATGGCTGTCCAGTCTCTTCTTAAAAACTTCCAGTGTTGGAGCATTCACCGCTTCTGGAGGCAGGTAGTTCCACTGGTTCTAACTGTCAGGAAGTTTCTCCTCAGTTCCATCCCTGGTGAGGCCACACCTGGGATACTGCAGCCAATTTTGGTCACCACCTCACAAAAAAGATGTTGAGAGTTTGGAAAAAATTCAGAGAAGAGCAACTAAGATGATCCAAGGCCTGGAGACGAAAACATATGAAGGACGGCTGCAGGACTTGGGTTCGGCTAGTTCTAGAGACAAGAAGGACTTAGGGGGGGACATGATAGCAGCGTTCCAGTATTTGAGGGGCTGCCACAAAGAAATGGGGGGGGTCACATTATTTTCCAAAGCACCAGAGGGAAGGACGAGAAACGGTGGTTGGAAACTGATCAAGCAGAGAAGCAACCTGGAATTAAGGAGAAACTTCCTGACAGTGAGGACAATTAACCAGTGGAACAGCTGGCCACCAGAAATCGTGGGCGCTCCATCCCTGGAGGTTTTTAAGAAGAGACTGGATAGTCAATTGTCTGAGATGGTATAGGTTCTCCTGCCTGAGTAAGAGGGTGGATTGGAAGACCTCTAAGTTCCCTTCCAGCTCTATTCTGATCACATCTCATATTTGCCTGAAATGGGACAGGGGTCTCTCCTGCCTGAGCAGGGGGCTGGACTAGAAGACCTCCCCGGTCCCTTCCAGCTCTGCTCTTCTGTTCTGCCCATGTTCCTCTCCTCCCCTCCCCCCCCCCCCGGCTGGCCCTGGGGAATTTCAGCCTGCCCCACTCACTGTGTTCGATGGCGTCCCGGAAGAGGACCAGCCACATGGGCACCACCCCTGGCGTCCGGTTGTAGTCGCCCAGGGCGCGCTCCATCTCCGCCTTCAGGACGCCCATGTCCATCATGTCCTCGTAGACGTTGCGCATGAAGTCGCCTGAGGGAGAAAACGGCCCCGTGAGACATTTCTGAAGTGAGCTTCGCCCCCGTTTTACGACCTTCCTTCCTCCTTTGGTGGTTAAGTGAATCGCTGCAGTCGTTACGGGAATCCGGCTTCCCCCGTTGACTTCGCGCGTCAGAAGGTCGCAAAAAAAAAAAAAAGGGGGGATCGCATAACACACACAGCCCCCGGGACACTGCGACCGTCACAAGTGTGAGTCGGTTGCCCAGCGTCGTGAATTTGGATCACGGGATGACCTTGGGGGACGCTGCGACCGTCGTAAATGTGAGTCAGTTGCCCAGCGTCTGCATATGGATCACGGGATGATGATGCAACAGTCATAAGTGTGAAAAACGGCCCTTAAGTCCCTTTTTTTCAGGGCCGTTTGAACAGTCACTAAACGAACTGTCGTAAGTCGAGGACCTACCTGTATTAACTCCCTTTTACTCAGGCCTTCTCACTAGAAGAGGAATCAATAAATTTGTCCCAGAGAGCTCAGAACATATTTGATAACCGCCTATTTGACACTGTGGGGAGGATTAATAATCGCAATGATTCGCTTAACGGCCGTGGCAAAATGGGTAAACCCGGCCGGCTTCTGACCAGCAAAGTCAACGGAGAAAGCTGGATTCGCTTAACGACCGGGGGGAAATTCCCTTAATAACTGCAATGATTCGCTTAACAACCCTGGCAAAAGAGGTAAAATCAGCCGGCTTCTGACCAGCGAAGTCCACGGAGGAAGCTGGATTCGCTTAACGACCGGGGGAAATTCCCTTAATAACTGCAATGATTCGCTTAACGACCCTGGCAAAAGAGGTAAAATCAGCCGGCTTCTGACCAACAAAGTCGACGGAAGCTGGATTCGCTTAACGACCGGGGGAAATTCCCTTAATAACTGCAATGATTCGCTTAACGACCCTGGCAAAAGAGGTAAAATCAGCCGGCTTCTGACCAGCAAAGTCGGCGGAAGCTGGATTTGCTTAACGACCGGGGGAAATTCCCTTAATAACTGCAATGATTCGCTTAACGACCGTGGCGAAAGGGATGCCCGAGCGGAGCCGGCACCTACCGAAGATGGGCGACCGCTTGTTGGGGCAGATGTGGTGGAAGGTCAGGTCAAAGAAGGTGCCCAGCTTCTCGCCCAGCAGAGCCACGAAGGTCTCCATGTCGGAGCTGTCCACCAGGCGGTCCGAGAAGACCCTGCGGAGAAGGACGATGGAAAAAAAAAAGCCCAAAGACCCTTACACGGGCAGTCCTCGGCTTACAACCATTGGTTGAGTCAATTAGAATAGCCTTGGAAGGGACCTGGGAGGTCTTCTAGTCCAGCCCCCTGCTCAAGCAGGAGACCCTAGACCGTTTCAGACAAATATGTAATCAGAAAAGAGCTGGAAGGGACCTGGGAGGTCTTCTAGTCCAGCCCCCTGCTCAAGCAGGAAACCCTAGACCGTTTCAGACAAATGGTTGTCCAATCACTTCTTAAGAACCTCCAGTGATGGAGCGCCCACAGCTTCTGGTGGCAAGCTGTTCCACTGGCTAATTATCCTCTCTGTGAGAAAATTCTATTCTATATTTTATTATTCTATTCTATTCTCTGTTCTGTTCTATTCTATTTTTATTTCTATTCTATTCTGTTCTGTTCTGTTGTATTTTTAATTCTATTCTATTCTGTTCTGTTGTTCTATTCTATTCTATTCTATTCTATTCTATTCTATTCTATTCTATTCTATTCTATTCTATTCTATTCTATTCTATTCTATTCTAATTAGATAACCTGACTTTTATTTGAACATAGATAACCTGAAATTGATATTTGAACATATTTAAGCTTTCAAGAAGAGCCTGGACTGCCATCTGTCAGAAATAGTGTAGGTAGGGAGGGTTGGACTAGATGACCCACAAGGTCCCTTTCAACTCTGTTATTCTGATTCTGACGTTTTAGTCTCCAGGCCTTTAATCATCTTAGTTGCTCTTCTCTTTTTTTCCAGAGTCTCAACAACTTTTGGCTAAGGTGGCGGCCACATCTGGATGCGGGATTCCAGGTGTGGCCTTACATCTGGGATACTGCCCCCGTTCCGAAACACGGGAAAAAGGCGACTTGCCACCGGTCCTCGCCCTTACGGCAGCTCCGCGGTCACTGGATCAAAATTTGGGACATGGGTTTCTAAAGGTTGCAGCGCCCCCCCCCCCGGGATCACACGATCAAACTTTTGCGACCTTCCCACAGGTGAAGTCAATGGGGGGGGGAGGGCAGGATTCGTTTAACGACCTCTCAATTCGCTTAACGACTGCCGTGAATCGCTGAACCGCCGTGACCGAAAAATGCGTTAAAGTCGGGCACGACTGACTTAACAGCCGCCTTGCTTAACGCCAGAAATTCTGGCCTGGGTGGTGGCCGTAATGTCGAGGACCAGCTATATCGGTACCCTTATGTTTATTTTATTTATATCCAACCTCGATGATGATAATTATGAGATGGTTTTTTTTTTCCCCTGGTCACCGCTACCTCTGGCGCCCCCTGTTGGCCACGGCCACGAGAAGCAGCCTCTTGCAGAGCCATCTCCAGCCCAGCAGGGGGAGCTGGCACCTTCCCTCCAGCGGGGGAGGATGATGGGCTTGAGGGAAGAAGGAAGGGCAGAGGTCCTACTACCTGAAGCATTCGTGAATCCAGAGACGGGTCAAGCTGGCTTTGGTGTCGTGGAAGTCCTTGTGGGCCCTCAGCATGCCTTGGAAGACCTGAAGGAGGAGGGCACCTTTGAGATCCGGGACAAGCACAGGGTCTTGAACACAAGACCCGCCCCACCCCCGCGACTGTGGCTAGACACAATGGGGAAGGGGCCGTCTCTGCCCTACAGCCAAGCTTGGGGTGCTGCTTCTGCAGGCGGTCCTGGTGCCTTTTGGTGGGAAATGGCCGGTCCATTAAGATGCGTTGCAACTCAGCCAGGCCAAGCTGGAGGAGGAGGAGGAGGAGAAGGGGGGGAGGAGGAAGAGGAGGAGGAAGAGGAGGAGGAGTACAACTGTGGGGTCCTTGATGCTCTCTGAGCTGGGTGCTTTTCTTGCAGACGTTTCATGACCCAACTAGGGAACATCATCAGTGCTAGCAGGGATGGAAATGTGCTCTCTGGTTATATACAAGTGGCTTGATGATCCTCCTCCTCCTCCTCCTCCTCCTTTTTTTCACAACCCCCTCACCCTTCTAGCACTGATGATGTTCCCTAGTTGGGTCATGAAACGTCTGCAAGGAAACCACCCAGCACCTGGAGAAGCCAGAGAGAAGCGAGAGAAGAGAGTCTTGGCAGATCATGGTTGAAATGTGTGTGTGTGTGGGTGGGGGGTCCTTGGGGGGGGGTCTCCGAGCTTGGTGGTTTTCTGGCAGACCTTTCGTGACCCAGCTAGGGAACCTCATCAGTGCTGGGAGGGAGTGGGGTTCACCAGCGCTGATGAGGCTCCCTACCTGGGTCACGAAACGTTTGCAGGGAGCGCCAAGGACCCCCCAGTCTTCCCCCCCCCTCCTCCTCTCTCCATAAGCCCCACTCCCTTCCAGCACTGATGAGGTTCCCTAGTTGGGTCACGAAACGTCTGCAAGGAAAGTGCCAAACTCAGAGGGCACCAAGGGAACAGCCCCCTCCCCAGTTGAACCCTGAGCTAGGAATATTCTCTCCCATCTCTACGAACAGCCGCAGGAAAGCTTTTCTGGGCCAGCCTCCCGTTCTATTTTTCCCCTTTCTTTCAATTTATTAACAATTAACCGGGAACAATACAGCCGAGGGTTCACTGAAGCAAAATACGTATAGCCTTATTTAATTGGATTATCTAAGAAGCTGGAACTGGCTAGTAGCTGCACAGAATTAATCAGTTTAAACCAGGTGAAGTAAACACCGTCTCCTGTGTTATCCCAAGGTTGTGACCTTTCTCTTTTTCTTTCTTTCTTTCTTTCTTTCTTTCTTTCTTTCTTTCTTTCTTTCTTTCTTTCTTTTTTCTTCCTTTCTTTTTCTTCCTTTCTTTTTCTTTCTTTCTTTTCTTTTTCTTTCTTTCTTCCTCTCTTCTTTCTTTCTTTCTTTCTTTCTTTTTCTTTTTCTTCCTCTTTCTCTTTCCTTCTTTCTTTTTTTCTCTTTCCTTCCTTCTTTCCTTCTCTTTTTTCTTTCTCTTTCTCTCTTTTTTTCTTTCTTTCTTTCCTTCCTTCTTTCTTTCCTTCTTTCTTTCTTCCTTTTTCTTTCCTTCTTTCTTTTTTCTTCTTCCTATCTTTCTTTCTCTCTTTCTCTCTCTCTCTCTCTCTCTCTCTCTCTCTCTTTCTTTCTTTCTTTCTTTCTTTCGTCATCAACTTGTCAATTAAAATTCTCTCCCCCCCTTCTCTATTTTTGCAGGAAAACCTGCCTGTTTACCTGATCTGCCTTCCCAGAGCACCAGCTCTTTACGGTTCAAGGTGTCATTTGAATGATCAAAAAATTTTTTTTACAAAAAAGTAAACGAACCGAACAAAGGCGAAGATCTAAACAGGGCCCGCCTGGCTTGGGACACGTCCTATTTTAAGCGCTAACGACGGATGAATAATGAAGTTGGGGAAGCAACGGGGCGGGGCGGGGGTGTGAGGAGTGGGCTCTTCCTTTTGGGGGGGGGAAAGGGACCCCCTATTTCTGGCCCTGCTCTGCACCCCTCAACCAGCTGAAAAGGGAGGCAGGGGTTGGCAGCGCAGACCCGGCTCCCGGGCGCCCGGCTGCGTCTGATGCGCGGGAGAAGAGCTTCGGGGCTTAAACCTGGGATAAACATCTGATGTCTCCAAAGCCGCAGTGCCCATTTGATGTGCGCTCCGCATCTCTGCCCTGCCTGGAATCCTAATGCTCACAGCCTCTGGGCATCCGTGGAGGCGGGCGTAGGGAGAGATTTTAAGCCTGGCACGCGTTTCCTGGCTCGCCATCACAGACCTGGGTGGGCCCCCAGGCCTTCCCTGCTTGGCCTGGAGAGGGGGGGGGGGGGAGGGGGGAAATTCCCTGGGATTTGAGGAGGGGAGGGGAGGGGGGAAACCACAGGACGGAGGCGTTCGTTCGGAAAAAGATGGATAAGAGAAAAACCTTCCCTAATTCCAAGCTCTGAGGAGCTAAGCGGGACTCGCTTCCTTGCCCGAGGCAGAAACCTATTTGCAACCCGGTGCGCGCGGGGAGCCTGGTCCAGGCGGGTCGGCTGGCATCGCTTCGGTGGGAAAGCACCTGCAGCCCCCACTCCACCCCGTCGCTCTGCCTTCTTCAGAAGGCAGCTTCAACAGTGACAATGGTGCTGTTTTTTCAGGAGGCCACTGGACTTCCTTGTTCTTCTTTGAAGACGTTTCGCTTCTCATCCCAGGAGCTTCCTCAGTTCGGACTAAATGGTGGGGAAGGGAAGGATTTATACTCCTTGCAGACAGCCTTCTTTTAGAGGGTCGTTGAGGCCACTTGGAGGTTTACCTGTGTCGTCGGGGTCACCTGAGTGGGGCAAACGGGCGTGGAGCCTTCTCAGGACTGCTCTTGGGACTGGAGATAGATGGTGCCGTGTCCCTCCCCCTCTGTTGAGGGAGGGCTGTTCGGTTTTGACCTCCTAGATGGCCTCTTTGACCCCTTCTTTCAAACCAGCCGCTCCTCTGTGTCCAAAATGGGGACTTGGCCGTCTTCGAAAGAGCGGCCTTTTGTCTTTTAAAGGCCGACGGACTGCCGAATCTTGTACCGATGGGCTGGCTCTCCTACGGTGTGCAAGGCGTTTGTGAAGCTTTTTTGTTTGTTTGTTGGTTTCCCCAATGTGCAGATCTGCACGTGGCTCACCGCAGTGTACTGCAAAGTGAGCAACGTGGTTTAAAAGGGTCATTCCTGCCATTCCCCACCATCCAGTCAGAGCTGAAGAAGCTTCCTTGATGAGAAGCGAAAAGTAATAATAACAATAACAATAACAATAATAACAATAATAAAGTTGGAAGGGACCTTGGAGGTCATCTAGTCCAACCCCCTGCTCAGGCAGGAAACGCTAGCCTAGACCATTTCAGACAAATGGCTGTCCGGTCTCTTCCTAAAAACCTCCAGGGATGAAGCACCCACAACCTCTGGCGACAATTCGTCTTATTGATTATAATAGAATCATAGATTCAGAGCTGGAAGGGACCTTGGAGGTCATCTAGCCCAACCCCCTGCTCAGGCAGGAAAACCTAGACCATTTCGGACAAATGGCTATCTAGTCTCTTCTTAAAAACTTCCAGTGTTGGAGCATTCACAGCTTCTGGAGGCAGGTAGTTCCACTGGTTAATTGTTCTGACTGTCAGGAAGTTTCTCCTTAGTTCCAGGTTGCTTCTTTCCTTGACTAGTTTCCATCCGTTGCTTCTTGTCCTGCCTTCAGGTGCTTTGGAGAATAGGTGGACCCCCCTCTTTTGGGGGGGGCAGCCCCCCAAATACTGGAAGACTGCTATCATGTCCCCCCTGGTCCTTCTCTTCGTTAAGTCTTTTGGGGTTCCAAAAGAAGATGATGATGATGATAACAACAACAACAATAATAATAAAGTTGGAAGGGACCTTGGAGGTCATCTAGTCCAACCCCTTGCTCAGGCAGGAAGCCCTATACCATTTCGGACAAATGGCTGTCCAGTCTCTTCTTGAAAACCTCCAGTGTTGGAGCATTCACCGCTTCTGGAGGCAGGTTGTTCCACTGGTTAATTGTTCTAACTGTCAGGAAGTTTCTCCTCAGTTCCAGGCTGCTTCTCTCCTTGATTAGTTTCCATCCGTTGCTTCTTGTCCTGCCTTCAGGCGCTTTGGAGAATAGCTTGACTCCCTCTTCTTTGGGGCAGCCCCTGAGATATTGGGACACTGCTGTCATGTCCCCCCCCGTCTTCAAAGGAAAACAAGGAATTTGGGACAACTGAGGACACAGGTAAACCTCCAAGTGGCCTCAACGGCTCTCTAAAAGAAGGCAAAGGACCAGCTGTCTGCAAGGAGTATAAATCCTCCCATTTCCCCCACCATCCAGTCAGAACCTGAAGAAGCCCCTGGGATGGGAAGCGAAAGGTCTTCAAAGAAGAACAAGGAAGTCCAGTTGCCTCTTGAAAAAAAAAGCATCTTTGGGACAACCCTGACCTGGACGACGGAGAATCTCCTTAGACATTCAACAGGGACACCATTTGGACTCCGCCCCCCCCCGTTAGCTGGGGAGGAGGAAGGGGCCACCGGGGACCCCTGCTTCTACCTTGGAAATGTCCCGGAGGTTGAAGAGGTAGTGGATCTTGGCCGGGGTGGGCAGGAAGCGCTGGACCACGCTGTTGTAGAGCTCCACCGTGGCCTCGGTGATGATGTTCCCAATGGGCTTGACGGCCTCCTCAAAATTCTGCAACTTCTGGTTGATCATGGTGCCGAAGATGCGGCGGATTTGGGAATCCTGTCCACGGGGGAAAAAAATCAGGAAGATGTGGGGGGGAGGGCGGCGGGACAGCACCCCTTCCCCGCCACACCCGGGTCTGCGATAAGCCTCCAGCTGCAGGAGATGCCTTCCTGGAAGTTCACTGCAAGCTGGATAGTCTTCAAGGGTGGCAGGGCGTAGACTAGTTCTGATGCAAAGGCGATAATCAAACCCTCGTCTGCCTATCACACGGGGGGCCCCTCGGAGGTGACGCCAGGAGACCCCCGTGATTTTTAGAGTGGGGGGGGCTTCAGCATTTGGGGGAGGAGGCCCCCTTGCAAAGCCCTGGCCTCAAATAGGAGTTAAAGCCAACCTTTAAAGGATCCCATTGAAAACGTTGAACAAGAGAGAATGTATCTCAGCCTTGGCCGTGTGGACTTCAACTCCCAGAATTCCCCCGCACAGCCGTGCTGGCTGGGGAATTCTGGGAGTTGAAGTCCACAAGTCTTAAACCTCTCTCTATTCTATTCTATTCTATTCTATTCTATTCTATTCTATTCTATTCTATTCTATTCTATTCTATTCTATTCTATTCTATTCTATTCTATATTCCAATATCTATTCTATTCTATTCTATTCTATTCTATTCTATTCTATTCTATTCTATTCTATTCTATTCTATTCTGTATTTTATTATTCTATTCTATACTGTATTTTATTATTCTATTCTATTCTATTCTATTCTATCTTTCTAATTCTATTCTATTCTATTCTATTCTATTCTATTCTATTCTATTCTATTCTATTATTCTATTCTATACTGTATTTTATTATTCTATTCTATTCTATTCTATTCTATTCTATTCTATTCTATTCTATTCTATTCTATTCTATTCTATTCTATTCTATTCTATTCTATTCTATTCTATTCTATTCCTTATTTCTATTCTATCCCTGTCCTGCCCTCCGCAGAGGGACGGTGGGCTGACATCTGAACCGGGCGTGCCACCTCTGCAGGAGCTAGTGGCCACCCACCCAGCAGAGAGAGGGCCGGGAAAAATCAGGGAGGGGTCTCTCTCCTTGGCTCGCCAGGTGAAGCCCCGACCCGCAGCCCCCTCCTCGTCTGGGCTGCCCTCCGCATGCCAAGCAGCCCTTACAGTGGGGAAGGTCATGTTGATCAGATTGAAACGGCTTTGTAAACGACTGGAGATCACCGTGCGTCCTCCACCGGCGGGTCCCATGGCTGCCATCAGGAACATGTCCTGGGGGGGGGGGGGGAAGAAGAGAGACAGACGTCCGCCTGGATCAAAACCAGGGGAGGGAGAAAAAAAAAAGGACACCCACCCCCCTCCTTTCCCCGCAGCCCACCCTCTAGCTGCAAAGGGTTTAGCCGCCTCCATGCCGAGAGAGACGAAAGCAGCAGCATACAAAGAGCAGAACATAATCACTGGCACGGCGCGTGCCACCCTGCCCTGCGGGTGAGGGGGGGGCTTCTGCTGCGCCGGCCCCCTCCTCTTCTCTGAAATTCAGAGACACGGCGGCCTCTTTAACCATTATTCCGGGCACAAACGTCTCTGTTTGCCAGCTGCTGGGTTTTCAAACCACCCGGGGTCTAAGGAGACAATGCGCTCGGTACGTGACCGCATTTAATGTGCCGGAGAGGCGCCTGGAAAAAAAAAAACCAGCCCTGGCAGGCAGGCGGGTGGGTGGGTGGGCATGGGGATCTAGAGGGGGGCACCGCAGGTGGGGCCCGCCCTCCCTCCCTGTGCAGCAAGGCCTCACCTTGATGTGTTTGATGGTCTGCTTGGCGCGGTCGTACCAGAATCCGTAGTCCAGCCAAAGCCGGAGAAGTTCCAGAGGGGGCTGCGACCCGAACGTGTCTTTGGCGGGCATGTTCAGGTCATCCATGAAGGTGATCATGCTTTTCCCCCCCATGGGCACGTAGACGCCCTTGGTGCGTTTCTCCACGCGGCTCTCGATGATGCTTTGGACGTTGTTGGAGGTGGTCTGCGGGACGGGGAAAGGAAGGACGCCTTTCAGAAGTGGGCCCGGAGCCTCGGAGTACGGGACGCCCTCTGCTTACGACCGCGATAGAGGCCCCAAGTTGCTATGTGAGTTGCAATTTAAAGAGAGATCGGACGGCCATTTGTCGGAAACGGCGTCGGTAGGATCTCCTGCCTGAGCAGGGGGCTGGACTACATGACCTCCAAGGTCCCTCCCAACTCTTGCTATTTTGTTATTCTGAAAAGAAGGACCAGGGGGTGACATGATCACAGTGTTTCATTATTATTTGAGGGGCTGCCACAAAGAAGAGGGGGGGTTCCACCTGTTCCCCAAAGCGCCTACGGGCAGGACAAGAAGCAACGGATTGAAGATAATCAAGGAGAGAAACAACCTGGAACTAAGGAGAAACTTCCAAACATTGAGAACAATTAACCAGTGGAACGGCTTGCCACCAGAAATCGTGGGTGCTCCATCACTGGAGGTTTTTAAGAAGAGATTGGACAACCATTTGTCTGAAACGGTATAGAATCTCCTGCTTGAGCAGGTGGTCAGACTAGGTCCCACCCCACTCTGTTATTCCATGCCCCATTTTACGATCATTTTTGCCGCAATCGTTAAGCGAGTCACGTGATCGTTAAGAGAATCCGGCTTCCCCCATTGCTTGCCAGGTAGCAAAAGGAGCTCGCCGTGAATTTCGTCCCACTTCCTACGACTTTTCTCGCCACCGTCGTTAAGCGAATCAGCACGGTGGTTAAGCTAGCCACCCACTGGTTAAGCGAATCTGGCTCTTCCCAGTCAACTTTGCTTCGTCGGAAGGCCGCAAAAGGGGATCACCTGAGCCCTTCCCCTCCGGGACGCTGCGACCGTCCTTTAATATGAGCCAGTTGCCAAGTTTGATCCCACGACCGCGGGGAAACGCCATGACGGCCGTTGAGTGTGGAACGCGGGGCTAAGCCGCCCTTCTCAGGGCTGTGGTCGTTTGGTCACTCAGTAAATCGTCGTTAAGTAGGGGACTTTGATGTACTCGGGCCCAGCAAGGCCCCTCTCTTGTCCCTGTCGGATCAAGGGTGCCGGGAAGGGGGGAACATGTTACCTGTGCGGACATGTTGATCACCAGGATGGCCCACTTGATGCTGTCCAGGGATTGAAGCACCCCCTGGGCGATGGAGGTCTTCCCGGTGCCCACCATGCCCACCAGCAACACCGGCTGTTGATTGGCAATGAGGGCGTTCACCAAGTAGTTGTACCGCATGGTGTCCACAGTGGGAACGATGATCTTGTAGAAGGGGATGCTGGGGAAGAGAAGTGGGGGATGTCTGCTTGGCCAGCACCCGCCCCTGGGCAGACGCGCCGCCCCTGTCCCCCAGCCCGATTCCCCGTGTGGTCCTTCCGGTGCCGCGGCCATGCCGAAAACCCTTGCCGAGAAGCATGAAGACATCTGACACGCGACACAATTCCCGCAGCTGTCATCTCCACTGGAGCCTGACAGCTTGGGCGGGGGCCGTTAACGACGCCGTCCGGCCGCCCGGCATGATGTGGGGGCAGCCGGCCGCCCATGGCCGCTCGGGGACCGTGTCCCTGGCAATTCCAGGGCCCTGATCGGATTAGGCTGGGCGAGAGGTGGTGGCGGTGTGTGTGTGTGTGTGTGTGTGTGTGTAAGTAAATGGAGGCAAGGCCTTGGCTTAAACCACAAGCTCGGCTGGTGGTCGTGAGGTTACAGGAGACAGCGGTTGTGAAGTTGTGCGGCTGGGGCGAGGCTATTGTTGTTGATGCAGTCCCTCCGTCCAGGGTTGCGAGAGGGCAGCTGGGCACCTGTGGCCGCTGGGGGACCGGGTCCCTGGTAATTCCATGGCTCTGATTGGATTAGGGACAATTGGGCTGTGTGTGTGTGTGTGTGTGTGTGTGTGTGTGTGTGTAAATGGATGTGAGCCGTTGGCTTAAACCACCAACTCGTGATCGCGAAGTTGGGAGTGACAGTGGTTGTGAAGTTGTGTGGTTGCATGGAGGCCGGAAATGAGAAAGGGGTTGAGGAGCCAAGCTGGGCACAAAGACAATGTCTTCGGCACCTCCTCTATGGGCAGGCCTCGACTTACGGCCACAACGGAGCCCCAAATTTCCGTTACTAAACGAGACAGGTGAGTTTTGCCCCATTTTAGCATCTTTCCTAACACAGCTGTTAAGTCAATCGCTGCAGCGGTTGAGTTAGTTGCACGGTCGTTAAGCGAACCCAGCTTCCCCCGTTGACTTTGGGGAAGGTCGCCAAAGGGGGATCACGGGCTCCCGCGACATTGTGACCGTCATAAATAGGAGCCAGTGGCCAAAGCGTCTGAATTTGGATCGCGTAGCCACAGGGACGCCGAAGGATCGTAAGTGTGAAAAACGGTCATAAAAGTCCCTCTTTTCAGTGCCGTTGGAACTTCCAACAGTCGCTAAACGGACGGTTGTAAGTTGAGGACCACCTGTACTGTTAGGAGACCAGTGATGAGGGAAGGACCCCCAAGGGACGCCCAAGGAACACCGTTGAGGGCAATCTGACCCAACTTCCTTTCCTATGGATCAACCCAGGATTGTCTCTTGACCCACATCCAGTTTTCTGGACCTGTCATTGGAAGACCACACCCCACACCTCTCCAGAAATTTCTACCACGTTGCTTACGGCTGGACTACCACTAGGAGCAACGTGAAAAGCAGGCCCACCTGCTGTCCCTCAGGAGCTTCTGGCCTTCAAACCACCCAGGGGGAACGGATCCGGGTCTGAAGAACGGAAGGATGTTCTTCCCGAAGCCCGTTCTTCCGTGATCTTGAGATCTTGACCAACGGGCCAGAGGGTTACTCACTTGGCAGGGTATCTCCACATCTTGGGAAGGTTGTCCTCAAAGGCCACCCACTGCTTCCTCTTGGGGTCCACGTAGTACTCGTAGACCGTGTCCTGCGGGGAGGAAGCAAGGATTTCAATGTGTGAGGTGGACTTAAATTCCTTTGCAGACAGCTGGTCATTTGCCTTCTTTTAGAGGGTCGTTGAGGCCCTCAGTTGCCCCAAAGGTGCTTTCTCAGGAGGCAACTGGACTTTCTTGTTTTTCCTTTGAAGACGTTTCGCTTCTCATCTCAGAAGCTTCCTCAGGTTCTGACTGGATGGAGGGGAAGGGAAGGATTTATACTCCTTGCAGACAGCCTTCTTTTAGAGGGTCGTTGAGGCCACTTGGAGGTTTGTCTGTGTCCTCAGGGTCACCTGAGTGGTGCAAACTGAGTGTGGAGCCTTCTCAGGACTCCTTTGAGAAGGCTCCACGCCCATTTGCACCACTCAGGTGACCCTGAGGACACAGACAAACCTCCAAGTGGCCTCAACGACCCTCTAAAAGAAGGCAAATGACCAGTCCGGTTGCCTCTTGAGAAAGCATGACCTGGATGACGGAGAACTTCCACAGATGCATGAGGTGGGTCTTCTCAACGTTGCTGTCCAGGCTAAACCCAGAAGACACCCCCCCCCCAAAAGCCAAGCAGATCGGAGCGAGACCTTGTTAGGGAAGGATCCCTCCATTTCCCGCAGGAAATTGTCGATCTTCTTCCGGCCTTCCTCGTCCACGGCCGCGCACAGGGACCAGATCATGCTGAAGACGTAGTACATCTCCACCAGGGTGGAGTAATTCTCGGCGTCGGTGAGGCTGAGCTGGAGGGAACGGGGGAGAGCTTCACTGAAGCCACCAAGGCACGGATCCACGGCGACTTGCTGCAGCCAGGTGGGCGGGACTCAGTTGGCGTGGCCAGCCGAGTGTCCCCAGGTGGGTGGGCGTGGCCAGATGAACGGCCACCCAAGTTTCCCGGGGTAACCTGGCCATGCCCACCTGTCACCCCTCCAGCCACACCCATGTGGCTGTGTCCACCTGGCCACTCCCACCTGGCGCTCCGTCCACCCAGCCACACCTATATGGTTGTGTCCACCTGGCCACGCCCACCTGGCACCCACCCCGGCCACACCCACGTGGCTGTGTCCACCTGGCCACTCCCACCTGGTGCCCCCTCCCCCACCTGGCCACACCCATGTGGTTGTGCCCACCTGACATCCACCCCGGCCACACCCATGTGGCTGTGTCCACCTGGCCACACCCACTTGGTGCCCATCCCAGCCACATCCACATGGTTGTGTCCACCTGGCCACACCCACCTCAGCCACAACCACATGGTTGTGTCCACCTGGCCACGCCCACCTCAGCCACACCCACATGGTTGTGTTCACCTGACCACGTCCACCTGGCGTCCACCCCAGCCACACCCACGTGGTTGTGTCCTCCTGACCACGGCCACCCAGCTGCCCCGAGTTATCCACGCCGAGCCAGCTGCACTTCATCCTTCAGGTTGACCTGGCCACGCCCACCCACCCACACCCACCTGGTGGCACTCAGGTGGCCACACCCACAGAGCCACGCCCACCTGGCCTTGCCCGCCGCTTACCCCTTCCTCGGCCAAGGACGTGAAGAGTTTGCAGAGGGCCACAATGCCGCTGTACTCCGCAATGGGAACCAACTCCTGGCAATTTTCCTTCTTGAAGTTCAGGATGTTGTTGGTGAATTTGTCGAACATCCGCTGCAGGGTTTCCGTTTCCACCTGGGAAGGGGAGAGATGCAGGTGCACGGAACGGGCCGATTCCCCCGTGGGACGAGTCACCCCGGGACAATTCAGCAAATGCAAAAGTTACATTCCTTTCGACGGAATCGTGGCCAATAATAACAACTCAATCAGTCAATCAGAATAGAGCTGGAAGGGACCTTGGAGGTCTTCTAGTCCAACCCCCTGCTCAAGCAGGAGACCCCTGAGTGAGGGGGGTCCACTTATTCTCCAAAGGCAGGACAAGAAACAGTGGATGGAAACTAATCAAGGAGAGAAGGAACCTGGAATTAAGGAGAAACTTCCTAACAGTGAGGACAATTAACCAGTGGAACGACTTGCCACCAGAAGTGATGGGAGCTCCATCACTGGAGGTTTTTAAGAAAAGATTGGACAGCCCTTTTGTCTGAAATGGCATAGGGTCTCCTGTTTGTGCAGGGGGTTGAACTAGAAGACCTCCAAGGTCCCTTCCAGCTCTATTCTGATTGATTTGAGTTATTGTTATTATTATTATTGATTATAGATTATTATTATTATATACTGATTGCATAATCATGGATGACCCCACACTGCTCAAGACTGTCTAATGGACAACTTTAAGGCGGGTGGACTTCAACTCCCGGAATTCCCTGACACTAATGCAGTCCTTTTGATATGTGCCTCCGTTGTGGCCTGCTTACTCTCTTGTAATCCCTTCCTCTGCAATCTCTCCGCTCTAGAGGCTAGGTAGGAGGGAAAAAAATACAGGCACGGCTGGCTGGGGAATCCTGGGAGTTGAAGTCCACTCGTCTTAAAAGTTGCTAAGTTTGAGAACCACCGGGTTAGTCACCATCGTAAGCCCAACACCTGCCCATCGCTACCTTTGGACGCTTCTCGATCCAGGATAGGACGTACGGTTTCCAGCCCAGATCGCTGTAGTCCGTGTAAACCATCCCACATCGGGAGACGGTGGCAGGCGAGGCGACCGCCAGGTTCTCCACTTCAAACAACAACGAAACCTGGAGGAGACACACACACCCCCAACAACACCCGTCAGACGCTGTGGGAGCCCAGCTCAACTGCTCAAATGGAGCAGAGGAAAAAGAGAGTAGGTCCTTTGAGTTACCTGCTCGGGCATGGCGATCCTCTCCCCGTTGATGAGGGTCAGGACTTTGTTGTCGTCCATGACCGAGTTCATGCTTTCGATCCACAGCGTGTCCACCGGTCCGTCGAAAAGGATCCACTTCTCATCCGGTTTCTCGTCTGGGAGAAAGACGGGGAAGCTCGGTCAGAGCCCGCGAGGAACCGGAGAAACCAAAGACCTGCCCCACAGTTATCCCACCAACCCATTTGGGTCTCGTGCATCAGGAGACGGGACCCTCGGGACTGTAGCAAGACCTGATGATGATGATGATGATGATGATAATGATGATGACAACAACAACAACAACAATAATAATAATAATAATAATAAAGTTGGAAGGGACCTTGGAGGTCATCGAGTCCAACCCCCTGCTCAGGCAGGAAGCCCTATACCATTTCAGACAAAGGGCTGTCCAGTCTCTTCTTAAAAACCTCCAGTGTTGGAGCATCCACAGCTTCTGGAGGCAGGTTGTTCCACTGGTTAATTGTTCTGACTGTCAGGAAGTTTCTCCTTAGTTCCAGGTTGCTTCTCTCCTTGATTAGTTTCCATCCGTTGCTTCTTGTCCTGCCTTCAGGCACTTTGGAGAATAGCTTGACTCCCTCTTCTTTGGGGCAGCCCCTGAGATACTGGAAGACTGCTATCATGTCCCCCCTCGTCCTTCTCCTCATTAAACTAGACATACCCAATTCCAGCAACCGTTCCTTGTATGTTTTAGCCTCCAGCCCCCTGATCCTCTTTGTTGCTCTTCTCTGCACTCTTTCTAGAGTCTCAACATCTTTTTTACATCGTGGTGACCAAAACTGGATGCCGTATTCCAAGTGTGGCCTTACCAAGGCGTTGTAAAGCGGTATTAACACTTCACGTGATCTTGATTCTATCCCTCTGTTAATGCAGCCTAGGATCACATTGGCCTTTTTGGCAGCTGCTGCACACGGCTGGCTCCTGCTTAAGTGATCGTCCACTAGGACTCCGAGATCCCTCTCACAGTTGCTACTATTGAGCAAGGTACCCCCTAAACTATTCCTGTGCATTTGGTTTTTCTTGGTGAGGATGGCTGGCCCAGCTTGTTTTCCCAGAATGCCAAGGGGGAGACTCCTCTCTATCATTGTCTATCAACAGACGTTTGGGGCCACTTGCCACAATGTGGGTGCCACCACCACAGCATCGGCTGCTTCGGTGAAGCCCAATCTAGGCCCTCATCACCCCAAACTCTGCCAGAGAAGCAGCCGGTTTCTTCTAAAGACGTCTTTAGAGAGGTTGGCTGGTTAATTGATTGATTGATTAATTAATGGATGGGAACTAATCAAGGAGAGAACCAACCCAAAACTAAGGAGAAATTTCCTGATAGTGAAAACAATTAATCAGTGGAGCTGACTTGCCTCCAGAACACTGGAGGCTTTCAAGAAGAGATTGGACAACCACTTGTCTGAAATGGGAAAGGGTCTCCTGCCTGAGCAGGGGGTTGGGCTAAATGACCTCCGAGGTCCCTTCCAGCTCTGTTATTCTATTAATTAATCCCTCCAGACATTGTGAATGCTCCAGTACTGGAGGCTTTTAAGAAGAGACTGGAATGCAAGTGGTCTGAAACGGCGTAGGGTCTCCTGCCTGGAGCAGAGGGGGTGGACTAGAAGACCTCCAAGGTCCCTTCCCACTCTGTAATTCTCTTATTCCGATTGATTAAATTGATATGCTGCCCATCTCACTGTTGAAGTTGATTCTGGGCAGCAAAATAAAGACTGGAAATGCAGGTTTGGGGGGGGTCAAGCCCATCAACCGAGGGTCGAGCCCATCTTCCAGATGTGCGGGGTCCACATCAGGAAAGGCCCTTCTCCTGGAACCCCGCCAGGCGAAACCCTTCGGCAGAGGGGGCCCGTAGCAGGCCTCTTCTGCTGGATCAAATGGGGTGGAGTTCTGCAGGCTCTCTCTGCCCGTCAGCCTTGGGTGGGTGGGTGGGTGAGTGTCTCTTCCACCCACATGGGGTGAGCCCCCCGTCCCGGGCCCGAAGAGCAATGGGCCAGCAGCCAAGCGCGGGGCAGGTGGGCGGGCAGGGCCGTACCTGCGCAGGCCGTCCGCATGACGCTGGAGAGGATGCCGTCCGTCCACTCGTTGGTGCTGAGGTTGTACTCTCCGTACAGCTCGCCCAGGGACACTGCCTTGGGGTTCAGGGGATAGTCCTGGGGGGGGGAGGAGGAGGAGGAGGAGGGGGAGGAAGCTGAAGTCAGAAGCATGCAACAGCCACCAGCAGGTAAAGTCAGGCCAGGCACAGACCCCCCCTCCTCCTCCTGGTTCCTCTGCCATTCAGGCCCCTCCGTCGGGCAGGGGGACCCAGACTGCCCCTCTCCCACCTACTCACTTCAAGGGAGGCCAACAAGAGGAGGGGTGGGTTGTTATTTAAATTGTTATTTAAATTCTTGTGGAAAGGAGATCCTGGTCGAAAGATTTGAGACTTTAAAAAAATGGGGAAAACCGGACAAGATGGCAAAGGGATTGGCAGTTAAGTCAAACTGTCTGCTTAGAAGTGCTTTAAGTTTCTAATGTGGATGGTAAATATTTATATTTTATCAAAATTATCAAAGTATAAAATACAAAGGAAAATAGTGGGAAAATGGGGAAGGGGAAAGGATAAAGGGGGGAAAGAAGAAAGAAAATCATAGACTTCCGACTCTTTTTAGCTCAATAAAATAATATAATAACATAGCCTCAACTTAGTAGTTTTTTGTAATATGTGTATTAGCATTTCTATAACAACAAACCTATCTAATGAACAAAACCCAAAGTCAATGTTTCATGTTTTACCATCTCAAGCACAAAATCCAAAAGCAGTTTCCATGTAGAGATAAAGTTGGATGTGTTCTTTTCTTTGATTAAACAGTTAATTTAGCCATCTCTGCTAGTTCCATCAGTTTTTCCAGCCATTCATCCATTGTGGAAATTAAAGTTATCTTTCCATTTTTGTGCATACTGGTAAATAATTATTAAGTTCAGACCTGTTAATGCTCTGCTATAAAATAAAATGCTAGTCAGCCAACAAGAGGAGAATGGAAGCCACCGTCGCTCCTGGCCCAAGGAGTGGGGAAAACAAAGGGAGGGGAGGAGGGGAAAGAAGGGATGGATGGATGGATGGATGGGAGGGAGGGAGGGAGGAGAGAGGGAGGACAAGAGAGAGGGAGGAATGGCGGGAGGGAGGAGAGAGGGAGGAAAGAGAAGGCGGAATGAAGGGAAGGAGGGAGGGAGGAAAGAGGGAGTGGGGACAGAAGGAAGGGAGGAAATAAGGGAGGAGAGAGGGAGAGAGGGAGGGAGAGATGTAGGAAGGAAAAGGAGGAAAGAGGGAGGGAGGGAGGAGAGAGGGAGGGAGAGGGAGGGAGGGAGGAAAGAGAGGGAGGGAGGGAGGCCCCGCCCCGGCCCCTCACCCGGACCAGGTTGAAGGCGGGGTCCCCGCTCCGGTGGAGGCTGCAGAGGGTGGCCTGCAGGACCCGCCAGGTGACGGTCTTCCCGCTGCCGGTGTTGCCCACAATCATGGAGGAGTGGCGGGAGTTCTTGGTCTCGAAGAGCTGGATGACCTTCGTGATGGTGAAGGGGATGACCTGCAGCCCCAGCTCCCTCAGCTCCCCCTCCAGCACCTCCTTCAGCTGCGAGGGGGGGGGGAGGGAGGGAGGGAAAAGAGGAACAAATGAATTAGGAAGGAAGGAAGGAAGGAAGGAAGGAAGGGAGGGAGGGAGGGAGGGAGGAAGGAAGGAAGGAAGGAAGGAAAGGAGGAAGGAAGGAAGGAAGGAAGGAAGGAAGGAAGGAAGGAAGGAAGGAAAGAAGGAAGGAAGGAAGGAAGGAAAGGAGGAAGGAAGGAAGATGGATGGATGGATGGAGGAAGGCAATAGAAAAGAGGAAGGAAGGAGGAAGGGAGTGGAAGGAAGGGAGGGAGGGAGGGAGGAAAAGAGAAGGAAGAAGAAAGGAGATAGAAAAGAGGAAGGAATGAACGAATTAAGGAGGGAGGGAGGGAGGAAGGAAGGAGGGAAGGAGATAGAAAAGAGGAAGGAATGAAGGAATGAGGGAGGGAGGAGGGAAAGAAGGAAGGAAGGGAAAGAAAGGTCGTCCCTGAGACTGGCAGCGCTTCCCACCCCTCCAGAGGACCTCCAGCTGCCCCAGGGTGGGTCTGCGAAGCCCCCCCTGCCCCTCTCTGGACCCCCTCAGCCGCTTCCCCAGGAAAAAGAGGCAGGGGGCCCGTCCCGGGGGGGGGGGAGCTGACCTTGCCGTAGTCAATGACGGGGCACTCGATGCCCGGGAAGAGGTCCTGGATGATGGCGTTGAAGAGCGGGACGTCCCCGGAGGTCAGCTTGGCGATGTTCATGTCCTTCATGGCCATCAGCAGGATCTGCCCGCCAGGGAGAGAAGAGTCAAGGGCCTAGTCCTCACCAAGGAGGCTCCACGGAGACTCTCCGTCCTCCGGGTCAGGGTGGTCTCAAAGGTGCTTTTTTTAAAAAAATTTCAAAAAAGCCACTGGACTCTCTTGCTTTTCTTTTTCTTTGAAGACGTTTCGCTTCCCGTCCAAGGAGCTTCCTCGGTTCTAACGGAAGGTCCCTCACCAAGAAGAGAGCAGAGCAGAGCAGAAGCTCCTGGATGGAGAAGACCTTCCCTTGGGGAGCTCCCCAACCTCTCTCCTGCGCAGAGGCCCATTACAGGCAGTCCTCGACTTACGACCGTTCATTTAGTGACCGTTCGTAGCTACAGCAGTCACTGAAAAGAGTCACTTACGACTGTTTTCCACGCTTGCAGCCTCCCCGTGGTCATGTGATCAAAATTCAGAGGCTTGGCAACTGACTCGTATTTACGACAGTTGCAGTGTCATAAGAAGGAAGGAGATAGAAAAGAGGAAGGAAGGAAGGAAGGAAAGAGAGAGAAGGAGAGAAAGAAAAAGAGAGGGAGGAAGAAAGGAAGGAAGGAGATAGAAAAGAGGAAGGAAGGAAAGAGAGGAGAGAGAGAAAGGAAAGAGAGAGAAAGGAAAAAGAGACAGGAAGAAAGGAAGGAAGGAAGAAGGAAAGAGATAGAAAAGAGAAGGAAGGAAGGAGATAGAAAAGAGGAAGGAAGGAAGGAGGGAGGGAAAGAGAGGAGAGAGAGAAAGGAAAAGAGACAGAGGGAGGAACAAAGGAAGGAAAAAAGAAGGAAGGAAGGAGAAAAGAGGAAGGAAGGAACAAGGATGGAAAGAGAGAGAGAGGCAAAGAGAGGGAGGAACGAAAGGAAGAAAAGGAAGGAGATAGAAAAAAATGAAGGAAGGAAGGAACAAGGATGGAAAGAAAGAGAAAAAGAGAAGAAAGGACAGCAAGAGAAAAGAAAACAGAGGGAGAGAAGAGCGAAGGAAGAAAGAAGGAAGGAAGGAGACAGAGAAGAGGAAGGAAGGAAGGTGGTCCTAAAATGGTCATAAAGTCACAAAACGGGACAAAACTCCTTTAGCAAACGCCTCGCTTAGCAGCGGAAATTTGGGGAGCCCTAATTGCGGTCGGGCTACCTATGGGGGGCCATGGGGAGCACCCACAAGACCCCTTCCGTCCACCCCACCCCACCCCACCGGAGCGCCCCCGCCCCACCTCTTCATCCGACAGGTCCGGCCGCACCCGGCGCTTCTTCCCGGCGTAGCGGAGCAGAGAGGTGAGGGCCCGCAGGCCGAAGTCGTAGTGGTCCTGCTTGGAGAGCTGCTGGACGGCCAGGGAGTAGAGCGTGTAGACCTTCTTGGCCAAGATCTGGGATGGTGGAGGAGAAAGCTGGAGAGCCTCTGCCGGGGCTTCCGGGGAGTCCCGCCCCAGGCCCCCCGGTCCCCCCACCCCACGGCCGCTACCTTGCAGTTGTTGAAGCCTTCGCCGAAGAGGATGATCTCGGCAATGAGGGTGGAGTCCGGCACCACCATGGAGATGGGGCGGAACATGGACTTCAGGTTGTCCGGCAGCTCCGTCCGCCCGGCGTACCCTGCCCCACGGAAGAGCGGGTCAGCGGGAGGGAGAGGCGCAGCCCTAGCTGGGCAGGCTGTGGACTACGACTCCCAGAATCCCCCCAGCCAGCGTGTGAGATGCAGATACAGCTTTGGCCACTTTAAGACGGGTGGACTTCGACTCCCAGAATCCCCCCAGCCAGCGTGTGAGATGCAGAGACAGCTTTGGCCACTTTAAGACGGGTGGACTTCGACTCCCAGAATCCCCCCAGCCAGCGTGTGAGATGCAGATACAGCTTTGGCCACTTTAAGACGGGTGGACTTCGACTCCCAGAATCCCCCCAGCCAGCGTGCGAGATGCAGAGACAACTCAGGGTTGAATGCAAGGATCAGATTCTTCTTCTGATGGTTGCCAAACCAGTGTGTTTTTCAAGCTGGGCCACTTTCAGAGACGTGGACTTCAAATCCCAGAATCCCCCCAGCCAGCCAATTCCTCCCTTTCGCAGTTAAGGTGTGTGGACTTCAACCATGCTGGCTGGGGAATTCTGGGAGTTGAAGTCCACGCCTCTTAAAAGGGCCAAAATTGAGAAACATCGGCCCAGAGAGAGCACGTTTACAGACCTGGGGGATAGCAGGGCTCAAATTTTCCCAAGATTGGCAGAGGGGCATTTTGCACATGCTCAGGAACCCAATGCCCTTTAGAATATTTTTAAAAACAAAGATAAGAGTCCACTTTCCCGGCCAGGTTGGGCTGGAAGCACAGGGTGTGTTTGATGTGAGGTCACAGAGAGAGGTTCCTTAAGTCAGGGGTGGATAACCTGGGCCCTTTTACGACTTGTGGAGTAGAGTAGAGTAGAGTAGAGTAGAGTAGAGTAGAGTAGAGTAGAGTAGAGTAGAGTAGAATAGAATAGAATAGAATAGAATAGAATAGAATAGAATAGAATAGAATAGAATAGAATAGAATAGAATTAGAATGGAACGGAATAGAATTAGAATAGAATTAGAATGGAATGGAATGGAATGGAATGGAATGGAATAGAATAGAATAGAATAGAATAGAATAGAATAGAATAGAATAGAATAGAATAGAGTAGAGTAGAGTAGAGTAGAGTAGAGTAGAGTAGAGTAGAGTAGAGTAGAGTAGAGAGTAGAGTAGAGTAGAGTAGAGTAGAGTAGAGTAGAGTAGAGTAGAGTAGAGTAGAATAGAATAGAATTAGAATAGAATTAGAATAGAATTAGAATGGAATGGAATGGAATGGAAGGGAATGGAATGGAATAGAATAGAGAATAGAATAGAATAGAATAGAATAGAATAGAATAGAATAGAATAGAATAGAATAGAATAGAAAAGAATAACGATAGAATAGAATAGAATAGAATAGAAATAAGAAAAGAGAAGAGAAATAAGAATAGAACAAAAGAGAAGAGAAATAAGAATAGAATTAAGAAAAGAGAAGAGAAATAAAGAAGAACAGAGTAGAGTAGAGTAGAGTAGAGTAGAGTAGAGTAGAGTAGAGTAGAATAGAATAGAATAGAATAGAATAGGAGATGGAAGGGATCTTGTAGGTCATCTAGTCCAGCCCCCTGCTCAAGCAGGAGAACCTATACCGTTTCAGACAAATGATTGTCCAATCTCTTCTTAAAAACCTCCAGTGATGAAGCACCCACAACCTCTGGTGACAACCTGTTCCACAGGTTAATTGTCCTGATTGTTGGGACAAACAATTGGGAATAATATTTGGGACCCCAAATTCTAGGGTTTCCCCTCCGAAATATGGACGTTCCCCCCCCTGCCCACCACCGTTAACCCCTGAAACCCCACCAGGCCCCACCTGGGTTCATGGTGATGAAGATGCCACAGGACCAAACCAGGTTGATCTCGTGGCCTTCAAAGGTGAAGCGCGTCATGTTGGCCGCCAAGGCGGACAGGATGGAGAGGATCTGCTGGGCCACCACCGAGAGGACCTCAATGTTGATGCGGTTGAACTCGTCGAAGCAGCCCCAGGCGCCCGTCTGCGGAGAGGCAAAGCGGCGCGGGTCAGCCAGGGGACCCCCACCTCAGAGCACAGGTCATCCTCGACTTAACGACTGTTCATTTAGTGACTGCCCGAAGTTACAACGGCGCTGAAAAAAGGGACTTAGGACCGTTTTTCACACTTAACGACTGTCGCAGCATTCCCTATAGGATCATGGGATCAAAGTTCAGCCGCTTGGCAACTGACTCGTATTTACGACGGTCGGCGTGTCTTCTGGGGTCATACGATACCCCTCCTGACGAGCCAAGTCAAGGGGGAAGCCCGGCTCACTTAGCAACGGTGTGATTTGCTTAACAACGGGGGCGAGAAAGGCCGTAAAATGAGGCAAAACCCCACTCGTTTCATTTATTCATCCATTTTATCGGCCTCCCATCTTACCACGGGGTTACAACGCTGAACCACTGCCTTGCTTAGCAACAGAAATTCCTGGCTCAGTTGCAGACATAAGTCGAGGATGGGGTCCAGCCGGGCCTTCCTGCTTGAGCAGGGGGCTGGACTAGAAGACCTCCAAGGTCCCATTCTATTCTATTCTATTCTATTCTATTCTATTCTATTCTATTCTATTCTATTCTATTCTATTCTATTCTATTCTATTCTATCCTACTATCCTATCCCATCCTATCCCGAGCTGGGCAGTCACTCACCTGGGCGAGTCCGGAGTACATGCGGCCCATGGACTTGTAATCCAGGCCCTCCGAGCAGTTGACCACGATCACGTACATGCCCAGCGCCTTGCCCAGGTCCTTGACCGTCTCCGTCTTGCCGGTGCCCGCTGGGCCCTTCGGGGACCCTCCTCGGTGGAGGTGGAGGGCCGTGGTCAGCGTCATGTAGCACCTGAGGAGGCCAGACCTCAGGGGCTCAGCCCTTAGCTGTCTGGCCTTTCGGCACAGGCGGTCCTCGACTTACGACGGTTCCTTTAACGGCCGTTCGAAGTCACGGCGGCACTGGGAAAAAGCGACTTATGCCTGGTTTTCACACTGCACTGATTCGGTTAGCAACCGTGGCAAGAAAGGTCGGAAAAGGGGGCAAAACCCCCCACGGTCTCACTTAGCAATAGAAATTGGGGGGGGCTCAGTTGTGGGTCGTAAGTCAAGGACCACCTGCTGCCCACTGCAAACTCTTCCCCCCCCCAAGAGGCAATCCAGGCAGCCTCTGACAATCCCACACTTTCTCATCCTCCCACCTTCACGGGGGTCCGAAAGCCCCCAACTCTCTCCACTCCTCCCCCCCTCCTCCCCGGCAGGGCACCTGTCAGTCAGAGGGGTGATGACCAGCCTTCCAGAGTTTCCCAGATACTCGTAGCCGTAAGCAAACTGGGTGTTGGTCTGCCGGATCACGCAGTCGTCCAAATCCTGCAAGGAAAGCTTCCGTTGGAGCAGGTGGGCAGTGGAGGGGGGGGGAGAGAGAGATTCGCCCCTAAGTTATGTGGTGAGGACCCCCTTCTAACTGCAGGGCCCACAGAGGGGAACACGGGATTGGGGACGCAGCAAGGAATGGCCTGTGGTGTCCCCGATGGTCTCTGAGCTGGGCGGTTTTCTTGCAGATGTTTCAAGACCCAACTACGGAACGACATCAGTGCCAGAAGGGAGGAGGGGGTTTGCAGGAGGGAGGAGGGAAGATGAGGAGGAGGAGAGGAAGAAAAAGAAGGAGAAGAAGAAGGAGGAGGAGGAGGGAAGATGAGGAGGAGAAGAAGAGGAAAAGGAAAAAGAAGAAGAAGAAGAAGAAGAAGAAGAAGAAGAAGAAGAAGGAGGAGGAGGAGGAGGAGGAGGAGGAGGAGGAGGAGGGAAGATGAGGAGGAGGAGAAGAGGAAAAAGAAGAAGAAGAAGAAGAAGAAGAAGAAGAAGAAGAAGAAGAAGAAGAAGAAGAAGAAGAGGAGGAGGAGGAGGAGGAGGAGGAGGAGGAGGAGACAGTCCTTTGGGACCTGTCACCTGTATTTCATCTGTGGTTCCATATGTGGCCAGCAGGGGGCAGCCGAACACAAGGCAGGAGGCGGGCACAGCAGCGCCGCGTGCAGCCCGTTCTCTCCAGCAGAGGGCAGCAGCAGGACCCCTCCACTGCCGCAGAGGGGCATCGCAGGCCTGTGTGCGCCCTTGTGCAGACCCCCTCAAGTCCACTCCCCCCTCACCTTCTCCCAGTAGAGGCGCAGCTGGCTCAGCCACTCGAAGGAGGTCACGTCCAGCATGCTGCTCCTGTACAGCTTCTCGATGACGTCGCGGGCGTGGACCTCCACTGTCACCAGCGCCACGATCTTCAGCCGCATGATCTTGGTCAGGCTGCCCCGGATGGCCTCCGAGTACTTGTTGAGCATGGAGATCTGATTCCCCCCCCCCAGACACACACACACACAAACACACACACGAAAAAGAAAACTTAAGTCTGTGGCTGTTCGTCCTGAGGGCTGTGTGGAGCTTCCGAGTCCAGCTGCAGTGTATCTTAACAATTCTAGCGGCTGGATGGTAGGGGGGAAACTGTAGAGGAAAACTGGCTTAGGGGATGATATTCTACCCCAGAGGTCCCCAACCTTTGGGGCACCGGGGACCGGTTCCGTGGAGAGAGGTTTTTCCGCGGACCGGAGGGTGCCTGGTTTTGTGTACTGCCTGCATCCCGCAGATGGGGCTTCGCTTGTTTGTGCGGACCGGTTGCTGACGTGCTGCGGCCCGATACCGGTCCACAGACCGGGGGTTGGGGACCCCTGATCTACCCCACCCTTTGCTTGAGAGACGGAAACTCATAGATCCTGGAAAGACTATAATCGGGCTGTAGATACTTATGATCACGATTGAGCGCAAAATGTCTACGCTAAGTGACTTTTGCCCCATTTCCCGACCTTTCTCGCCACGGCTGTTAAGTGAATCACTGCGGTTGATAAATTAGTCCCACCGTTGTTAAGTGAATCTGTCTCCCCCCCATTGCTGGTCAGAAGATCGCCAAAGGGGATCGCGTGACCCTGGGGAGGGGGATGCCGCAGCCGTCCTAAAGATGAGTTAGGTTGCCGAGCGTCTGAATTTCGATCGCGTGACTCTGGGGACGCTGCAACGGTGGTAAGGACGAAAAACGGCTGTAAGTCGCTTCATTCCACTGCCATTGTACCTTCGGACGGTCACTAAATGGACCGTTGTAAGTCCAGGACTCCCTGTATTAAATTCCCGGGCTTGTAAGACGAGGACTACCCCCTGCTATCTGCGCGGGCTCTGTGCTCTGTGCTGCTACGGCCCCGTGGAAGTGTGAGGGTGTGTGTGCAGGGCGCCGAGAGTCGCAGCGGCAGCCTCACCTGCTTTTTCTTCATCGCTTTGAGGTACTTCTTGTCCCCGCGTTCCTTACAGGTGGCCAAGCACTTGCTGACGTCGGCCGTCCACTGGATCTGGCTGGCGGTGATCACCATCTGGCAGAGGTTGCCGGGAAGGGGGGGGGGGGAAATCAGCCCATGGATGCCCATTTGGAGATTGGGAGGAGGAAGGGGGAAGGAGACCCACCTCCCTGTTCCTCAGCTTGAGCTGGGGTGACGGGGGGAGGGCAGAAGGAAACAATTCCCCCTGGAGGTCTGCTCAAGGGAGGGAACACCAACATTTCAAGAAGGATCCACGGGAAGGGCTAGCAAAGTGGGGTTCACAGGAGGCCCCAGTTACAGCTGTGGTGGTGGTGGGGAGTCAACCCCATAATCATCCCTCCCCACCTTCATCTCCTCAGGTCAAAGAACTCCACGATCATCCTACAGGTAGGATGGGGATATGAACATCTGAGTGGCAGCACCTTGGTAGGAGACCAGCATGTTCCACCAAAAAAAGATGGGGTGCCTGGCCAGATTAGGGCTCACCATCGCCTTGGCACCTGCTAGGACATCCCAGAGACCCCACCTGACTTCCTGCCCCATCTCCGCATCCTCACCTGTCCAGGCCATTCCTTCACCCATTTGTCTCTCTTGGTCAACATCTTCTTCAAGGCCAGCCGGCAGTTCCTTAGCACCTCTCTCAACGTCCAGCGCATGGCCCTCTCCACGTCGCACAGCCACTCCTGGGACACATGGATTCTCGGTCACAACGGAGGAGGAGCCTGCCAGGCCCCTCCCTTGTGGAACCGTCCAGGGCAGGAGCAGGGAACCACCATGGACTGGCACCACCCTTGTCAACGCCCAACAAGACCAGGCGTGATCTGGGCCAGCCTATAACTTCGGGTGATGGGCGGAAGAGCGGGAAAAGGATTCCACGGCACCGTCTTGAGCTCCAAGCAAGCTCTCCTCCAGCCAGGAACAGTGACGGGTCAAAGGACTACATGGCGTTTCACGCCAGGTGGCGTCTTCAAAACCTTCATAGGTATCGAATGATTCCAGATGAAGCCAGGGAGAAATGGCTCACCTCCACCGGTCCTTCCAGCAGGACGGAATGGGTGAAGTCCACGTATTCCCCATCCAGAGAGAACATGCCGAAGGCTTCAGAACGGTTGGTGGCCCCAACCTGAGGAGGGAAAGAAGAACAACGTGTCGCCAACGGTGCCCCAATCCCCTCCTGACCCAGGGAAGATCTGCTCCTTTGGGCTTGCCCACCAAAAAGTGCCAAGTCCAAGAAGAATTCTGGCGCCAATCAGCCGCAGCATGACGTGGAAAGGAAGCCACGGAGAAACCGGAGAGATCTGGACAGGAGACCGCTGTCTACCCTGCGTCGTACCTTCTGAATTTTGAGGCACTTAATGTTGTCAAAGCACTTCTTGAGGTGGGGCTGGACAGCCTCTGGGTTACGGGACTGGCCCAAGATCTCCAAGAGGTCATCGTTGGACAGGAAGTAGAAACGTGGAAAGATGTGGCGCTTGGTCTCCAAGTACATGTCAAGGGACTTCTGGATATCTTCCAAGGCCGTGTTCATTTCCACCAGTTTGTCCAGCAGGCCTGCAGTGAGGACCACAGAAGAGTCATAAATATCCCCCTTGTCCGGAGGCCAAGAAACTTGCTGGTCTCCTCGGAGGTCTCAGAATCCTGAAGGCCTCCTACGACCTTCTTCCTATCTCCAGAGCTTGAGGGAGAACCTGGAAAAGTCGGGGGCAAAGCAGAAGGGGCTACTTCCCTGGAGTCGTGGACCCTAACCCTCCACCCCCATGGAAAGGAGGAAGAGCAACCTGGGTAATGAGTAGCCCGCAGAGCGTTATTGTCCTTGACAAAGCGGTCCATGATGGTCTTCCAGCTGCTGTTGATGTTGTCAAAGGAGGACGATTCACCAGGCAACTGCTTGCGGATGTCTTCTCCCAAGAAGATGTTCTGGAGATGGAGGAGAGAGGAGACACATCTGGATTATAAAGCACCCGGCCATTTCAGGAGGAGGGTAGCCAGGAAGGTCTTGTTTCCTGCTTAATATTGCTCATCACACCACCACGGTGGTCTTCTGCCCCACCAAAGAGACGAGGGAGGGAACGGCCCAGGCCTTCAGAAGGAGGAGAACCTCACCTCCAGGTACATCCACTGCCGCTGCACGGTCAATAGTATCTCGATCACCTCCAGGATGAGCGAGAGGCAGCGTTCCCACCGGTCCACCTCCTTCTCAAACGGCTTCACAAAGCGGGAAGCCTTCATGGTGGACAAGGCCACCTGGTTGTCGTCCAGCGCCTGGAACACATCCTCCGTTCCTCTGCAGAAAGAGAGTCTTCCTGAGGGCAGGGCCTCAATGGAGGCCTAGTAGCAGAGGATCACTTCTGAGTTAGAAGATCAGCTCCTCTCGACCTAGAGTCCGTTGTGGACTTTAGGTACACAACCAAGAAGACCAACTCAGGAGTCCAAAAGGATCCTGACATACTCGAACAACGGGCCCCGTCCAACAGAATGAGTTTCAAGGTGGAGAAAAGCAAAGTCGTACATTTAAGCAGGAAAAATCAAAGGTACAAGCACAGATTGGGCGAGACCTGGCTTAAAAACAGCGACTGTGAGAGGGACCTTGGAGTCCTAGTGGAAGGATCACTTGACTACGATGCAGCCGTGTGCGGCAGCAGCCAAAAAAGCTAACACAATCCTGGGTTGCATAAACAGAGGCATAGAATCAAGATCACGCGAAGTATTCGTACCGCTTTGTAAAACCCTAGTAAGGCCACACCTGGGATACTGCAGCCAATTTTGGTCACCACATCACAAAAAAGAGGTTGAGAGTTTGGAAAAAAATTCAGAGAAGAGCAACTAAGAGGATCAAAGGCCTGGAGATTAAAACATGCGAAGAACGGGAGCGGGACTTGGGTTTGGCTGGACTAAAGAAAAGAAGAAATAGGGGAGACATGATAGCAGCGTTCCAGTATTTGAGGGGCTGCCACACAGAAGAGGGGGTCACATTATTCACCAAAGCACCAGAGGGAAGGACGAGAAACAATGGTTGGAAACTGAACAAAGAGAGAAGCAACCTGGAATTAAGGAGAAACTTCCTAACAGTGAGGATAATCAACCAGTGGAACAACTTGCCACCAGAAATCGTGGGCGCTCCATCGCTGGAGATTTTCAAGAAGAGGCTATAGACAGTCACTTGTCTGAGATGGAATAGGTTCTCCTGCTCGAGCGGGGGGCTGGACTAGAAGACCTCCAAGGTCCCTTCCAGCTCTATTCTATTTTAACACCCATGTTTTGTCAGCTAAAGACGTATTACACCATTCTACATTCCCTCTTTCCACTCCCGAGGTTTTGGAACTCGCTTGGACCTTCTAGGACAGGGGTAGGCAACTTTGGCTCTTTTATGACTCGTGGACTTCAATTCCCAGAATTCCTGAGCCAGCCATGCTGGCTCAGGAATTCTGGGAGTTGAAGTCCACAAGTCATAAAAGAGCCAAGGTTGCCTACCCCTGTTCTAGGACATTCTAACCAGGATCTTAGAAGTTGAACTGTGGAGTCCTTGAACCTCCCTCAGCTCTCCAGGCCAAGCTCAGCGAGCACCAAGGACACCAGAGATAGATTCACCCAGGCAGGGGAGAAGACAACCTTTAGCTACCCTATCTCAGTCCAAACCCATTAAACCTTGGATGATGGTCACCAGCACACTGGATTGCTTCCGGAAACCAACATGACCCTCGTAGGCTTCTAAGGTCAAAATCCCACCCAGATGTTTGGTTCTGCCTTCAGGGGGCCACTGTTGTTTTTTAGAGGCAGGTCCACCTTCAGACATTGTAGAGTTTTGACCTGGTGTGCTCAAAGCATCCATATCCATGGTCAGCAACTATCTCCTGATGCTCCGTGCTTGTCCTTCTCCCTTCCTTGAACCCAGCAGGCCTACCTGATTCGGTGGTGCCCTTTGTCTTTGTAAGGCACAATGTCCAGTGCGGTGACAGCCCAGGTCTTGGCGATGCTCTCCAGAGCCTGGGGGGAGAAGGACACCACCGTGAGAGCAGGTCAGCCCTCCGTACTCAGTACCTGTAGATCAGGGGTCTTCAAACTTGGCCCTTTGATGACTGGTGGACTTCAACTCCCAACGCATGCCTGGCTGAGGAATTCTGGGAGTTGAAGTCCACCAGTCATCAAAGGGCCATGTTTGAAGAGCCCTGCTGTAGATGCTTCTCAACTGGACACCCAAGAGTTGGTGGAGGTCAAGAGCCTCTCTGGGCTTCTGAAACCAGCACTTGGGCTTTCTCTGAAGAGGGGAGAGTTTGGTAAAGTTGACCCCCGGCTCTAAACAGACAACGCTACCTGCTCAATGGCCAGTTCCTTGGTGGCCGAAGAAGAGATCTCAGCCACCTTCTCCACGTGTTTGTCCAAGCCCAACTCGATGATATTTTCCAGTCTGAAGTCCTCAGCATCTTGATCGAATGTCCGAAGGACCACGTCTTTCACCTGGTCCCAGTGCCTGCAGGTAACCAGGAGTGAATGAATGAATGAATGAATGAATGTCTATCTATTATCTAATTATCTATCTATATTCAGCAGCAGCATTATCACCATCACTATCTATCTATCTATCTATCTATCTATCTATCTATCTATCTATCTATCTATCTATCTATCTATCTATCTATCATCTATCTATCATCTATCTATCTATCTATCTATCTATCTATCTATCTATCTATCTATCTATCTATCTATCTATCTATCTATCTATCTATCTATCTATCTATCCATCTATCCATCCTTCCATCCATCCATCCATCCACCATCTCTATCCATCCATCCATCCATTTATCCATCCATCCATCCATCCATCATCTCCATCCATCCATCCATCCATCCATCCATCATCTCTATCCATTCATCCATCCATCTCCATCCACATCTCCATCCATCCATCCATCCATCATCTCTATCCATCCATTCATCCATCCTTCCATCCATCCATCCATCCATCCATCCACCATCTCCATCCATCCATCCATCCACCATCTCCATCCATCCATCCATCCATCCATCCATCCATCCATCCACCATCTCCATCCATCCATCATCTCCATCCATCGATCATCTCTATCCATCCATCCATCCATCCATCCATCCATCCATCCATCCATCCATCCATCCTTGATCAACCTTCTCCTGGGCCCAAGGCCAGGCTGGCGTCCCTCAACTCAACCAACCCCGGACAGGGATTCCTAGCCAACTCAAGCCGCCTACCTCTCTCGCAAAGCTGGGTTCCTGAGGTCCGTGATCAAGGGCATGGTCCTCTTAAACTGCTCAATCTTGGCCTTGGAGGTCTCAATTATTTCCCAGTTCCGATCCTTCCGTCACAAAAGAGGGGGCAAAAGCGCATTAAATGATGAAAATGGGAAAGAATTTGATTTCGAGATTGGGGCCGAGTTCTGCCAGTTGTTGATGTTGGACGCCTCAGCTTCAATTCAGTTCCGGGGCCCTTGACGCTCTCTGAGATGGGTTATCTGCTTGCAGACGTTTCATTTCCCAAGTAGGCAACATCATCAGTGCTAGAAGGGACTGGGATTTGTGGAAGGGAGAGGGGAAGAGGAGGAGGAGGAGGAGGAAGAGGATGATGATGATGACTGTGGAGCCCTTAGTGCTCTCTGACCTTAGTGGTTTTCTTGCAGATGTTTCATGACCCAACTAGCTAACATGATGAATGCTAGAAGAGAGTGGGCTTTGAAGAGTTGGGGGAGGAGGAGGAGGAAAAGGGCTGTGGGGTCCTTGGTGCTCTCTGAGCTACGTTGTTTTCCTGCAGACGTCTCATGACCCAGCTAGGGAACATCATCAGTGCCAGAAGGGAGCGGGGTCTGCTCTCATCTTATATACTAATGACTTGCCCAACTCTCAGTGTTGGTGGGAATGTTCTCAGCGGCTCCTTGATTGAATCCAGTTGACCTGGGTGGGGAATCCCTCCCTCCCTCCCTCCCTCCCTCCCTCCTCACATACCCCTTCCCCTCCTGAACTCTGAACCCAAGTGCCAAGGGGAAGCTGAAAAGACCCATCCTCCACCACCTCCTTCTCCCCTCTTTCCCCGTCACAAGGCCCGCTGGGCTCCCTTGCCTTAAGCTCTTTGCTCAGCTTGTTCAGCTTCCGGAAGAGGGCGAAGGCGGTGTTCTCCATCACCTCCGTCTTCAGGGTCTTGAAGCTCCCGTTCTTCCACTCCTCCCAGTGGACCTCCCACTCCTTCGTGATCTCCCAGACTTGCTGGATGTAATCCAGCTCCTGCAGAAACCCAGAAGACGAGCCAGAGGTGGGACGTGAAGCCCAACCTTGGATCGGAGATCTTCTCTTCAAAAAGAAGGTCACTAGCAGAAGGTCCTCTCACCCTCTCTAGCTTCTGAAGGTCTTTGGAGGCGGGCTGGTCAATCTTGAAGATGCCCAGGTTGGAGCGCAGGGCGTTCTCCTCCTCCTTCATGGTGGCCAGTAGCTGCCTCATGGCCAGGATCTGCTCCAGGGCAGCATCAGCCGAGACGGCACTGGTGAAGGGACCTGCCAGTGGAGAAGGACAGAAGAACCTGGATGACCTCCATGCTTTGTCTGGGGCTGGCCAGGTGCATAGGCTTTTAGCAATACAGCAGTTTAGGTAGAAGATTCCTGTGCGTAGGCTTTCAGCAATAAATTAGTTTAGGTAGAAGATTCCTGTGCATAGGCTATCAGCAATAAATTAGTTTAGGTAGAAGATTCCTGTGCACAGGTTTTCAGCAATAAAGCAGTTTAGTTAAAAGATTCCTGTGCATAGGCTATCAGCAATAAAGCAGTTTAGGTAGAAGATTCCTGTGCATAGGCTATCAGCAATAAATTAGTTTAGGTAGAAGATTCCTGTGCATAGGTTTTCAGCAATAAAGCAGTTTAGGTAGAAGATTCCTGCGCATAGTCTTTCAGCAATAAAGCAGTTTAGGTAGAAGATTCCTGTGCATAGGCTATCAGCAATAAAGCAGTTTAGGTAGAAGATTCCTGTGCTTAGGCTATCACCGGTAAAGCAGTTTAGTTAGAAGATTCCTGTGCATAGGCTTTCAGCAATAAAGCAGTTTAGGTAGAAGATTCCTGTGCATAGGCTTTCAGCAATAAAGCCGTTTAACTGGACCTTGTAGACCTGGTCTTTCGGGCCTGACAGGACCAACCCTCTTCAGTTCCCCTAAGCTGAACGAGGATTCCTCTTGAGGAGTCAGAGATACCAACCAGAAGTTCTCAGCCCTACCATTTCCCTAAAAAACCCCAAAGAAAACCAGCCCAGCCCACTCCCACCTAAAGAACTGCAGGATGGTTGAAGAGAAGGCCCATCCTCTTTGTCCGCAGCAGAGGACGATGGGCCAGAAGGGAAAGGAGGACCAAGCCCAGAGCTATCTCTGGCTGCTCACCATTCATGTCAAAGTCCTGGAGGAGAGTTTGGGCCTTCTTCTTGAAATCATCCGCGCAGTGGATCAGGCCTGTCTTGAACTTCTCCTTGTGCTTCTTCAACATGGTTTCGCTGTCCAGGAGGCACTGCTGGAAAGCCAGCCACTCCGAATTCAAATCACCCAGCAGCTGCAGCACCTGGCAGGATGGAAGACCGAGGCGCGTTGAGCACAAAAGAGGTGGGAACCGGCGGAGAGCAGCACCACAAAGTTGTGGCGGACGTGGCAGAGGTGTGGACCAACCAAAGGAGGCCACGGCTAACCTCATACAGGGAATCCTCGACTTACGACCACAATTGGGACCAGAATTTCCATCGCTAAGATTTTCAACCTTTTATGCCACGGTTGTTAAGCGAATCTCTGTGGTTATTAAGTGAATCTCATGGTCGTTAAGTGAATCCGGCTTCCCCCATTGACTCTGCTTGTCAGAATGCCACAAATGGCGTTCACGCGACCCCAGGATACTGCAACAGGCCGGTTGCCAAATTTTGATCACCTGACCGGGGGGATGTTGTGACGGTCGTAAGTGCAAGGACCGCTCGTCAGTCACTTTTTTTCAGTGCTGCTGCAACCTTGGTCGCTAAACAGACAGTCGTAAGTTGAGGACTACCTGTACAGAGGCCGTCGACCTCAGCAGGAGGAGGAAGACTGCACTCCGGACCACGTCAACCACGAATCCTCAGCCCTAGACCTACCTCCTCGTCCACGGCCACCTCGTACTTCTCCAGGATGGCAAACTGCTCGTGGATCGGGGGGATCTGCCCCTCAATCTTCAGCAGGTCATTCTGCAGCGTCTCGTGCAGCTGGAGGCTTCGGCTGAGCTCCTCCAACGTCTGGGGAGGACGGCTGATGCTGCGGGGGCGAAAGGCGCATTTAGGCCAGGTAAAGATCAAAGGAGTCCTTGCGGATTTTACTCGCTATAGTTGCCGACTAGGGGGGCCACTGAACCAGCGCTGTCCGAAGACATTTCCAGCATGAAGTCACGGAGCGCTGTCATCTTCCAGCCGAAGCGCTACCTGTTTATCTACTTGCCTTTGCATGCTTTCGAACTGCTAGGTTGGCAGAAGCTGAGGGGAGGACGGGAGCTCACCCCAGCTCGGGTCTCGAACCTGGGCTGCTGATTTCCCAGCCGAAACCCAGCGTCTTAACTGCTGAGCCGTCACGCCATCCTTTTATGCGGGGAGGGGATGGGAAAAGAGAGGAGGGTGCGGAAAGGGGGTCCCCGAGGGGAGCCCGATCGATGGCCGGATACTCACTTGGCCGCGTTGTCTTGTAGGTAAGCGGTCAGCTCCCTCAAGCGGCTGGTGGCCATCTCCTTCAGCAGGTTGGTCAGCTTGTTCTGCCACTCATTGCAGTGCTGGACCACGGCGGCCTTCAGGTGGGAGCAGTCCAGCAGCACAAACTGGATGCTCAGCACCGTCTCCTCCCTCTGAACGTTGTTGGCCACCTCCATGTAGCTGGAATGAGCAGAAGAGGCAGAGCGCTGGAAGGGGACCTCGGAGGTCCTCTAGTCCATCTCCCCCCTGCCCAAGACAGGAGACCCATAGGCCATCCAGGACAACGGACTGTCCAGACTTTTTTAAAAAAATGTAAAGATGAGAGAGAGAGAGAGAGAGAGAGAGAGAAGATAGCTGGCTGGCTGGATGGACAGACAGACACAGACAGAAAGAGATAGAGATAGATGATATATAGATGGATGGATGGATGGATGGATGGATGGATAGATAGATAGATAGATAGATAGATAGATAGATAGATAGATAGATAGATAGATAGATAGATAGATAGATAGATAGATAGATAGATAGATAGATGATAGATAGATAGATAGATAGATAGATAGATAGATAGATAGATAGATAGATAGATAGATAATGATATGATAGATAGATAGATAGATAGATAGATAGATAGATAGATAGATAGATAGATAGATAGATAGATAGATAGATAGATAGATAGATAGATAGTGATGAATGGAGGAGGGAGGGAGGGAGGGATAAATCAGATGCAAACACAGTAGACAGAATAGACACAGAAAGAGATAGATCATAGAATCATAGCGCTGAAAGAGACCGTGGAGGTCTTCTACCCCAGGGTTCCCCAACCTTTTGGGCACCAGGGACCGGTTCTGTGGAGAGAGGTTTTTCCGCGGACCGGAGGGAGCGTGGTTTTGTGTGCTGCCTGCATCCCGCAGATGGGGCTTCGCTTGTTTGTGCGGACCGGTTGCTGGCATGCCGGTACCGTTCCACGGACCGGGGGTTGGGGACCCCTGTTCTAGTCCAACCTCCTGCTCAAGACAGGAGACCTTATACCATCCCAGTCAAATGGTTACCTACTCCATTTTTGAAAGCCTCCAGTGTTGGAGCACCCACAAGTTCCGGAGGCAAGTCGTTCCTCTGATTGTTTCTCCCAGTCAGGAAATTTCTCCTTGTTGCAAGGTTGGATCTCCCTCTGGCCAGCTTCCACCCATTGCTCAGATCTTACGGAGAGCAAATGGAGGCCCCCTTCCCCATGACAGCCCTTCAAGGACTGGCTATCAGGTCTCCTCTAAGCCTTCTCTGGGTTAGGCTAGACCCCCCTAGATCCAGCCTCAAGGGACCCCCACACGTATTTGGGACGAAAAAGCAGGCCCCCGCCTTCCCTAGGCCAGGGGCCTCGGTCCCGATGCACCCACCTCTCCTAGTTTGCGGGTGCTCAGGGCTACTGGGCTACTGGGCTTCCCTACCAAGCCGCGGGAAAACGGTGGGGCTACTTAGCATGCAGCGAAGGCTGCGGAGCTGCGGAAGAGCAGATGTTCTGCTGGCCCCGTAATGAAGCTGGAGCACCTGGATGTCACCTACAAGAATTCCGGGCTTCCTTTAATGAATCCCCTTAATCTAATGATCCTCCGTCTAATCCTTGCTCCGACAAAAAGGCGTCCGGTGGTCGACTTCGGAAAAAGCCCCAATGGGATTGCTTGATTGATCTCCAGGACGGAGCGGGAAGGAAGGAAGGAAGGAAGGAAGGAAGGAAGGAAGGAAAAAGAAAAGGAGGGAGGGAGGGAGGGAAGGAGGGAAGGAGGGAAGAAAGGAAGGGAGGAAGGAAGGAAAAAGAGAAGGAGGGAGGGAGGGAAGGAAAAAAGCAGAAGAAAGGAGGGAAGGAAGGAGAGAAAGAAAAAGAAAGGAAGGAAGGAAAATAAAGAAAGAGAGACAGGAAGGAAGGAGGGGAAGGAAAGAGAGGGAGAGGAAGAAAGGAGGAAGGAGGGAAGGAAGAAAAGGACGGAGAGAAAGTAAAAGGAAAAGAAAAATAAAGAAAGAGAGGAAGGAAGGAAGGAAGGAAGGAAGGAAGGAAGGAAGGAAGGAAGGAAGGAAGGAAGGAAGGAAGGAAGGAAGGAAAATAGACAAGGAAGGTGATGGGAATGAGAAGAAGGAAGAGAGAGAGAGAGGGAGGGAAGGAAGGAGGGAGGCAGAGGAAGGAAGGGAAAGAGAAAGAAAGAAAGAAAGAAAGAAAGAAAGAAAGAAAGAAAGAAAGAAAGAAAGAAAGAAAGAAAGAAAGAAAGAAAGAAAGAAAGAAAAAACGTGACTTTTCCCACCCTCCTCAAAATCTCCTCAAAAATCTGCCAAAACGACCCCCCCCTTGGCGAGGGGGGGGCTTGGAGGAAGGAGAGGAACTTTTAGACCCCTTTTGTTAATTGAAATGTAGCCTTTTTGATTATTTCCCTCTCCCGGAGTCATCCAAGCAAGGGAGGCCAGCAGGTGGAGAATGCTTCCAGCCCCCAAGGGGACTTATTAAATCTTCCTGTTTCTTTAATTAATTCCCTGTTAATGGGTCACTGCAAGCACGAAGCCAAACTTTTATTAACATGGAAAAAAAAGAGAGGGAGAGAAAAACGGAGGAGGGAAAGAAAAAAAAGAAAGAAAAAAAAAAAAAACCACAGCAGGATGCAGAGAGAAAACAAACCGGGTCACATTCGAACGGGGGTCCTGGCAGAGACAGATGAGGCTATGGGAAGGAAGGGGGGCTTGTCCCAGGCCCCCCAACTCCCCGTAGGGGTCCAAATTCACCTTTTTCCCAGGCCAGGCTCCTAAATCAGCCGCGTCAGAAGTGCTGAGTCGGCAGCGGAGAGCGCAAGCCGGCTGCGAAGATGCCAGAAGATGCCGCTCAAGACATTTATGCTATGGTGAGATGCCTGCCCACACTCACACACACACACAAACACACACCTTGCCCACCCCTTCTTGTGGTGGAGGAGCACCTCGAGGTGACCGCTGCGGGTTTAGGAGGGTGATTTTCCCGTGAAAAAAAAACTGATTTTATTCTGAATTTTAAGCGGATTTTATTCCGAATTTTAAGCGGATTTTAAGCAGGTTTTATTCCAAACAACAGATTCACAGAGTAACTCGGTTAAAGTAACTCGGACAGCCATTTGTCTGAAATGGTGGCGAACCTACGGCACGGGTGCCAGAGGCGGCACTCAGAGCCCTCTCTGTGGGCACGCGCGCCCTCGCCCCAGTCCCAGGCCTTCATCTGGGTTTTATAAAACCTTTTCGCTTTAGGCCTCCGCCACCGTGTGCAAAAAAAAAAAAAGGTTCAATCAGTCAATTTCAACTTCTCGCGGGAAAAAAAAGGATCTTGCAAAGTTGGAATTGATTGATTGAACTTTTTAGTCCCACCCAGTCTGCCGTTACCACCGCAGCCACGCCCACCCAATGGGCCACGGCCACCCAATGGGCCACACCCACCGGGCACTCGATGATGCATAAGTGGGTTTTGGGTTGCAGTTTGGGCACTCGGTCTCTAAAAGGTTCGCCATCACTGGTATAGGGTTTCCTGCCTGAGCAGGGGGTTGGACTAGATGACCTCCAAGGTCCCTTCTGAGTCTGTTAATCTTTTTTTCCTTCCTTCTTTACTCCTTCCCTCCCTCCCTTCTCCAACACTGGTAGTTTTTCAGAAATAGTATAGGGTTTCCTGCCTGAGCAGGGGGTTGGACTAGATGACCTCCAAGATCCCTTCTGAGTCTGTTAATCTTTTTTTCCTTCCTTCCTTACTCCTTCCCTCCCTCCCTTCTCCAACACTGGTAGTTTTTCAGAAATAGTATAGGGTTTCCTGCCTGAGCAGGGGGTTGGACTAGATGACCTCCAAGGTCCCTTCCAACTTTATTTTTATTTTTTATTTATTGTTGTTGTTGTTGTTATTATTGTTATTATTATTGTTGTTATTATTATTGTTGTTATTGTTATTGTTATTGTTATTATTATTGGTAGTCCTTAGGCTTAGGACCACAACGGATCCTGACATTTATGTTGCCAAGACATTTCTTAAGTGAGTTTTTGCCCCATTTTATGACTTTTCTTATCCCTGCAGTTCTCAAATTAGTAACACGGCCGTTAAGCAGATCGCTGCGCAGTTCTTAGTCACAAACTTGTGACGTGAATGAGTCATTTAATGAGTCACATTTAAGTTGTTAAGTGAATCGGGGTTTCCCCGTTGGCTTTGCTAGCCAGACGCTCGCAAAAGGGGATCACACGACCCGGGGACACTGCGACCGTCATAAATACGAGTCAGCTGCCAAGCGGCTGAATTTGGATCATGTGACTGCGGGGATGCTGCAAACGGTCGTAAGTGTGAGTCGGTTGTCAAGCATCCGAATATAGATCACGTGGCCCTGGGGAGGCTGCATTGGTCGTAAGTGTGAAAAATGGCCGTAAGTCACTTTCTCGTAACTTCAGACAGTGGCTAAATGAACTGTTGTAAGTTGAGGACGTCCCTTATTCTGTTTTTTCCCCCTTGCCTGCCTCAAACCTGGGGATGCCACCGAGGGTCCTAGGGAAAATTGCCCACTAAGCCCCCCCGCCACACAGAAGCCTGAAAGCAGGAAGGAAGGTCAAAGGGCAAGTGGGCGTGGCTACAGGGGGTCCTCGAGTTATGACCAGAATGAATCCTGCCCGCCACCGTTGCAACTCGTGATGGTCGCACGACCGACCCCAATTTTATGAGCTTTTTTTGCGGCAATCGACAAGTGAGGAGGGGCAATTATAAACTGACCGCCGTGGTTATTATGCAAATGATGTCGGTCGTTAAACGAGCCAACGGTTCGCCGTAGGTCGGTTTTGCTGAAAAGCGGAAGGCCGGTTTTCAGTAAAACGGTAATAAAACACAGTTGACGTGACCGCGGGAGGCTAACTGTTGGAGCTTCAAATCCAGGTCGTAAGTACAGGTAGTCTTCAACTTACAACCACTTGTTCAGCGACTGTTGAAAGTTACAACAGCACTGACCAGTCCTCACATGTATGACTGGTCCTCACACTTATGACCAGTCCTCACACTTACGACCGGTCCTCGCATTTACAGCCGGTCCTCACACTTACGACCGTCGCAGCATCCCCACATTCATGTGATCAAAATTCATCTGCTTGGCAACAGCCAGGATTTACAATGGTTGCGGTGTCCCTGCCGACTTCTGACCAAGTCAATGGGGGAAGCCTGATGCACTTAACGACTGTGGTGATTCACTTAACAGCCGGAGCAGAAAACATGGTTGTAAAATTGTGTGTGACTCCCTTAGCAACGGCTTTGCTTAGCAATGGGAATTCTGTGGTCCCTGTTGGGGGTCCTAAATCAAGGACCACCTGTAATCCCAGAAAGATCTGTCAGAACATTGGTCGCTAAGAGAGTGGTCGTAAGTTGAGGACCACATGTCCTACCTCACCAAATGGATAGGGCTCTACACAATTACAGGTAGTCCTTGATTTATCATGGTTCATTTAGTGACTGTTCAGAGTTACAACGGCCCTGAAAACTAGTGGCTTATGACCGTTTTTCACACAACCACTGCAACATCCCCAGGGTCACATGATCAAAATTCAGACACTTGGCAACTGACTCGTATTTATGACGCATGCAGTGTCCCAGGGTCAGGTGATCCCCTTTTGCGATCTTCTGACAAGCAAAGTCAATGCAGAAGTCAAGTTCACTCAACAACCGCAGGACTAGCTTCGCATCTGCAGTGATTCCCTTAACAACCGTGGCAAGAAAGGTCGTAAAACGGGGACAAAAATCATTTAACATCTGTCTCGCTTCGCCACATAAATTTTGGGCTCAATTGTGGTCGTGAGCCGAGAACTACCTGTGTTAAAAAAATGTGACTTAGCAAAGCCAAGATGGACTGTTCTCCCCTCCCCAAAATAAAGCCACCGCATCCCCAAAGCCGGCTCCCTCCACCGGGAACCAGGCCTGGGGAGGGGAGGGGGCTTCCGAGGGCCTCTGGCCTGCAGCAGCTGCAGCAGCTGGGCCTTGTTTACGCAGCTCTTAATGGGAGGTCTCCAGAGGCAGAGCTGTGCAAACATCCGACTTGCACAAAGACACTCTGCATTTCGGGCCCCCGCTTTAACTGTTTCCCACAATCGCTTTTGACATTTGCATGGAAACAGGTTTTCGTCTCCCGGCGGCTGCTCGTTTGCCGAAATCCGTGTCTCGCGCAGCGCTCGGTGAGCAGGGCAGCAGGAGCTCACGGGGGTCCTGCGCCCCATGGCGTGGGGGGGAATGGGAAGCCTGCCAAAGGCTTAGTGGGGAAAGACGGGGGGGGGGAGAGACGGAGGGCAGACTTTGGCTTAGCTGCCCCCCGCTGTTCTGCTCCTGGTAGGGATGACAATCACTGGCAACCACCGAGGCGCTCCGAGCGTCCTCAGCCCCGAGCCAGCCTCTTAATTACAATTATAGTTACCCTTAATCATTATACACTTACTTATACATTAATTGTAATGATAGATAGTCCTCGGCTTACGACAACGGAGGCCGAAATTTCCACGGCTAAGCGAGACAGTCGTTAAGCGGTAAATCACAGCGGTTGTTAAGTGAGTCACACACGGTTGTTCAGCGAATCGGTCTGCCCCACTGACTTTGCTCGACCGAAGGTCGCCAAAGGGGATCACGTGACATGCTGCAGTCGTCATAAATACAAGTCAGTTGCCAAGCGTCTGAATTTTAGTCGCGTGTCCGTGGCGATGCTGCGACGGTCGTAAGTACGAGAACTGATCGTAAATCACTTTTTACAGTGCCGTTGGAACTTTGAATGGTCCCTTCCAACGTTATTATTATTGTTGTTGTTGTTATTATTATTATACGAAATGTAACAGAGTAACTGAATAACAGAGTTGGAAGGGACCTTGGAGGTCTTCTAGTCCAACCCCCTGCTCAAGCAGGAAACATTCCTTAGAGAGACACCCCTCACACTTCTCTCCTTCCTGGCCTTTCCTGCCCACTTGAGGTGGACATCTGCTCAGAGTGGGATTCCATGCTCAGCTCGCCTATCCTGGAACCATTCCCGATTCTTCTACAAAGATTGGCCTCCTTGGAGAGTTGTCTTCTTGGGCCACTGAGAAGATCTGAAATGGTCATACTTGGGCCTTGGGTGGCTCTGGGTCAACCAGGTTGAGTCAGCTGCTCTGATTCCTGCTCTGGAGGACGTCGCCTGGGACCTGCAGCCCTTCAACCTCCCACTGGGCAGGTTCTTCATGGGCATCACCCCATGGCACAACTGTTCTTTGACTCATGGATCTAAAAGGTCTCCTCACCATCCGCCCATTATGCGTGCGGCGCGCACACACAAACACATTATTAGCCTAGTGCCGAAAAAGTTTTAAGAATCTAATTGCTCAATGGAGCTGGCTTAAAGGAGATTTACAAGAGATAAAAGTACCTCTTCACAGAGCCCGTAATTAACTTGTGGAATTTATTACTCAACGTGTGGATGGCCACCAACCCGGAGGGGGGAAATGGATCCATTCCCGGGGGACAGATCTATCAAAGGCTAGTAGGCCTCAAGGAGACACCATGCTACCTCCGAAGTGGGGGGAAGATGCCTCCAATGACTATGTGGGAGGGGGGGATTTTGGCAGGAGGGGAAAACACCATCTCCTACTGTGAGGTCTCCAGAGGCATCTGCTAAGTTGCCATGGAAAACAAATGCGGGATTAGAATGGGCCTTGATCTGATCAAATGCTTCATAGGATTCATAACTGATGATGGCTACTAAAAAGGATGGGTTTAAAGGAGAATTGGAATACATCAAGGAGGTCTCTTGAGGTTCTCCTAACCCTTCAAGGCACCTCTAGGTTGGTGTCAACAGGGGGGGGTTGTCAATTTCCTCCACCCCATAGCTTGAGAACAACCTTACCGAGCAGTATCAGCATCGAAGGAGGAGACCAGCGGGTTGAGATGCCGGTAGCGGTTGATAAAGGCATCTTTGTTGACTTCCCAAATCTCCCGGTAGACGTCCCAGGTCTTCAGGTAGCTCTGGAGGAGGGTGGCGTTGTTCTGCATGCCGCTGCTGATCTGAGTCTGAATCTTCTTGATGTCTTCATCCCGCTCTGAGAAGCAAGCAACACATAAGTTTCCCAGAACTTCCTAAAACACTTCACCGATAACCAACACGGTCAGTAGGACTTGGGGAGATCCTAACAGGACACCTTGAAGGAACCAAGCAGAAGTTGTTCATCTTCTAACAAAGGAATCGCTCGACTCAACTTTTGCACGGAGAAGAGTCTGCAGGAAGTTCACCAACAGAGAGAAATGGACCTGGAGCATCTCAACTCTGGTGTTGTGGAATGGGAGGAACCACAAGTGAGATGGTTCCTCAGACCACCTCTTTGCCTTGTTGGGCTTTGGAGGTGAGGACCAGCACCTTGAATTGCACCTGGAACCCTACTGATGCCTAGTTTGGTTGACAAAGCAGAGGTGTTACCTCCATAACTGCTTGGCCACAGCCTTCTGGGACAGCTGAAGTTCCCAGTTATGTGGTACACAACCATTCTCTTAGTGTGAGGAACCTCTCTCTACTTTTGCACCTAGCTTCATTCAAGACAAGGTCTGAACCGAGATGGGCGATTGCATTTATCTACCCTGGGAAGGAGGAAATGGACAGAGTCCATGCATACAGCAACATGTCTCTGGGGTCCTGCCTCTGGGGTCCTCAATAGACCTTGGGGGAATGGGGACAAGCGTCCCACCCAAGGAGGCTGCCTTACCCACAAGGAGAGAAATGGGGTCGCGGGCAAACTTGCGCCGGAGAAGGATCTCAGGAAGATGCCGGAAGAGAGTGATGCTGGAGATCAGATGGGTGCTGATGTCATTGACCATGCTCGCCAGCTGGAGAAGTGAGGGGGAGAACGCCACCTAGGAGAGCAGAAACAAGCCGGGGAGTCAACAAGGATCAACAAGGAGACCTCAAGGTCTACCGAGAAACAAGGCTAGGCCAGGAAGAAGGAAAAAAAATCAATTAATTTTGGGGTCCCAGACCCACAACTCTGCTGAGGACAGGACCACAAGCTCAAAAGGTGGGCCTGTTTTCAGGTTCTTGGTGAAAAGACCCTTCAAAGGAGCTTGGCGTGTCCCATTGTTCCTTTGATTCTGGAACAAGCAGAGATCTAATATTCGTCTTCACGTTCTCATGTCAGGAGGAGAAAGGTTGCTCTTAGATGTGAGAAGACCTCCACGGCTCACCTGGGGAGTCTGCCCAAGAGAATTGTCCTGCAAAATGACCTTCACCCTGAAGAGAGGGTTGGGGCTGGTCTTGCCATCACCGTTGATGGCCCTGGAGAGCTCCATCAGGGACCACTTGATGTTCAGCCGCAGGGCGTCCTCCATCATCCGGTTCATCCTGACCGTGTAGTTGAACCAGTGCTGCTGGACCTGATGGAGAAAAGTTGGGGAAGAGGGGATGGGTTGGCATCAGAAAAAGTCCACTGGGAATCGGCAGGAGAGGGCCTCTATCAGCCCATTGAGATGAGGGAGAAGAAAGCCTTCCTCAGGATCCTAAATGGACCTTCAAGATCCATAGCAAGGGTGGCCGCTGGACATCACCAGATCAAGGGACAATGTAGACCCTCCAACCATGCCAGGCCTTCACTGGAACGCCCGGGGGCACCACCCCAGGAAGCCATTCCAGTGCATCTCTGGGCACCAATTCTGGACATTGAAGAAGAACCACCACACAGGGGTTCTGCTCAGTGTCCTTCAAGCATGCAGCTCATGAATTTCTCCCTTGCCAAAAGATACTTGCTGGTCCTCCTCACCTCCGGCCCATCGTTCTTGAAGACCTCGTACGTCTGCCGCATGATGGCAATGCTGTCTTCGTGGAAGGTGACCAGCTTCTTCTGCACCAGGTCCCGGTGGTCTTTCTGGTCCTCCTCAAACTCCAGGTCATTGTAGACCCGCTTACCAGTGATCCGGACCAAGAGAGCCTCGCTCATCTGCTGGGCCCGGCGAGCAATGGCCAAGGTGGCTGCTTTGTATTCATTCACAATGTTCTGGACCTGTGGGAAGAGCGAGGGAGGACATCAGGAGAGAAGATGGAAGAAGAGCTGCAGATGTTGGGAAGAGGTGGTTCTAGTGGGCATGGAGGACCACACTCAGAATGGCAAGAGGAGAAGACGTGGCCGGCCCAAGAGACCTGGAGGTATCTCAAGAGCACCTCCTCTGTCCTGGAGGACATGGTCAGAGGAGTAGGAGATGGCTTTGACCTCAGAGGTGGCTGATGGTTACCAAAGAGGGCAACCAAGGCAGAGATGAAGCCTACATGAGGATAGGCAAGGAAAGGATAATGCCATAATTTCCACAATAAGGGGAGCAAGGAACTCCTTGCTGGAGCAGAACCTCAGAAGGAGGGAAACGCTACCCTGGTGTCCTCCATCTTTCACAGCCCCCCTGTACTGAGTGGACAAAGCAGCTGGGAGGGGGGCAAATCTGCTGCCAAGTGAGTTGTGGGTCTTGGGATGTCAATCCCCGTGTTTTTTTTTGTCTCGCAAGACATCCTGGTCCCTGGGAGCGCCCACATCCTGACCTTGCTGGCATGGAGACGACACTCGGAGATGAAGACCGTGCTGGCCCCCTTGAGGGACCAGTGGAGCTTCTTGAGGCCAGGTTGGATCTTCCGGTCCAGGTAGCGGATGCGTTCCCGGAAAAGGCCCCTCTCCTCCGGGGACAGCATGCCGATGATCCTGTGGACCCAACCAAGGGTGGAAGGTGTTAAGATCCAGCTTCTCCTTTCCCCAAGACGGAAAGGAGCCAAGTTGTGACACATTCCAGGCCTTGCCATCAAAATACAATAAGTAGCAGCTGGCCTTCCTCCAGATGTTCCTCGTTTCCATAATTCACTCCCATCCCTGCTCCTGGCCAGAGAGACTAGTGTAGATTGCTCGGCCTCTGAGAAGCTTTGGGTTCCTTAAGGACAACCTGGAAAATTTTGCTCAGCCCCAAATCCTGAAAGTCCCTCAAGGGTCCTTCAGTAGCGGATCTTCAAAGCAAGGTTGCAACTCCCAGAATTCCCCAGCCAGAATGGTTGACGTCCACTCATGTTAAGTGTGGAATTCTGGGAGATGAAGTCCAGCCAATTAAGAGTAGAATTCTGGGAGATGACGTCCACTTATCTTAAGCGTGGAATTCTGGGAGATGAAGTCCACTTACTTATGTTAAGCGTGGAATTCTGGGAGATGAAGTCCACTTATGTTAAGCGTGGAATTCTGGGAGATGAAGTCCCCTTATCTTAAGCGTGGAATTCTGGGAGATGAAGTCCCCTTATCTTAAGCGTGGAATTCTGGGAGATGAAGTCCCCTTATCTTAAGCGTGGAATTCTGGGAGATGAAGTCCCCTTATCTTAAGCGTGGAATTCTGGGAGATGAAGTCCCCTTATCTTAAGCGTGGAATTCTGGGAGATGAAGTCCAAATGTCTTAAATGTGCCCAACATTTAAGAACCTCCAATCTTCCCTGCCCAGGTGGCATGTTGGACTACAAACCCATTACCCCCAGCCCGCCTGGCCCCAACCTTATGTGGGATGTGGATGATGGTAACAGTAATCCCCAGGAAGACCTAACACACAGGCCCGTTCCAATCCCTCCTAAGCAACAGCTGCAAACAGGCCCCTTCCTCCTGCCTCCCCCCACCCACCCACCTGGTCCCTAATTAATTTCCGAGGAGAAAATCAAGCAGGCACAAAAGACCAGCTTCACACACGTGTGTCATGACGAGAATACAGCTGCCAAGAGAAAGCTCGTTGCAAACCACGCTTCCTCGGCGGAGCCCACGACACCCCCCTCCCCGTTCCCCCCCCCCGTCGCACTCAAGAAAGAAAACAAAAAAACAGGGACCCTCCTTGCCAAACAGACACCTCCACAAGGAACATCTCAGGAAGTCAACCGAAATGACCTCTCCTGGAGAAGAAGACGTGCTGCTCTCCCTCGTGAGCAGAGGACAACGGCAGAGTCTTTATTTGATTTGGGATAGGTCCTTCTTCGGGACCTGGTCCTTCTCCCGGGTCTCCAGCTGGAGTAGGGGGTCGGACTAGAAGGCCTCTTAAGCTCCCTTCCCACTCGGTTATGTTGCTGGCCACCCTTACAGAGGTGACCAGGTCCTTCTCCTGGGTCTCCTGCTGGAGCAGGGGGGGTTGGACTAGAAGACCTCTAGGTTCCCTTCCCACTCGGTTATTTTGCTGACCACCCTTACAAAGGTGACAGAAAGAGACACACACACACACACACACTGCCCGCCGTGGCGGGTAGCCCAGATTATCCGCACTGTGGAGGAAAAGTGGGCAACTCCCAGCTGCAAGTGAACCGCTGCAGTAACACGGTCGTTAAGCGAGTCTGGATTTCTCACTGACTTTCAGAAGGTTGCAAAAGGGAGGGGGTGTCCCATGACCCAGGGACAGTGCGACCGTCATAGATACGAGCCAGTTGCCCAGCGTCGTCTGAATTTGAGGATTGGAGGAAGGTCTTCTCCACAGAGGTGCTTCTCGCCCTCCAAGGCGTTATGCCAAGCTAGAGCAGGGGCCGCGAGGGATCGCCGCTGGGCGGACAGCCCGCCCGTCCGGGCTCAAACCTTGTCTGAACCTTCCTCCGATGAAGAGGGTTACTCAGCTTTTATGTGGGGTGACATCCTGGCTTCTAAACCTGGAGGTCCCAGGCTTCAAAGCTGGGGGACAGGAAGGTGTTTCTCAGACACCTGAACCCAGGGGCTTCAGAGAGAATAGCAGGAGAACTGGGGGAGACCTTGGAGGTCTTCTAGTCCAACCCCCTGCTCAAGCAGGAGACCCTATACCATGCCAGACAAAGGGCTGTCCAATCTCTTCTTGAAAGCCTCCAGTGATGGAGCACCCACAATTTCTGGTGGCAAGCTGTTCCACTGGTTGGTTGTCCTCACTCTCAGGAAGTTTCTCCTTAATTCCAGGTTGCTTCTCTCCTTGAGTAGTTTCCACCCGTCGCTTCTTGTCCTGCCTTCGGGTGCTTTGGAGAATAGGGGGACCCCCCCTCTTCTTTGCAGCAGCCCCTCAAATACTGGAACACTGCTGTCACGTCACCCCTAGTCCTTCTCTTCCTTAGACTAACAGAATAACAGGGTTGGAAGGGACCTTGGAGGTCCTCTAGTCCAACCCCCTGCTCAAGCAGGAGACCCTATACCATTCCAGACAAAGGGTTGTCCAATCTCTTCTTGAAAGCCTCCAGTGATGGAGCACACACAATTTCTGCTGGCAAGCTGTTCCACTGGTTAATTGTTCTCACTGTCAGGAAATCCCTCCTTATTTCTAAGTCGCTTCTCTCCTTGAGTAGTTTCCACCCGTCGCTTCTTGTCCTGCCTTCGGGGGCTTTGGAGAAGAGGTGGACTCTCCCTCTTCTTCGTGGCGGCCCGTCAAATATTGCTATCACGTCACCCCTGGTCCTCCTCTTCGTTAGGCTAACCTAAGGACAGAGTCGGAAGGGACCTGGGTGGTCTTCTAGTCCAGCCCCCGGCCCAAGCAGGAGTTCCTTTTCCACTTCAGACAAATGGCTGTCCACAATCTCTTCTTGAAAGCCTCCAGTGATGGAGTACCAATGACTTCTGGAGGCAAGATGTCCCAAGTGACCTCGGAGGTTGTCCAACCCCCTGCCTAGACAATTTCAGACAAGGGTGTTGTCCAGCCTCTTCTTAAAAAAAGCCTCCAAAAATGAGTTGGATTGATATTGGTGAAATATTACTGATATTTTTTCTTACAATGATTGAATGCTAATTAGAAATGCACTAATTTGATTATGTTAAAGCAACTGAGGAACTTTTAGAGATATGGATTGATTTATAAAATATATATTTGATAAGAGTACAGGAAATAGAATATAGTTGAGAAGTATTAAAATATAATAGTTATATAATATGTATATTTTAGAAATAATTATTGCTGTATGGGAAATTGGGAGACCCGAAATGTAACTTATGCGTTCATTTTAGGCTAAAGTGGAAAATGGTCATTTCAAAATAGTTAAAACTTAAAAACAGGATTTTGATGGATATAAGTGAATTACTATCGATATTCTTTTTACAATGATTGCATTTTATTTAGAAATATGTTAATACTAGGTTACAGCTTGAGGGAAATAGAGAAGAACTTTTAAGGAATTATTGAATTATTTATGTTTGATTGTATTGGGGTTTTTTGGATGATTGGCCACCCTATCTCCACGTGGATTCTTAAAGCACTCTGATGTAAAACCAAAAAATACCAATAAAACTTGTTTAAAAAAAAAGAAAAAGCCCCCAGTGATGGAGCACCCACAACTTCTGGGGGCAAGCCGTGCGACTGATTAACTGGATCAGCCTCTAGGCCTCAAGAGACAACTCCTAGCTAGCTGCTGCAGGAGGAGAGCGCCAAAGGTCGCCCTATTTATTGGCTGTGAAGCTGAGGGAGATGTCCACCCACCTACAAGATTAGACAGGGATTACAGACCCACACACACCCCCGGCAACAGAGAGCAGGTGGCGAGGACCTTCCAAACCTGACGGGACCCAGCGCTACTAACCTGTTATAGTCCCGGGCCACCAGCAGGAGGTTCTCCCTCAAGTTCCTCAGGTCTTCCTTTCGTTCGTACACCTCGACCACGTAATGGGGGATCTCAAACAGCACCCTCTCCCAGTAGTGGATTTCCACAAATAATTTCAGCAAGTGCCTGGAGAAGGAGGAGGAGAATGAGGAGGAGGAGGAGGAGCAGAAGGAAGGAGAAAGAAGGAAAAGCAGAACGAGGAAAAGGAAGAAGGAAGGCCCCACGAGACGGTGGTGGAACGCCAGGGCAACAAGGCCCTCTCCGTTTTTTCCCCGCGCCTCTCACTCACTTGTCAAAATTGATGTCCAGCATTCCCGGCATCTCGGCGCTCGGGATGAGCAGAGGGGTCTCCAGGCGCTTCAAGCTGTCCTTGTCCAAGCCTTGGGTCCACTCGTGGAAGGTCTTTCTCTCGATCTCATCCACGGCCTGCACCAGAAGCTGGTAGGTCTGGAAGCTCTCTTCTCCAGTTCCAATGTGAGGGATAAAGTGGGCTTTGCTGAGACACTGGCCGACGAGAAAGAGAAAGGGACTGTAGGAGAGCAGGGCGGGCAGAGCTTAAACGCGCCGTCAGTGCAGAGTCCTTGCGTTGCCCAAAGGGATCCAAGCCCAGCCTCCCTTAAATTCCCGTCGATCCTTATCTAGTGCCAACGTGGGGTTAACTGTGAATTGACTAGATTCGTATGCACAGGCAGTCCTCGGCTTAGGACCGTTCACTTAGTGACTGTTCAGAGTTACAACGGTGCTGAAAAAAGGGGCTTAGGACCATTTTTCACCCTGAGGATTGTTGCAGCATCCCCGTGGCAGGGTGATCAAAATTTGAGACACTTGGCAACTGACTCGTATTTATGACGGTCGCAACGTCCTGGGGGTCACACGATCCCCTTTTGGCGACCTTTTGACAAGCAAAGACCATGGGGGGGGGAAGCCGGATTCACTTAACAACCGGGTTTACTAACTTGGCAGCTGCAAGGATTCGTTTAACAACCGTGGCAAGCAAGGTGGTAAAATGGGGCAAGACTCACTTAACGACCGTCTTGTTTAGCAATGGACATTTTGGGTTGAAACTGGGGTCGTAAGCCGAGCCCTACCAATAATACAATTTCTTGCCAAGTGGGTAAAAATGTTGCGCGCAAATTGTTACCAGCAGAGGCCAGAATGCGAAAGAAGGCCCAAATTACAGGGAGCCCTCAATTTACGACCAGACTCGAGCCTAAAATTTCTGTTGTTCAGTGAGTTGGGTCCCATCTTACGACCCTTCTTGCTACTCTCGGTAAGCGAATCCCTGCCATTGTTAAGTTAGTAACCCGGTCGTTAAGAGAATCCGGCTTCCCCCGTTGACTTTGCTTGTCGGAAGGTCGCAAAAAGGGGACCCACGTGACCGCCCGGGACGCTGCGACCGTCATAAATACGAGTCAGTTGCCAAGCGTCCGAGTTTTGATCACGTGACCAGGTGGGATGCTGCGACGATCGTAATTGAAAAATAGTCGTAAGTGGCTTTTTTCAGCGCCGTCATGACTTGGGACGGTCAACGAGCGAACGGTCGTAAGTGGGGGACTACGTGTAATTCCTCGCAGAGGCCACGCAGCTGGAAAAGGTGGTCAGGGCCGCGTGTGCGAAATCCTAACGGCGATGCCCACGGCCTTCCTGCACCCGGTCGGGGACTGGCAAAGCCTCCCACCCAGAAGTCCCATGTTCCACTCCCCGAGTCATTTTCTCGGCTCGGTCGGCAGGAAATTGCAAAATTAAACTCCCCGTTGCCCGCTCAGACCCGTTCAGGTGGGCGTAATGAAGAAAACAACACATGCCACCTAGAACACGGGTGCCAACTGTCGATGCCAAGATAAAAAGTAAGGAATGTTTTCGGGAAAAACCAGCTGTCGCTAGCGTGGTTGAGTCAGTTGCTGCATGCCGGCCCCGCTTAGTGAGGGGTCGCTTCGTCAGAGCTGGCGAGGGGTGAGGAAGCAGGAGGGTGGCGGCACACACACACCCGTGCCCTCCCGTGAAGGACAGGGAGGGCACCAGCCAACGAAAAGGGGAGCAGACTCATCCCCGCTCGTCCAAATCTTCTTGTGTAGTTGCTGAATGGGAAGCAGTCTTGCCTTGCAACTATGGAAGCTCTAGGCCAGGGGTCCCCGACCCCTGGTCTGTGGACCGGTACCGGTCCGCGGCATGCCAGCAACCGGTCCGCACAAACAAGCGAAGCCCCATCTGTGGGATGCAGGCAGCACACGAAACCAGGCCCCCTCTGGTCCGCGGAAAAACCTCTCTCCACGGAACCGGTCCCTGGTGCCCAAAAGGTTGGGGACCTCTGCTTTAGGGCTAGGGTTAGATTTAAGGTTTAGGTTTAGGTTTAGGTTTAGGATTAAGGTTTAAGGTTTAAGGTTTAAGGTTTAAGGTTTAAGGTTTAAGGTTTAAGGTTTAGATTTAAGGTTTAGGTTTAGGTTTAAGGTTTAAGGTTTAAGGTTTAGGTTTAGTTTAGGTTTAAGGTTTAAGGTTTAAGGTTTAAGGTTTAAGGTTTAAGGTTTAAGGTTTAAGGTTTAAGGTTTAAGGTTTAAGGTTTAAGGTTTAAGGTTTAAGGTTTAAGGGTTAGGGTTAGGGTTAGGCTGTCCAGTCTCTTCTTAAAAACTTCCAGTGTTGGAGCATTCACCGCTTCTGGAGGCAGGTTGTTCCACTGGTTATTTGTTCTAACTGTCAGGAAGTTTCTCCTTAGTTCTAGGTTGCTTCTCTCCTTGGTTAATTTCCATCCGTTGCTTCTTGTCCTGCCTTCAGGTGCTTTGGAGAATAGGTGGAACCCCCCCTGTTCTTTGTGGCAGCCCCCCAAATACTGGAATACTGCTATCATGTCACCCCCTCGTCCTTCTTTTCTCTAGATTGGCCCTACCCAATCCCAGCAAACCATTCTTCATAAGTTTTAGTTTCCAGGCCTTTAAATCATCTTTGTTGCTCTTCTCTGCACTTTTTCCAAAGTCTCAACATCTTTTTTTTACATCGTGGCGACCAAAACGGGATGCCGTATTCCAAGTGTGGCCTTACCAAGGCCTTGTAAAGTGGTATTAACACTTCATGTGATCTTGATTCTATCCCTCTGTTAATGCAGCCTAGCACTGTGTTGGCTTTTTTGGCTGCTGCCACACAGGGCTGGCTCCTATTTAAGTGATTGTCCACTAGGACTCCGAGATCCCTCTCAGAGTTGCTACTATTGAGCAAGGTACCGCCTCAACAGCGAGACCCTGGTGAAGCGGGCAGAGCAGCATCTGCATTTTCTGCGTCGCATGAGAAAAGCACATCTTCCTTCCCCTGTCCTCACCACTCTCTACAGAGGGACAATCGAGAGCATCCTGTCATACCGCATCACAGTCTGGTTTGGAAGCATCCCTGCTTCAGACAGGAAGGCGGTGCCGAGAGTGGTGAGGACGGCAGAAAAGATCATTGGCAGTTCCCTCCCTCCCATCCAGGACATAGCACATAAGCGTTGCTTGAGCAGGGTCCGCAAGATTGTCTGGGACACTACACACCCTCTTCACAACCTGTTTTCCTTGTTCCCTTCTGGGAGGGGAGGGGGGCTCCGTGGTATCCGCAGCAGAACATCCAGATTCAGTCACAGTTTCATTCCATACAGTGTTAACCTTGTGAACTCTCCAGCTTCCTCCTTCCGTTATGTCTTCAAGATGGACAGTGATTAATATTTAGATGTTACTTATATGTAAGGATGTAGGCCTATACATACGTTGTATATAGTATGTTTTAAATGTGTGTTATGTATGTGTACGCTTTGAGAGGGAGCAACTACATTTCATTTTTAATGTGTGCCGGTGTGCCCACAGTAAAAAATGACAATAAAGGTAATCTAATCTAATCTAATCTAATCTAATCTAATCTAATCTAATCTAATCTAATCTAATCTAATCTAATCTAATCTAATCTAATCTAATCTAATCTAATCTAATGTGTGCCGTTGTGCCCACAGTAAAAAAAATGACAATAAAGGTTTATCTATCTATCCTATTTGGTTTTTCTTGCCTAAATATAGAAGCTTCCTTTTTTCACCACTGAATTTCATTTTCTTAGACAGCGCTCAAAGGTTGCAAAAGGACACCACAGCCGTCATAAATACGAGTCAGTTGGCCAAGTGTCTGAATTTTGATCAGGTGACCATGAGGATGCTGCAGCAGTCGTTAAGTGTGAAAAACGGTCCTAAGTCACCTTTTTTCCAGTGCCGTTGTAACTTCGAACGGTCCCTAAACAAAACTATTGTTAAGTCGGGGACTGCCTATGTTTATGACGGTCGCAGCGTCCCAGGGTCCTCTGATCCCCTTTTGGAACCTCCTGAGAAGCAAAGTCAAGGGGGAAGCTGACTCAACAACCTCAGGGATTCCCTTCACCTTGTCCTCCTGCTCAAGCAGGGGGCTGGACTAGAAGACCTCCAAGGACCCTTCCAGTTCTATTCTATTCTATTCTATTCTATTCTATTCTATTCTATTCTATTCTATTCTATTCTATTCTATTCTATTCTATTCTATTCTATTCTATTCTTAAATGGTTCTCCTGCTCGAGCAGTGGGCTGGACTAGAAAACCTCCAAGGTCCCTCCCAGCTCTCGTTCTATTCCAAACCACTGTGGCAAGAAAGGCCCGTAAAAACGGGGCAAAACTCTCTTCACCCATGTCTCGCTTAGCGACAGAAACCTGGGGCTCAGTTGTGGCCGTGAATTGAGGACTAGCTGGATGTCAAGACCCCAGCAAAGCCAGTCTTTGGCCGTCCAGGAATGTACCAGCAACCGCGGGCAGAAAAACAGCGCCTTCCTGGGGGGGGAAAATTCGCTTTTTGACGATTTGTCTATTTCAATTTTCGAGTGGACACCGGGAGAGAAGGAGGAGGTGTATGTGGGGGGGGGGGATTGTGTTTGATTGACGGCTGGAATGCCAGGTTGTTTCTCTCCCGGTGTATAATTAAAGCTGCTGAAAGGAGCTGGCGAAGGAGGATGTGATTGAGGTAAATAGCCGAAAAGCAGATTCAAAAAAAGAAAAGAAATGAAGAGCGGACAGCCACGGTGGCCCTAAACCAGGGGTAGGCAAACCTTGGCTCTTTTATGACTCGTGGACTTCAACTCCCAGAATTCCTCAGCCAGCGTGAGGGAACTATGACCCTTTTATGACTCGTGGACTTCAACTCCCAGAATTCCTCAGCCAGCGTGAGGGAACTATGACCCTTTGATGACTCGTGGACTTCAACTCCCAGAATTCCTCAGCCAGCGTGAGGGAACTATGACCCTTTTATGACTCGTGGACTTCAACTCCCAGAATTCCTCAGCCAGCGTGAGGGAACTATGACCCTTTGATGACTCGTGGACTTCAACTCCCAGAATTCCTCAGCCAGCGTGAGGGAACTATGACCCTTTGATGACTTGTGGACTTCAACTCCCAGAATTCCTCAGCCAGCGTGAGGGAACTATGACCCTTCGATGACTGTGGACTTCAACTCCCAGAATTCCTCAGCCGGCGTGAGGGAACTATGACCCCCTTGATGACTTGTGGACTTCAACTCCCAGAATTCCTCAGCCAGCGTGAGGGAACTATGACCCTTTGATGACTTGTGGACTTCAACTCCCAGAATTCCTCAGCCAGCGTGAGGGAACTATGACCCTTTGATGACTTGTGGACTTCAACTCCCAGATTTACTCAGCCAGCTTGAGGTAACTATGACCCTTTTATGACTGGTGGACTTCAACTCCCAGAATTCCTGAGCCAGCATGGGGGAACTATGGCCCCCTTGATGACTCGTGGACTTCAACTCCCAGAATTCCTGAGCCAGCATGGCTCAGCTTGGAAACCTCTCCCTTTCCCCTCAGCATGGCTGGCTCAGGAATTCTGGGAGTTGAAGTCCATGAGTCATAAAAGAGCCAAGGTTGCCTAGCCCTGCCCTAAACCAAGACCCAAGTGGCGGGTTGTGTTGTTTTTTTGAAACACAAGAGGGATTTTCTACCCGGTTTAGTGCGCAGCACGCCAGGAAGCAACAGCCTTATTTACAAAGTCGTCCTCGACTTACGACTGCAATGGGCCCCCCAAATTTCCATCGCTAAGCGAGGCGTTTGCTAAGTGGGTTTTGCCCCCATTTGACGACCTTCCTTGCCACCGTTTAGGGAATTATTGGGGATGTTAAGTCGGTCACACGGTTGTTGAGGGCAACCAGCTTCCCCCATTGACTTTGCTCGTCCGAAGATGCGCCCAAAGGGGACGTGGCAACCGTCGTAAGTATGTGCCGGTTTGCCAAGCCTCTGAATTTTGATTTCGTGATCGCGGGGACGCTGCGACGACTGGGAGAAAAAAAAATGGGTCGTCAGTCGCTCTTTTTCCGGGCCGTCGTAACTTCGAACGGTCGGTAAACGAGCTGTTGTGAGTTTGCGACTGTTGTAACTACCTGTACGGTGGCAAAAAAGGTCGTAAGGTCGGGCGTGCGCCTTGTTTAGCAAGGGGAACCCTGGTCCCCCGTGGTCGTCGTAAGTCAAGGACTGCCGGTATAATACCTTCACCGTCGTCTGGGGTCTCCACCCAACTGAGCCCGGAGTTCAGGAGAAGCCACGCCGGGAAGCTATGGTAGATGCCTTCAGCCCAGTCTTAGAAGCCATCAAGGCCTACCTGCATGGGTTTGTCCACACGGCGCCGGAGCGCACGCATCCAGTGGGCCATGCCTGAGTAATGGCACATGTATGGCGTCAGGAAAGGGATCTTCTTGCTCAGTTCCTTGTTGACCAGGGAGAGTTCCCGGTTGAAGAGCATGAAAACGTCAACGGTCTTCTTGTCAAAGGTGCGCTTGATGGCCTGAAGGAAGGAGAAGACACCGGTTGGGTCAAGGGAGTGGAGGAAGACCTACAAGGTCCCTCCCAAGTCTGTCATTCCATTCCGTTGTAAGGTCCTCCTGCATCTCCCCAACCTCCTGTATTTCCCTGGTATTTTTGAGACTGGGCAACCTGAAGATGGGTGGACTTCAACTCCCAGAATTCCCCAGTGGGGAATTCTGGGAGTTGAAGTCCACCCATCTTCAAGCTATTCAAGTTTGAGAAGCTTGTTCTATTTTCTACCGCCGTGTTCCTCACTTCTCTCTTGTGCTCACGTGCACGTCGCAACCGAGGAGCTCGGTTGCTTTTGTTGGACCAAAGATCCCTTCCAAGATCCCAGAATTCCCTTCCTGGTCAACCTAGCTAAGGCAAGGGATGCTGGGAGTTGAAGTCCACATTGGGAAAGGCTCTGCTAAGACATTGGAAGCTCAACCCCAGCAACGGGTTGATGGGTGGTCTTCAACTCCCCAAATTCTGAATTCCGGGAGTTGGAAGTCTACCCCTTGTCAACTTGCTTCAACACTTCCAAGCATCATTGCCGTTCTTCTGCTCGCTAAGAAAGCTGGACCACAGGTCCACCAGGTGGCACTTTAGTACTGATAGATATATTCTTGGAAGCCTTGTCTTCTTCTCTCCTCTTAGCTGCTCCCCATCTCCCCAGATCAGCCAAGGGAGACTCTTGGCCCAGGCTTACCTCTCGGGATGAGAGATGTTGGAAGATGTCTTGAATCTCCACCCCATGTTCTACATCCTTCACCATCTCGAAGGCCGAAGTCATCAAGTTCTGGGTCATGACTTCCAGGTCTTTGACTCCTGCGCGGAAGCTGGATGGCACCAGAAGAAGGGAGAAGAAGCTGCTGTAAGCCATCTGGAGCTCTTGGTGGACCTCCATTGCACACCTCCATGGGGCTCTCCCTCCCTCCCCACGCTCCAGCCCCACAGGAAGACCCGTCTTCTCTCATTCAAGTGGACCCTTTCTCACCGGCTGAAGTCTTCATGCCAGGTCGTGTTCTTCACATCCAGAATCCCTCCTTTCACGTTCCGGAGGTTGTTGAGATATTTATTGAAGGTCTCCTCAATCTCCAGCAAGCTCCGGGCCATCTGAGGGCCTTGTTGACCGAAGAAACAAGGCAGCGGGGTCTGTTTGCCATCTTCCCAGCGGGCAAAGTGCTGTTGGCTATCGCAGACCTATCAGGAGAAGGAAGCGGCTGTGATCACCACCTTCATTTGGATCTACTCTCTTGGACATGGAGTCAGTTGGGTTCCGCCCTTGCCCAGAGAATTATGGGAAAAAGAGGCAGGAGCAGAGAGCTGGAGATCCCTCAATCCAGCCTGCTCTGCAGAAAACTGGACACCAACGATGCAAGCAGGCATAGATCGTTCCGAAGGTCAACCCTTGGAAGCGAACATGGACCACTCGAGATGGTCAGCAGACCTACCTCCAGGAGGTCCTTGCAGCGTTGGACAAAGGCATCCACCTGGGCAAAGATGCTGGTCTGGTCCAGGACCCATCCCTTCCCAGAAAGCCTGTTAGGAGAGTCAGTGGTTAAGGAACAATTGATCGGTGGAACTCCTCGCCTCCAGAAGTTGTGAGTGCTCCATCACTGGAAGGTTTTAAGAAGAGACTGGACAGCCCTTTGTCTGGAATGGTATGTAGGGTCTCCTGCCTGAGCAGGGGGTTGGACTAGATGACCTCCGAGGTCCCTTCCGAGTCTGTTATTCTGTTATTCTTTTTTTCCCTTCCTTCCTTCCTTCCTTCCTTCCTTCCTTCCTTCCTTCCTTCCTTCTCCAACACTGGAAGTTTTTAAGAAGAGACTGGACAGCCATTTGTCCAGGGTCCCTTCCAGCTCTGTGATTCTGTTAGTCTAACCAAGAGAAGGACCAGGGGTGACAGGACAGCAGCCTTCCAATATTTGAGGGGCTGCCCCAAAGAAGAGGGAGTCAAGCTGTTCTCCAAAGCACCTGAAGGCCGGACAAGAAGCAACGGGTGGAAACCAATCAAGGAGAGAAGCAACCTGGAACTGAGGAGAAACTAACAGTAAGAATAATGAACCAGTGGAACAGCTTGCCACCAGAGGTTGTGGGTGCTCCATCACTGGAGGTTTTTAAGAAGAGATTGGACAGCTGCCTGTCTGAAATGGTCTAGGGCAGGGGTCTTCAAACTTGGCCCTTTGATGACTCGTGGACTTCAACTCCCAGAATTCCTGAGCCAGCAGGGCTCAGCTTGGAAACCTCTCCCTTTCCCCTCAGCATGGCTGGCTGAGGAATTCTGGGAGTTGAAGTCCACGAGTCATAAAAGAGCCAAGGTTGCCCACCCCTGCTCTAGGCTCCCCTGCTTGAGCAGGGGGCTGGACTAGAAGACCTCCGAGGTCCCTTCCAGCTTCTATTCTGAATCTGATTCTGATTCTCTCTGCTGATCTCCTTCATCATCTTCTTCTCCCGCACCCCACCCCCACTGTGGCAAAGAGGTTTCTGAAGAAACCAGCTAATCAGAGGAGGCCCAGGACCCCGACCCGGGGACCAGCCTCAAGAGCCTAATCCGGGTCCGGCAGTGCCGCTGCGCCCGTCTTAAATGCCTTTTTGTATCTTGCTCGATATTGATCCAGCCCCACTCATTTGAATCTGAAGCAGACAAGGAACACTTAAGACTTAATTGTCAAGGACCAGGCAACCACTTAAACCTGGCATCCCTAATCATAATGATGGATTAGCTTGCATTATTTCTCAAGTGCGGAGAAGCTGGGCGGGTGGGCGGTGGGGTGGTGGTGGGGAGGCGGCTCAGGAAAGCGGCCTCGGCACAGCTGGAAGAGGACTGGGGAAGCCAAGAATTGCAGGGCTCCCCCCTCCCCCCGGAAAAAATTCAACTTACTGATCAGGACCCTGCTTAAAAGCCAGCTCTGTTATTCTATTCTATTCCTTATTTCTATTCTATTCTATTCTATTCTATTCTATTCTATTCTATTCTATTCTATTCTATTCTATTCTATTCTATTCTATTCTATTCTATTCTATTCTATTCTGTTCTATTCAATTATTTCCTATCTATTCTATTCTATTGCTATTCTATTCTATTATTTCCTATCTATTCTATTCTATTCTATTCTATTCTATTCTATTCTATTCTATTCTATTCTATTCTATTCTATTCTATTCTATTCTATTCTATTCCTATTTCTATTCTATTCCTAATTCTATTCTATTCTATTCTATTCTATTCTATTCTATTCTATTCTATTCTATTCTATTCTATTCTATTCTATTCTATTCTATTCTATTCCATTCCATTCCATTCCATTATACTATATTATATTCGTTGTTAAGTGAATCACTGCAGTTGTTAAGTTAGTAACCTGGTTGTTAAGCAAATCCAGCTTCCCCATGGACTTTGCTTGTCAGGAGGCTGCAAAAGGGGATCACGTGACGCCCCCCCGGATCGCCGCAAGCGTCATAAATGTGAGTCAGTGGTCAAGCATTTGAATGTCAATCAGGTGACCCCAGGGACGATGCAATGGTCGTAAAGGGTGAAAAACGGTCCTAAGTTCCTTCTTTTAAGTGCAACTTCAAACGGTCACTTAAGTGAACCGTCGTAACCTGAGGACTTCCTGTGATGCTATACACTTCCCAAACCAGAAAAAAAAAGCGATGCATAAATGCAGCAGGACCGTCACGACATCGTCCATGTTGACTGGGGAGGGAGGGAGGGTGGCAGGGTGGCAGGGAGGGTGGTGGTGGAAAAATCCTAAAATTATGGGATGGGATTTTGCTTATGGCAGGGCCGGGCGACCCGTTTAACATCCACGCCAAGCCTGTCAGGGCTGACGATGCCTGGAACGCGGTCGGGAGGAAGCCGTTTGCGACGGTCACAGCCCGAGAAAAGAAAGCGGAGAGTTAACAAGCGTAAAAGCGACAACTACAGGAAGATAAGTTGTTAAGAGTGCCGGGCAGAATTGTGATCAAAGAGTGTGTCGGTGCGATCAGGAGGAAACAAAACAAAACAAAAAAACCCGAGCGAATGCTTTCGGCAAGTGGTGAGAAAAAAAGCCTAGTTGACCGAGGGGCTTGAGAAAAACAAGGGGGAAAAAAGCTCGGGAATGTTTGGGTCGTGGCTTCCTCAAATACAGGGTGGTCCTCAAGTTACGACCACAATGGAGCTCCAAAATTTCCGCTGCTAAGCGAGACATTTGTTAAATGAGTTTTGTCCCGTTTTATGACTTTCCTTTATGACCATTTATGTTCTCCCTTTCTCTCTTCTGTCTTCCTTCCTTCCGTCTTCCTTCCTTCCTTCCTTGTCTTCCTTCCTTCCTTCCTCCCTTTCTTCCCTTCTTCCTCCTTCCTTCCTTCTTTCCTCCCTCCCTTCCTTCCTCTTTTCTATCTCCTTCCTTCCTTCCTCTTTTCTATCTCCTTCCTTCCTTCCTTCCTCTTTTCTCTCCTTCCTTCCTCTTTTCAATCTCCTTCCTTCCTTCCTCTTTTCTCCTTCCTTCCTTCCTTCCTTCCTCTTGTCTCCTTCCTTCCTCTTTTCTATCTCCTTCCTTCCTCTTTTCTATCTCCTTCCTTCCTTCCTTACTCTTTTCTCTCCTTCCTTCCTCTTTTCTATCTCCTTCCTTCCTTCCTTCCTCTTTTCTCTCCTTCCTTCCTCTTTTCTATCTCCTTCCTTCCTCTTTTCTATCTCCTTCCTTCCTTCCTTCCTTTTCTCTCATTCCTTCCTCTTTTCAATCTCCTTCCTTCCTTCCTCTTTTCTATCTCCTTCCTTCCTTCCTCTTTTGTCTTCCTTCCTCTTTTCTATCTCCTTCCTTCCTCTTTTCTATCTCCTTCCTTCCTTCCTCTTTTCTATCTCCTTCCTTCCTTCCTTCCTTCCTTCCTTTCTATCCCTTCCTTCCTTCCTCTTTTCTATCTCCTTCCTTCCTTCCTCTTTTCTCCTTCCTTCCTTCCTCTTTTCTATCTCCTTCCTTCCTTCCTCTTTTCTATCTCCTTCCTTCCTGCCTTCCTCTTTTCTATCTCGTTCCTTCCTTCCTCTTTTCTATCTCCTTCCTTCCTTCCTCTTTTCTATCTCCTTCCTTCCTTCCTTCCTTCCTCTTTTCTATCTCCTTCCTTCCTTCCTCTTTTCTGTCTCCTTCCTTCCTCTTTTCTATCTCCTTCTTTCCTCTTTTCTATCTCCTTCCTTCCTTCCTTCCTTCCTTCCTTCCTTCCTTCCTTCCTTCCTTCCCTTCCTTCCTTCCTTCCTTCCCACCTTTGTTAGGCAAATCACTGCGGTTGTTAAGTTAGACACACAGTTCTTAAGTGAATCCGGCTTCCCCATTGGCTTTGCTTGTCAGAAGGTCACAAAAGGGGATCACGTGACCCCGGGGACGCCGCAACCGTCATAAATACGAGTCCATTGTCACGCGTCCAAATTTTGATCAGGGGACCGTGGGAAATGCTGCAACGGTCGTAAGTGTGAAAAGCAGTCATACGTCATTGTTTTCAGCGCTGTTGTAACTTTGTTCACTAAACAAGCTGTTGTAAGTTGAGGACTTACCCGTACTTGGTTTAGGGGGGTCCAGAAAAGCAGGTGAAAAAGCTCAAGAGTGTAAGTAAGTTACGACAGTTCGTTTAGTGACCGTTCAAAATTACAACGGCACTGAAAAAAGTGACTTAGGCGAGGTTGTAAAGCAACTCATCATGTGAGCGGACCATTACAACCATTTCGGCACGGTCGTCGGCAAGTCAGCCGGTCGTTAAGTGAATCGCCTGGTCGTTAAGCGAATCCAGCTTCCCCCAATTGACATTTTTTGGGGGTGGGGAGACGGCAGAAATCAACCGGTGAGGTCGCAAAACCGTGACCGCGGGTTGGTCGCCAATCTGAGCAGTTGACCCAAACCGCGATCACTAAGGACTAGCCCCTTGAGATGGCGTGCTTACTTATTGTGCATGTAGGAGGCCTGCTGGTAGCAGTCCTTCCAGGAGGACATGCAGGAGATGCAGCTGTGCAACGTCTGACGGGTCGAATTGATGTAGCCTTCGAAAAGCCGGTCCAGGGAAATGTCTTTGCAACACATCTGGATGATTTTGTTGCTCATCTGGAGAGAAGGGAGAGAGAGAGAGAGAGAGAGAGAGAAAATATAATATATTTATATATTATATTTTATAATATATAAAATATAAACAGAAAGCAAACCCCCCTCCCTTCTAGCACTGATGATGTTACCTAGTTGGGTCATGAAACGTCTGCAAGAAACCCTACCCAGCTCAGAGAGCACCAAGGACCCCACAATCTTCCTCCTCCTCCTCCTCCTCCTCCTCCTCTTCCCACCCTCCCTTCTAGCACTGATGATGTTCTCTAGTTGGGTCATGAGACGTCTGCAAGAAAACAGCCAAGCTTGGGGAGCACCAAGGACCCCTCAGTCCTCCTCCCCCCCCCAATCTCTTTCCCTTCTAGCACTGATGATTTTACCTACTTGGGTTATGAAACGTCCCAGCTCAGAGAGCACCAAGAACCCCAGACAGTCAACCCTGCTCCTATTTGGCACATTTGCATTCTAAGAACGTTGCCGACTTGTGAAAAGCGTTTCAGCTAACGTATTTGGACCCCCCTCCCAAAAAAATCTCTAAATATTTTTAAAAAATATTTTAAAAGAGAGAGTGAGAGAGGGAGAGAGAGAGAGAGAGAGAGAGAGAAGAAAGGAGGGAAAAATAAGAAAGCAAGGGGGCAGCGCCCACCTTCCGGAAGAGGGCCGTGATCCTCTCCCGGCTGTTGTAGTAGGGGGAGTTGACCCAGACGATCCGGACCAGGCTGATGAGATGCGGCAGCTTTTCGGGGATGTCTTTGGGGCGCAGAGTGGCCAGTTCCTGGAAGGGCTCTTTCAGGATGGACAGGAAGCGGAGGTTGGACTGGGCCTGCTCCGACCCGTCCTGCAAAGCAGCGGCAGAGAGAGAGGGAGAGAGAGAGAGAGAGAGAGAGAAATCTATTATCTATCCTTTCTTTCTCTTTTTTTCCTTGTCTCTCATTTCTTTATCTCTATTATCACCTATTTATCTTCTTTTTTCTTCTTTTTTCTTATCTCTATTATCTATTATCTATCTATACTTTCTTTTTCCCTCTTTTCTTTCTTATTTGTGTCATTTCTTTATCTCTATTATCATCTATCTTCTCTCTCTTTCTTTCTTTCTTATCTCTATTATCTCTATCTATCTTTCTATCTGTCTGTCTGTCTGTCTGTCTGTCTGTCTATCTATCTGTCTGTCTGTCTGTCTGTCTATCTATCTATCTATCTATCTATCTATCTATCTATCTATCTATCTATCTATCTATCTATCTATCTATCTATCTATCTATCTATCTATCTATCTATCTATCCATCCATCCATCCATCCATCCATCCATCCATCCATCCATCCATCCATCCATCCATATTTGTCTGTCTGTCTGTCTGTCTGTCTGTCTGTCTGTCTGTCTGTCTGTCTGTCTGTCTGTCTGTCTGTCTGTCTGTCTGTCTGTCTGTCTGTCTGTCTGTCTATCTATCTATCTATCTATCTATCTATCTTTCCATCTACCTATTTACCCATCCATCCATCCATCCATCCATATCTATCTATCTCTCTGTCTGTCTGTCTGTCTGTCTGTCTGTCTGTCTGTCTGTCTGTCTGTCTGTCTGTCTGTCTGTCTGTCTGTCTGTCTGTCTGTCTGTCTGTCTGTCTGTCTATCTATCTATCTATCTATCTTGTGTTTTTCAAGCAAAGATTTGCGGCTGTATTTCTGATAAATCCCTTCCTTCCTTCCTTCCTTCCTTCCTTCCTTCCTTCCTTCCTTCCTTCCTTCCTTCCTTCCTTCCTCCCTCCCTCCCTCCCTCCCTCCCTCCCTCCCTCCCTCCTTCCCTCCAACACTATGCTCCCTTCCAAGACTAGGATTCTACGTTCTGCGTTCTAAGCTGGCCAGGCCGAAGCCCGTCAGGGTGATCCCAGCTCCGGCCTGGCCCTCTGCTCAGCCTCCTGCAGGAACACCCCGGTGCCCCCCTGCCCGAACCTGGATCTGCCGGGCGAGGCGCTGGAAGGGGGGCACGTAGGAGGACTTGGAGATCATGAGGACGCCCTCGATGTCCTTCACCCCCTTCTGGCACAGCTGCTTGCTGATCTCCGACAGGTCGGTGCAGCGGTTCTTCCAGAAGGCGATCTCCTCCAGGGGCCCCGAGCTTTCGCGGCTCTCCACTGCCTCCTGGGCCCTCAGCACATCCTTGATCTGCCGCGTCCAGTGAATCATGGAAGCTGGGAGAGAAGAAGGAGGGGGGGGAGGCGATGCCTTAGCCTGTAACCGTAAGCGTAGGTCTACGGCAGGGGTCTTCCAACTTGGCCCTCTTTATGACTTGTGGACTTCGACTCCCAGAATTCCTCAGCCGGCGTGAGGGAACTATGACCCTTTGATGACTTGTGGACTCCAACTCCCAGAATTCCTCAGCCGGCGTGAGGGAACTATGACCCCCTTTATGACTTGTGGACTTCGATTCCCAGAATTCCTCAGCCGGCGTGAGGGAACTATGACCCTTTGATGACTTGTGGACTTCAACTCCCAGAATTCCTCAGCCGGCGTGAGGGAACTATGACCCTTTGATGACTTGTGGACTTCGACTCCCAGAATTCCTCAGCCGGCGTGACGCAACTATGACCCTTTGATGACTTGTGGACTCCAACTCCCAGAATTCCTCAGCCGGCGTGAGGGAACTATGACCCCCTTTATGACTTGTGGACTTCGACTCCCAGAATTCCTCAGCCGGCGTGAGGGAACTATAACCCTTTGATGACTTGTGGACTTCAACTCCCAGAATTCCTCAGCCAGCGTGAGGGAACTATGACCCTTTGATGACTTGTGGACTTCAACTCCCAGAATTCCTCAGCCGGCGTGAGGGAACTATGGCCCTTTGATGACTTGTGGACTTCAACTCCCAGAATTCCTCAGCCAGGGTGCTGGAAGGAAGGGAGGAAGGAAGGAAGATTAGAGGGAGGGAGGAAGCTAAGAGGAAGGAAGGAAGCTAAGAGGAAGGAAGATAGGAGGAAGGAAGGAAGGAAAACAAGAGGAAAGAAGCTAAGAGGAAGGAAGGAAGCTAAGAGGAAGGAAGGAAGGAAGATTAGAGGAAGGGAGGAAAGAAGCTAAGAGGAAGGAAGGAAGGAAGAACGAGGAAGGAAGGAGGAAGGAAGGGAGGAAGGAAGGAAGACAAGAGGAAAGAAGATTTCAGGAAGGAAGGAAAGAAAGAAAATAAGAGGAAGAAAGGAAGATTAGAGGAAGGGAGGAAGGAAGTTAAGAGGAAGGAAGGAAGGAAGGAAGGAAGGAAGGAAGACAAGAGGAAGGAAGCTAAGAGGAAGGGAGGAAGATTAGAGGAAGGGAGGAAAGAAGCTAAGAGGAAGGAAGGAAAGAAGCTAAGAGGAAGGAAGATAAGGGGAAAGAAGGAAGGAAGAATGAGGAAGGAAGGAAGGAAGGAAGACAAGAGGAAGGAAGGAAGAACAAAGAAGGAAGGAAGGAAGACGAGGAAAGAAGATTTCAGGAAGGAAGGAAGGAAAAAAGCTAAGAGGAAGAAAGGAAGATTAGAGGAAGGGAGGAAGGAAGCTAAGAGGAAGGAAAGAAGGAAGAAGGAAGGAAGCAAGATAAGAGGAAGGAAGATAAGAAGAAGGAAGGAAGGAAGCAAGCTATCCTAGTCCTTTGCCCTAGGAAGCCCTCTGCCCACCCACCCATTTCCACCGAGTCCCCCCCCCCAGCCTGCTTCCTGGGCCCTGCATAATTCAGTCGGCGTCTCTGTCTTCAGTCTGCAGTGCGACGTTCAATTGAATTTGCGCAGGGCGGAACAAATGAGCCGCTGGCCCAGAACTGACAGGTCCGCCCGCGGGGCAGGGAAAGAGACGCAGACCCCCGGCGCAGGCCTGGGGGAGGGGCAGGGCAGCCCAAAGACCCCCCTCGGGCTGGGGGGCATCACACCAAAAACGGGAGGGGGCGCTTAAACCGGGGCGCTCAACACCCAGAGGGGCAATTCGGGGAATAAAAGAGATGGGGGGGAGTGCTGATGCCCCCTCAGCTCACCCCCAAAACTGGGGGCCCCCTTTGTCCGCCCCGTGATAATTCTAGAAGTCTGAACCCCGATGGACAGGCGGTCCTCGACTTACGACTGTTCGCTTAGCAGCCGTTCAAAGTTGTGATGGCACTGGGGAAAAAGTGACTGATGGGAAGTCCTCACACTCGCGACCGTCGCAGCGTCTCCCAGGGTCACATGATCAAAACTCAGGCGTGGGGCAACCGGTGTGGATTTATGACCGCAACCTGCGTCCTGGGGGAGGGGGGGTCACGTGATCCCCATTTGGGACCTTCCCAGTGGGGCTTCCAACAAGCAAAGGGAATGTGGGAATGCGGGATTCACTTAACGACCGCCCGATTCGCTTAACGACCGCAGTAGTTCCCTTGGCAACTATGTTCCTCACTGAAGAACTGCAGTGATTCACTTAACAGCCAGGGTGAGGAAAGTCGTAAAAGGGGGCAAAACTCACTTAATAGATTTCTCACTTAACAACATCAATGTTGGGTTTGGTTGCGGTCATACGTTGAGGACTACTTGCACAGATAGTCCTCGCTTAATGACTGTTGAAGTTACGGCAAACCCTTCAAAAGCTACTTCCTCCCTCCCTCTTGTCTCCCTCCCTCCCTCCCTCCCTCCCTCCCTCCCTTCCTTCCTTTCCTAGAAAATAGAAAATATGGAATGGAATGGAATGGAATGGAATAGAATAGAATAGAATAGAATAGAATAGAATAGAATAGAATAGAATAGGACAGGACAGGACAGGACAGGACAGGATAGGATAGGATAGGATAGGATAGGATAGGATAGGATAGAGAATAGAAAATAGAATAGAATAGAAAATAGAATAGAATAGAGCTGGAAGGGACCTTGGAGGTCTTCTAGTCCAGCCCCCTGCTCAAGCAGGAGAACTTATACCGTCTCAGACAAATGGCTGTCCAATCTCTTCTTGAACACCTCCAGTGATGGAGCACCCACAACCTCTGGTGGCAAGCTGTTCCACTGGTTAATTGTCCTCACTGTTAGGAAGTTTCTCCTTAATTCCAGGTTGCTTTTGTCCTTGATGAGTTTCCATCTGTCGCTTCCTGTCCTGCCTTCAGGTGCTTTGGAGAATAGGTGGACCCTCCTGGAAGACTGCTACCATGTCCCCCCTAGTCCTTCTTTTCTCTAGACTGTCCAAACCCAAATCCTCCATGTTCTTCGTATGTTTTATTCTCCGGGCCTCCTCCTCCTCTGATCCGCTTAGCGCCCCCCTCGCCCAGCCCAGACCCCCCAAGACCCCTCACTCACTCTCCAGGCGTTGAACCACGGCTTTGTCCTTCAGGGCCACCTCGGCGCTGATGGAGTGCGACTCAATCGGGATGTAAAGGACGGTACGGCCCTTCATCTTGTAGCGGGTATCTGGGGGTAGAGAGGGCTGGGGATTAAGGTTTTTGTTGGTTTCGGAGGGAGGGGGGACCTCGGGGCTTCTCCTCGGAACCCCCCCCCAGTTCTCATTCCTCGGCTGAAACGCCCACAGGTAGGTCCTCGAGTTACGACTGTTTAGTGACCGTTTGAAGTTACAACGGCAACGGAAACAGCGAGAGACAAACCAGTACTCGCACTTACAACCGTCGTGGTGGAAAACACCCCCCCCCCACGATCACATGATCGAAATCCAGGCAGCTGGCAAGCACCCGGTTGAGTTAATAACTGCAGTGATTCGTTTAACGACCACTGTTGAGAGAGGTCATAAAATTGGGCGTGGCAACCCCAGTCTAGGAAAAAGCACCTAGGTCAGGGGTAGGCAACCTTGGCTCTTTTATGATTTGTGGACTTCAACTCCCAGAATTCCTGAGCCAGCCATGCCTTTTTTTTTTTCCCTCCTACCTCCTATAGCAGAAAGATTGCAGAGGAAGGGATTATAAGAGAGTAAGCACATCGATGGGTAGACGCATCCTGCTCAGGAATTCTGGGAGTTGAAGTCCACGAGTCATAAAAGAGCCAAGGTTGCCTACCCCTGACCTAGGTTGTCACCGGATGGTGATCCAATCGGAAGAACTACAGAATCCCTACCAGTCAGGGAGGTCATGAAGTGGTAAATTTCGGAGAAAAATTCGTTTTTTATGCTTTCGGGCCAGGAGCCTTTGCGGAAGAGGCGGGGCAAGTAGACCGCGTTGAGCATGCGCGTCAGGGAATCGATGTAGGGTTTGCGCACGGAGCCGAATTGCACCACTTCGTGGAAATTCTCCTCCGTGATTTCTGCCTTCTCCTGGCGGATGAAGTAGGCGAGCTGCTTCTGCTCCTGTCGAGAGAAACGCAAAATGACTTCTGGGGGGGCCTACCGTTGCGTTTTCTCAAGCTTCAACTCCCAGAATTCCCCAGCCAGCCATGCCTTTTTTCCCCCCTCCTACCTCCTATAAGCAGAAAGATTGCAGAGGAAGGGATTATAAGAGAGTAAGCACATCAATGGGTATACACATCAAAAGGAATGCCAGGGAATTCTGGGAGTTGATGTCCACCCACCTTAAAGTGTCCAGTGATGGGAAGCCTCGCTCTACAGCAGGGGTCTTCAAACCCAGCAACTTTAAGACTTATGGGCTTCAATTCCCAGAATTTATCAGCCAGCCTTTCCCCCCCCCCCCACTTTGCTGAAGTCAAGATATATTACGTCGACCCCATACCTTCCGTCTATTAAAAAAAGTTATCAAAAAATGCAATAAAGGTAGTCTAGCCACATTTGTTGTAGTCCTGTCTGTGCTGAATTCTGGTAAACACTGGCTGGGGAATTCTGGGAGTTGAAGTCCACCTGGCTTAAAGTGGGTAAGGTTGAGAATGTGCTAGAACATGACCAACAATGTGTGCCTCCCGAAGTTGTGGGCGTTCCATCACTGGAGGCTTTTAAGAAGAGACTGGACCGCCATTTGTCTCAAATGGGATAGGGTCTCCGGCCTGAGCAGGGGGTTGGACTAGAAGACCTCCCAGGTCCCTTCCAACTCTGTTGAAGTTCTGTTCTGTTGTGTTTTGATAGTCTTTATGGAAGTCTCTGTTAGATGGACCCATTTAACAAAATAACAGAGTTGGAAAGGACCTGGGAGATCTTCTAGTCCATCCCCCTGCTCAGATCTATCTATCTATCTATCTATCTATCTATCTATCTATCTATCTATCTATCTATCTATCTATCTATCTATCTATCTATCTATCTATCTATCATCTATCTATCTATCTATCTATCTATCTATCTATCTATCTATCTATCTATCTATCTATCTATCTATCTATCTATCTATCTATCTATCTATCTATCTATCTATCTATCTATCTATCTATCTATCTATCAACAATAAACTCAACGGATCCAGCTGGTTTGATATGCAACGGAAATTACAGCTTTCCCCATCCAGCATTCCCCCCATGCTGGCTGGGGGATTCTGGGAGTTGAAGTCCACGCAGCTTAACGATGATAAGGCTGGGGGATAAGCTGTTGTAGGACGAGACCTCTGGAGACCACCAAAACGTGCCTCCTGATAAGAGTCCTTGGGGAAGCCTCTGCTTGACCCAGTAGTAACCTGGATGGGCACAACCTGGTTTGTTTTTTGGGGGTTCTCGAAGGAAAATTTCATCCCGGTGTTATTGCCCCCCCCCCGGTTCCCAAAGGGAGAAGCCCACCTGATGGGGCATGACGGGCTCCACTTTCAACCCGGCGTAGTCGTCAACGTAAAAGACCAGCATGGTCTGGCTGACGTCCTTCAGGAACTGGTCCATCGCAGCCAGATGTTCGTCCGTCCACATGTCCTCGGTCAGGCCGGACAAGGAGAGCCGGTTCCGGAGGCAGGGCTTCTGCACAAAGAGGGCGAAACCCACAACTTGGGCAAAGGGACACACGCCGCAGCGTCCTCAGTTAGAGGAGCGTTCTTCACTGGACAAGGCGAGAGAGAGTCCTGGACTCACAAGAGTTCATTTAGTGATGGTCCAGTTCCTACCTGGGGGACACAGCTAGTCCTGGACTCACAAGAGTTCATTTAGTGACGGTTCAACGTTCCTACCTGGGGGACACAGCCAGTCCTGGACTCACGAGAGTTCGTTTAGTGACGGTCCAGAGTTCCTACCCGGGGGACACAGCCAGTCCTGGACTCACGAGAGTTCGTTTAGTGACGGTCCAGAGTTCCCACCTGGGGGGCGCAGCTAGTCCTGGACTCACAAGAATTCGTTTAGTGACGGTCCAGAGTTCCCACCTGGGGGACGCAGCTAGTCCTGGACTCACAAGAATTCGTTTAGTGACGGTCCAGAGTTCCCACCTGGGGGACACAGCTAGTCCTGGACTCACTGCAGTTCATTTAGTGACTGTTCAAAGTTGCAACAGCACTGAAAATGTGACATAGGACCCTTTTTCACACTTACGACCGTTGTGGCATCCCCCGTGGTCACGTGATCAAAATTCAGAGGCTTGGCAACTAACTCGTATTTGTGACAGTTGCAGTGTCCTGGGGTCATGTGACCCCCTTTTGCAACCTTCTGATGAGCAAAGTCAAGGGGGAGGCCGGATTCACTTAACAACCGTGTCACTAACTGAACCACCGTAGTGATTCACTTAACAATGGTCGTAAAAATGGGGCAAAACTCACTTAACAACAGAAATTTTGGGGTCGATTGCGGTCGTTAAGGCGAGGGCTACCTGGACTTACGACCCAGGTTTGAAATTCCGACAGTCACGATACGGTATCACACTCCGCAATGGCGTTTATGGCGATTTTTGCGGGAAACCTTCATTTACTTCCTGGTTTTCCAGCCCCCAAAAAATCAAATAAAAAAAAAATGACCATTTTGGACAATGGATTCGCTTAACAACCAGTGACCCGCTGAACGACAGCCTCAAAAAAGCTGCTCGCAAAAGCGAGCACGGTCGTGTGGCATAACTGAGGAACGATAGTCGTGGCCTCAATCACCGTCGTTAAGTCGAGGACTACGTAAACTTGGGCTGTCCGGGAAAACCCGGAAAAAAAGTCAGGGAGGGAGGACAGGGAGAGCCGAGACAAAAAGGTGGGATTTTTTTTCCACCCTCACCCCCCCCCAAGTAAGCCCCCCCACCCTTATTCCTAAGAGCTTTTTCCGAGAAAACCCGGGCAATCGGGATCCCATTAGCGCAACATCTGGCGTGGAAGTGCAGAACCAGATGTGCTGGGGTGTGTAGTGCAAAGGAAGTGTGCGAGATTGCAAGCACAAAACACACACACACACACCCTTGGACTTCTGTGGGTTTTGTCTTGTGGGGTGGGGGGGAAAGGAGGGGGGGCAGGGAGGGAGAACAGCCTATGCTGACTGCAGATGCAGTGCCAGAGCGGCACTTGTGCAGCAGGGTCCTGATCAATCAATCAGAAAAGAGTTGGAAGGGACCTGGTAGGTCATCTAGTCCAACCCCCTGCTCCAGCAGGAGACCCTAGACCAAAAGGAGGAGGAGGAGGAGGAGGAGGAGTCCATTTCAGACAAATGGCTGTCCAGTCCCTTCTTAAAGAGGAGGAGGAGGAGGAGGAATAACAGGATAACAGAGTGGAAAGGGACCTTAGAGGTCTTCTAGTCCAACCCCTGCTCAAAGGGGGAGGAGACCTAAACCATTTCAGACAAATGGCTGTCCAGTCCCTTCTTAAAGAGGAGGAGGAGGAGGAGGAGGAATAACAGGATAACAGAGCTGGAAGGGACCTTGGAGGTCTTCTAGTCCAAGCCCCTGCTCAAGCAGGAGACCCTAACCCATTTCAGACAAGGGGCTGTCCAGTCTCTTCTTAAAGACTCCAGTGATGAACCAGCTGTTGCCCTGGTTAATTGCCCTCACCGTTAGGAAGTTTCCCGCCTTCCTTCAGGACAGGGTAGCACCAGGCCAGTGTCGTCTGTGTGTGTGTGTGTGTGTGTGTGTGTGTGTGTGTGTGTGTGTGTGTGTACACAAAATGGAGAAGCGGAGAGAGAAAAAAGGTCACCCCCCCAAAAAAAACCCCAAGTTCTGCAGGGAACAGATTGAGCCTACCATATCCGTTGCAAAGTGAGACAATTGGTCAGAGACTTTTGCCTCCTTTTACGACCTTCCTTGCTTGCTGCGGCGGTAAAGGGAAATGCCCAGACGTTAAGTGAGTCAGGCAGTCCTTAAGTGAATCCAGTTTCACACACACACACACCCCCCGTGGGCTTTGCTTGTCCGATGGTGGCAAAAGGGGGGGGATCGCGTCACCTCGTTGTCAATATGAGTCAGTTGCCCAGCGTCTGAATTTTGGTCGCTGTGACCGCGGGGCGGAATGCCGCAACGGTCGTTAAGTGTGAAAAAAAGTCGTTGTTTTCAGCACTGTTGGGACTGGGAACCGTCACTAAGTGAACTATTTAGTGCAGGGGTAGGGAACCTCGGCTCTTTTATGACTCGTGGACTTCAATTCCCAGGATTCCTGAGCCAGCATGGGGGAACTATGGCCCCCTTTATGACTCGTGGACTTCAACTCCCAGAATTCCTGAGCCAGCATGGGGGAACTATGGCTCCCTTGATGACTCGTGGACTTCAACTCCCAGAATTCCTGAGCCAGCATGGGGGAACTATGGCTCCCTTGATGACTCATGGACTTCAACTCCCAGAATTCCTGAGCCAGCATGGGGGACTATGGCCCCCTTTAGGACTTGTGGACTTCAACTCCCAGAATTCCTGAGCCAGCATGGGGGAACTATGGTCCCTTCATGACTTGTGGACTTCAACTCCCAGAATTCCTGAGCCAGCATGAGGGAACTATGGCCCCTTCGTGACTGGTGGACTTCAACTCGCAGAATTCCTGAGCCAGCATGGGGGAACTATGGCTCCCTTGATGACTCGTGGACTTCAACTCCCAGAATTCCTGAGCCAGCATGGGGGAACTATGGCTCCCTTGATGACTCATGGACTTCAACTCCCAGAATTCCTGAGCCAGCATGGGGGAACTATGGCCCCCTTGATGACTGGTGGACTTCAACTCCCAGAATTCCTGAGCCAGCCTGGCTCAGCTTGGAAACCTCTCCCTTTTCCCTCAACATGGCTGGCTCAGGAATTCTGGGAGTTGAAGTCCACGAGTCATAAACGAGCCGAGGTTGCCTACCCCTGGTTTAGTGGATTAGCTGTGCACCCCCAGAATTTGGAGGGGTCTTGGTGGCGGAGGGTGACCCAAAGGGACCCAGTGGGCACCCACCCGGGGCAAGAAAGACCCCCGCCCACCCGGCAAAACGGCCACTTACCAAATCCGTCTCTCCCTCCATGTGGATGGAAGGAATGACCACCATCTCCATGCTCTCTTCCGACTCTTCGGGAACCTGGGGTGGGGTTTCCACTGGGGGGAGGGCGAGAAGAGAAAAGCGGGGGTCAGGGTGGTGGTGGGGCGGTACAAGGCCCCAGACGAAGAATGGGGAAGAGCCCGAGTTTCAGCCGCGCAGGCGGAGGGAATTCCCTTCCTCTTCGGCTGGCCTACCTCGCAGGGCTGTTGTTTGGGGGAAGGGGCGGGGAGGAAGGGCTAGGGAAAGGAAAGGCTAAGAAAGGAAAAGAGCTTCCCCCAAGGATGCCGTTTTATATCTTAGGGGGGGTGGGGGGGGTCCTCCCCGGCCCACCCGTTGCTAACTACAAGCCCCATGATCCCCGGCCAGCCCGGCCAGGGCTGAGGAAGCCTGCCTTACTAGGTGCAAGTTTCCCCTGCCCCCGGGGCAGGGTTGCTTCTTGGAGGCAGGAAGAGGGTGGGCTGGGCCTCAAAGGTACATCCCATCCACTCCCCAGTCTGGTCTAGTGGTTACAGCACCAGGCTAGAAAGCAGGAGGCCGTGAGTTATAGTTCCGCCTTAGCCATGAAAGTCAACTGGGGTAACTTTAAGCCAATCACCAGAAGATGGTTCCGTCTTAGGCGTGAATCACCAGGAGACGGAGAGTTCTAGTCCTGCGTTAGGCCTAAAAGCCAACTGGCTGGCTTTGGGCCAATCGCCAGGAGACGGTGAGTTCTAGTCCCGCCTTAGACATGAAAGCCGGCTGGGTGAATTTGGGCCAATCGCCAGGAGACTGGGAATTCTAGTCCCGCCTCAGGCACGAAAGCCAGCTGGGTGAATTTGGGCCAATCACCAGGAGACAGTGAGTTCTAGTCCCGCCTTAGACATGAAAGCCGGCTGGGTGAATTTGGGCCAATCGCCAGGAGACAGTGAGTTCTAGTCCCGCCTTAGACATGAAAGCCGGCTGGGTGAATTTGGGCCAATCGCCAGGAGACGGTGAGTTCTAGTTCCGCCTTAGACATGAAAGCCGGCTGGGTGAATTTGGGTCAATTGCCAGGAGACGGTGAGTTCTAGTCCCGCCTTAGACATGAAAGCCAGCTGGGTGACTTTAGGCCAATCGCCAGGAGACGGTGAGTTCTAGTGCCGCCTTAGACATGAAAGCCGGCTGGGTGAATTTGGGCCAATCGCCAGGAGACTGGGAATTCTAGTCCCGCCTCAGGCACGAAAGCCAGCTGGGTGAATTTGGGCCAATCGCCAGGAGACAGTGAGTTCTAGCCCCGCCTTAGACACGAAAGCCGGCTGGGTGAATTTGGGCCAATCGCCAGGAGACGGTGAGTTCTAGTCCCGCCTTAGACACGAAAGCCGGCTGGGTGAATTTGGGCCAATCGCCAGGAGACTGGGAATTCTAGTCCCGCCTCAGGCACGAAAACCAACTGGGTGAATTTGGGCCAATCGCCAGGAGACGGTGAGTTCTAGTCCCGCCTTAGACATGAAAGCCGGCTGGGTGAATTTGGGCCAATCGCCAGGAGACGGTGAGTTCTAGTCCCGCCTTAGACACGAAAACCTGGCTGGGTGACTTTAGGCCAATTGCCAGGAGACTGGGAATTCTAGTCCCGCCTCAGGCACGAAAGCCGGCTGGCTGACTTTGGTCCGCTCCTTCTCCCTAAGCCCAGCCCACCTCGCAGGGCCGCTGTTCCGTGGATAATAGGAGAAAAGAGGGATATTAGCCATGTTGGCTGCCTTGAGTTAGTTCTATAGTCCTAAAGGCTGGAGAGAGAGAGAAAAATAATCTAATAAATAGATAAAAGTGAATAAATAAAAAACGATTTGCAAAATTCCCGTCCGGTGTTTCTCGTCAAGGTGTCCAGAACCAGGGAAAGGACGGACCCTTCCCGAGCTATCTCCCCCCTCCCCAAAATAAAGGCCCCCAAGACATCATCTTTCTTTCATTTATTCTCGCGGAATTCAGAGAGAGAGAGAGAGAGAGAGAGACCGACTCTCCCCGGGAAAACATTTGGCGTTGTCAGACTAAATTACAATTTCATTTCCCCATAAAAACCTCTTTTCGTGTCAGATTTTGTCGCGAGCTACGAGGCTTCACGCTGATTGAAGACGGCAGTTTCGGAGGACCGTGTTCCCCCCCCCATATAGATCCTGCACCCAGAGCAGAGAAGGGTCTGCAGAAGGGGAAATTTGGGGCATGTGTGTGTGTGAGACAGAGACCACCGATTTTAGCACTCCAGGCGGGGGGGGGATAATAATAATAATAATAATAATAATAATAATAATAATAATAATAATAATAATAATAATAATAATAATAATAATAATAATAATAATAATAATAATAATAATAATATCCAACTTACAGACTCTCGCGCATCAGGGCAGAAACCCAGTCTGGAAAAATGAGGTTGGCAGGGTAGCCCCCCCCTCCCCGAGGACCCCCACTACGATGGGATCACCAGATCTTCTGCCAAAGCTGGGGAGTCAGTGAGCGAGCCCACCGTGGAGAAGCCTGGCACCCCGTGAGTATGACGGGCTAAATTCGCACCGTGACTCTGGCATCACGTACGGGACGAAGGGGGGGGGAAATGAGGAAAGCCCGTTGGGGGTCCTTCTGCAACTGGCACAATGGCCGGGATGTTTTGGGGAGGGGGTGACCCAGAGATAGCAGAAGGGGTAGGGCTGGGTTTGGGGCCCTGCCTTCCTCCTACTCCTCCTTTTTCAAAGCGCTTCCGAAACTTCCTCTTGGGTGGAGAGGCTGAGGATTTCGAACCCAGAACCCGAGCCAGCTTCCGGTCCTGGCGCCTGGAGGGGAAAAGCTGGATGGAAATGGCCCATCACTTGCAAGGCTGGCGGCTCAGACCTGGCTTGGGGAGACGGGCAGCATCTTTGTGCCCTTGGCTTGTGAAGGAATAGAATAGAATAGAATAGAATAGAATAGAATAGAATAGAATAGAATAGAATAGAATAGAATAGAATAGAATAGAATAGAATAGAATAATGATAGAGTAGAAATAAGAACAGAACAGAATAGAATGGAATGGAATGGGATAGAACAGAACAGAACAGAAAAATGATAGAATAGAATAGAATAATGATATAGAAATAAGTACAGAACAGAATAGAATAGAATAGAACGGAACAGAACAGAACAGAACAGAAAAGAAAAGAAAAGAAAAGAAAAGAAAAGAAAAGAAAAGAAAAGAAAAGAAAAGAAAAGAAAAATGAATAGAATAGAATAATGATAGAGTAGAAATAAGAACAGAAAAGAACAGAACAGAACAGAATAGAAATAAGGAATAGAATAGAATAGAATAGAATAGAATAGAATAGAATAGAATAGAATAGAATAGAATAGAATAGAATAGAATAGAATAATAAAAAATAATAGAATAGAATAGAATAGAATAGATTATAGAATATAGAATAGAATAATAAAAAATAGAATAGAATAGAATAGAAAAGAATAGAACGGAACAGAATGGAATAGAATAATAGAATAATAGAAGAGAAAAGAACAGAACAGAACAGAATAAAATAAAAATTAGAATAGAATAGAATAGAATTCAGAATTACAAAAGAATTCAGAATTAGAATAGAACTGAACTGAATAAATTCAGAATTTGGAATTCGGAACAGAACAGAACAGAACAGGATTAAGAATTAGAATCAGAATAGAGCTGGAAGGGACCTTGGAGGTCTTCTAGTCCAACCCCCTGCCCAAGCAGGGAATCCCAGACCATTCCAGACGTGTGGGGGTGGGGGTAGGGGGGTGTTACCCTTGGCTTGTAGGGAAGCCAGGCCAGAGGTGAGCCTCAGAGAAAAGGAGGGACCCTCATGCTCTACGCAAAAACACGCCTGAGAGTGCAACTAGTCCTCAGCTTACGAGAATTCATTTAGTGACCGTTGGAAGTTACCCGGCCCTGAAAAACGTATCAGATGAGAAATCGAGGAATCGCAGTTATGTGCGTTTGTGCACACCACGGACGCCCGGAGCGTCGTAAAAGATCTCCGGCCGAGATCCTTCTGAGAGAGATCTTCCCACCTTTGCCCATTGGATCCCAACCTTCCTCCTCTTGCAAAAAGGAGTGGGGGGGGGGGGAAGCCCAGCCAAGCAGCCTCTGCCCCCCTCCCCAAGATTAAACCCCTCACTCTCCATGTGGGGCCACGTGGAAACGGGCCCCCTTGCAAACCGCTGCGCAGAAGAGGCTCACTTTGCGGAGGGGGCAGCCGGGGGGGGGGGGGGAGTGGCAGGCGATACCGCCTGGTAACCAGCTGGGAGGTCTCTCTTTCTCTCTCTCTCTCTCTTTCTGTCTCCTTCTTTCTTTCTTTCTCCTCTCTCTTCTTCCTTCTCTCCCTCTCCTTCTGTTTCTCTCCCTCCCTCCCTCCCTCTCTCGCTCTTTCTTTCTCCCTCCTCTTTTTCTTTCTTTCTCCCTCCTCTCTCTCTCCCTTTCTTTCTTTCTTTCTTTCTTTCTTTTTTTCTTTCTCTTTTTCTTTTTTCTCCTCTCTTCTTCCTTCTCCCTCCTTTCTACCCTCCCTCTTTCTTTCTCCCTCCTCTCTTTCTGTCTCCTTCTCTCTTTCTTTCTTTCTTTCTCTCTTCTTCCTTCTTTCCCTCCCTCTTTTTCTCTCCCTCCCTCCCTTTCTTTCTCCCTCCTCTCTTTCTGTCCCCTTCTCTCTCTCTTTTTCTTTCTCTTTCTTTCCTCTTCTTCCTTCTCTCTCCCTCCCTTTCTTTTTCTCTCTCCCTCCCTCCCTCTTTCTCCCTCCTCTCTCTCTCTGTCTCCTTTGCTCTCTTCTCCCTTTTTCTTTCTTTCTCTTTCTTTCTTTCTTTCTTTTTCTTTCTTTCTCTCTCTCTTCTTCCTTCTCTCTCCCTCCCTCTTTCTTTCTCCCTCCTCTCTCCCTCTCCCTCTATCTCTCTCTGTCTGTCTCTTGTCTCCCTCTCCACCCCAGCATTATCACCCAGCATTATCACTCTAGCATTATCACTCTAGCACAACTCTTTCATCCGTGCACCCCTCTCTTCCACAATCAAGCGTCTGGCACTTGTCGCGTGCTATAACTCCCCCCCCTCCCATGACTTCAGCTCCCCGGCGGGAGTCCGTTCCCCGATTCAGGGGGCGAGGTGGGTTCCCCCACCTGTTGCAAAGACAGATGGCAACAAGGTTCGGGATTCGTCAGCGGCGGTGCCAGTAGTAAGAGCTGGCACCACAAGGGCATCTTTGCAAATCCTGGCCAGTTACTGTGGAAACACGCAGGTAAGATGAATCTGATGCACACGTGTTCCCCCCACACATAAAGAGGAGGGGGCTTGCCAGGGAAAGACCCCCTCCCGGTGCCGAGTCTAGCCCTCCAAGGGGGGGGGGAGGAGGAGGAAGCCTGTCTTTCGACGCTGACCTGCATCACCCCATTAATTTCCAACAGATGCCGTTTCCTTTCTTATTTTATTTTATTTTTTTCCAAGGCACAAAGGCTGGCGTCAAAACGATGCGGCTAATTAAACAGGAAGCTGCATCTGTTGGCCAGAGACGTCCCGATCCACGCGAGGGGGCTGCGGCCCGAACGTTGGGGTGCATGCAAAGACCCCCGTCCCGGGTTACTCCAAAGAGCACGGGTAGTCCTCGGCTTAACGACCATTCGTTTAGTGACTGTTCAGTGCGAGAATTGGCCGTAATTCACTTTTTCAATGCCCTTCTCATTTCAGGGGATGGTCCAGAACAAGTGCGGGTCGAGGACTACAATTTTTCAAGGGTGAAAAAAAAGTCTGGTTCTACATTTAGGCAAGAAAAACCAAATGTACAGGAATAGTAGGGGGTACCTTGCTCAATAGTAGCAACTGTGAGAGGGATCTCGGAGTCCTAGTGGACAATCATTTAAATAGGAGCCAGCCGTGCGCTGCAGCTGCCAAAAAAGCCAACACAGTGCTAGGCTGCATTAACAGAGGGATAGAATCAAGATCACGTGAAGTGTTAATACCACTTTACAAGGCCTTGGTAAGGCCACACTTGGAATACGGCCTCCAGTTTTGGTCACCACGATATAAAAAAGATGTTGAGACTCTAGAAAGAGTGCAGAGAAGAGCAGCAACGATGATCAGGGGACTGGAGGCTCAAACATACAAGGAACAGTTGCTGGAATTGGGAATGTCCAGTTTAATGAAGAGAAGGACGAGGGGGTACATGATAGCAGTGTTCCAGTATCTCAGGGGCTGCCCCAAAGAAGAGGGAGTCAAGCTATTCTCCAAGGCGCCTGAAGGCAGGACAGGAAATAATGGATGGAAACTAATCAAAGAGAGAAGCAACCTAGAACTAAGGAGAAACTTCCTAACAGTGAGAACAATTAACCAGTGGCACAGCTGGCCACCAGAGGTTATGGGTGCTCCATCACTGGTGGTGTTTCAAGAAGAGATAAGACAAGCATTTGTCTGGAATGGTATAGGGTCTCCTGCTTGAGCAGGGGGTGGGACTAGATGACCTCCAGGGTGCCTTCCAGCTCTATTCTGATTACATTACATATTTGTCTGAAGTGGTCTAGTGTTTCCTGCTTGAGCAGGGGGGTGGACTACATGACCTCCAAGGTCCCTTCCAGCTCTATTCTGATCACATTACATAGTTGTCTGAAGTGGTCTAGGCGGGGGCTCCTGCTTGAGCAGGGGGTTGGACTAGATGACCTCCAAGGTCCCTTCCAGCTCTATTCTGATTACATTATATATTTGTCTAAAGTGGTCTAGTGTCTCCTGCTTGAGCAGGGGCTGGACTAGAAGACCTCCAAGGTCCCTTCCAGCTCTCTTCTGATCATATTACATATTTGTCTGAAGTGGTCTAGGGGCTCCTGCTTGAGCAGGGGGTTGGACTAGATGACCTCCCAGGTCCCTCCCAGTTCTATTCTGATTGAGATTAAGTCAGATTGTGCAAATACCTGCAAGTTCTTCATCGCTGAGCAGTGGACCCGGCACTTCACTCTTCTGTCCGGATACCGACGTTGCACGTCCGGTGCTGCGTTTCCCTTTCTTCTCGCCAACCGTGCTCCGTCGCCGGGTGCTCATCTTTTAGCGCGGGATTCTGCAAGACATCATCCGTGTTGCAACGGAGGTCAGGAATTAGTAAAAGTAGCCGAAAGCAAACGGGAGCCCCGCTCTCTGCTCTTCGGCTCTCTAAAATGCTGGGGGTTTTGTTGTTGTTGTTTTTTTTAAAAAAACTTATTTATCATTTGTAAAATTTATTCCAAATTCCAAATTTATCTTATGATTTTTTTTTTGTGCCGTTGTAAAACTCGGTTGTCAAGACGGTTGGCCTTGAACCGGAAGGAATAATAAACAAAGTGATGCTTTCTTTTTTCTCTTCGACAGCATCGACTTAGGCCACCCGGTATGATCCGGACCCAACCGGGACTCGGGTTCGAATCACGCCACAGTCTGTGCCCGGCAGGGCTTCCCACTCTAGATGAAGCCACCATTTCTTTCATCATGGTTGACTAAGAATGATTCCTTTATCTAAGCCAGGGGTCTTCAAACGTGGCCCTTTTATGACTGGTGGACTTCAACTCCCAGAATTCCTCAGCCAGCGTGCCTGGCTGAGGAATTCTGGGAGTTGAAGTCCACCAGTCACGAAAGGGCCAAGTTTGAAGACCCCTGATCTAAGTTCATACTGATGGTTGGCAAACCCTAATACAGGGTTTTTCAACCTTGGCCCCTTTAAGACGGGTGGACTTCAACTCCCAGAATTCCCCAGCCAGCGTTGCTCGCTGGGGAATTCTGGGAGTTGAAGTCCACCCGTCTTAAAGGGGCCAAAGTTGAAAAACGCTGCCCTAATGGGCAGTCCCATCCAAGGCAAACCATATTTCGACTTAGCTGGCACCATGTACACACCTGTTGAATTCACAACTAATTGTGGGGAAGGGGCAGAGAAGGGAAGGACCCCCACCTCCTTCTTCCCTCACTCATCTGCCATGCTTCCCCCCACAGGTTCCCTCCACCATCCCTCTCCTGGATGCAAGACACCCCCCTCCCAAGTCCCTCTCCCATCATCCTCTGCCCTAAGACCCTTGGCCCCATCTCCTCCGTGACCCACACAGCATGCAAGGAAAGGGAGCCCCTTGCTGGTGCCTTGGGACTGCATTTCCCAGCAATCCCTGCAGCAAGGCAGCATTGCAGGGCATTGTGGGAGCTGAAGTCCCAGCATCTCTGATGGGCGCCAGGTTGGAGAAGGCAGCTCTCACCACTACTCTACCTGTCGTTAGGGTTTCCCAGAAGCCTCTGCTCGCCCTCTCCCTGCTTGAGCCCCCTCCCCACCACCTCCTGACCCCCTCGCCCCTTCTTCCAAGTGCGCACCCCCCCTCCTCCTTCAACCCGTCCCAACTTCGCACCTGTCCCCCCTCCAAAGCAGCTTGGTCTCTCCCAGGACTCCGCCCCCTCATCAACGTTTCCAGGGCAACAGATCAACGGTACAGGCTTCGGGGGAGGAGCTCCGCGTGGCAACCGTTGCTGCGGAGGGCGGAGCCTCGGGCCTGTAAGGAACGGCTTTGCCGCGGGCGGTGGGCGGGGATAGTTTCTGAGGAGTGACAGGCGGACGAGTCTTGAGAGAAGCAGTTGAGGGCGTGACAGGGAGGAACAATAGTTCGCGCGCAAATCACGAAGGGCGGGGCGGATGGAAAAAAAAAACAATGAGCGGCGGTTGGTGGGGAAGAAGGGGCGGGGAATAACGTCGGCTGTCAATCATTCTACAGTACAACCTTGAGGCGGCAACGAGAAGCGGGGGTCGAGGGGAGGCGGGAACCAGCCTGTCAATTATGGCCTGCGGTTCATCTAATTGGATAATATGTATCGGGGGAAAAGCAAAACTAGGCCTACCATAAGAGGGCGTCAAAGAACAAGATGGTGGAATCTCCTTGCTGCCCCCTAGTGGGCAACTGGATATTTGCAGTCCAGATTCACCCCATCCCTCAAACTAACAGGAAATAATACCTCAGAATTAAAAAGAAAAGCCAAATATAGAAAATTTAGAAATGCCAAATTAAAAAGTCAAATTTAGAAGAAGAAAAAAAGAAATACTAATTGGGAATATACAAAAGTCTGTGTTTATCATGGGGTCCTGAGAAGAAATACTACTTCTAACAAATTCTAAATTTCAATAAATTCTAAATAATAAGTTCTAATAAATGTTAATTGTGTTATATTTTAAATTTGAATACGCTTTACATTTGAACAAATTTTAATTCTAAACATCCATCTGCGGAATGAGGGGGAAATTCACATTTTCGTCCCCAAATCTTGTTCAGATGGTCCAATATATGACTGAGGAAACCGTGCCTCCCACCCCTAAAATGCCATTAACGTTAAGGTGATGATTATAATAATAGTAATAATAATAATAATGAACCAGATGCCCTTTTTTAGCATCACTCCCAGCATGCACTGCACCCCAGCTGAGCATCCTTTGATGGCTGCATCTGAATATAATAAATATATAGATAAATAAATAAAGCCGCCCAGAGTCCTTTTGCAGAGCAAGATGGGCAACATATAAATTTAATACGTTAATAAATAATGAATCCTTAATATAGGGAGTCCCCGATCTACAGCAGTTCATTTAGTGCAGGGCTCTTCAAACCTGGCCCTTTGATGACTTGTGGACTTCAACTCCCAGAATTCCTCAGCCAGGCACGCTGGCTGAGGAATTCTGGGAGTTGAAGTCCACAAGTCATCAAAGGGCCAGGTTTGAAGACCCCTGCTTGTGGACTTCAACTCCCAGAATTCTGGGAGTTGAAGTCCACCCGTCTTAAAGAATGGCTGGCTGAGGAAATTCTGGGAGTTGAAGTCCACCCGTCTTAAAGAATGGCTGGCTGAGGAATTCTGGGAGTTGAAGTCCACATGTCATAAAAGGGCCAAGTTTGAAGAGCCCTGCTTGTGGACTTCAACTCCCAGAATTCCTCAACCAGGCACGCTGACTGAGGAATTCTGGGAGTTGAAGTCCACCCATCTTAAAGCATGGCTGGCTGGGGAATTCGGGGAGTTGAAGGCCATCCACTTTAAAGCATGGTGGCTGGGGAATTCTGGGAGTTGAAATCCACCCATCTTAAAGCATGGCTGGCTGGGGAATTCGGGGAGTTGAAGGCCATCCACTTTAAAGCATGGTGGCTGGGGAATTCTGGGAGTTGAAGTCCACCCGTCTTAAAGCATGGCTGGCTGGGGAATTCTGGGAGTTGAAGTCCACCCGTCTTAAAATGGCCAAAGTTGAGAAATAGGGGTCAAGAATGACCGCTAGCCAGGAAAGCATTGCAACCTGCAGCCCCAAGTCCTTATTTTCTCGCTTACTGGCTAGATAATTCATTTTGGGAGGGGGCGGAACACTCTCTAAAGGGCGGGGCAGGCCTGGAAAGACCCTTTGCAAAAGCCTCAGTGTGCCTGGCTGTTTTTTTCTCTGCTGCCGGCGGTTATATTATTCCGAGCCCTTTATGCAAAGCGGGAGACCGTCCACTCTAATGGGCAATTAGGCTCTGCAAAATTGCACTTTGAGTCAGTCCACCTTTGTTTGCAGGGAACAAGAGCGAGTGTGTAAAAGCGTGCAACCGTTCAGAGCTACTTCGACGAGGCGGGGGGTAGCTGGGAGCAATTTGCTCCATTAAGCTGGCCGCTTCTACCTTGCCGGGGCTCAAGAAATAAAATAAAATGAAAATTAAAACCAGATAACCCCTCTCCTTAAAAAAAAACAAAAAACAATAATGGGTTGGAATAGCTGTGCATTTCTGCCCCTTCCTGTATAATGTTACCCACCCTTTTCGTCCTCTCTTCCACAAAGGTTCCTCTGCAGCAATGTTTCTCAGGTTTGGCCCCTTTAAGAGTGGCGGACTTCAACTCCCAGAATTCCCCAGCTAGCCTTGGGGAATTCTGGGAGTTTTGTAGTCCGCCTCTCTTCAAGGGCTAAGCTTGAAAAACACTACTCAGCAATTGCAAATGGGAAGACCTAGCGTTCACCTGACGCTTATACCCTAACTTAGAGCTTCACCAATCCTGGCTGGGGGATTCTGGGAGTCGTAGCCCGCCCATTTTAAAGTGGCCCAGTTGACAAACACCGCTCTGCAGGGGTGATGTTCCCTCCTTCTTTGTTGGGATGGAGAGCAGCTACTGAAAGAATAAAACTGAATGCTGATTTCCCGGCTCCGGATCAAGTAAATGCCTTTCTTCGCTTCCCTCTTCCTCCTGGAAACACAAGAAAAGAAAAGAAAAGAAAAGAAAAGAAAAGAAAAGAAAAGAAAAGAAAAGAAAAGAAAAGAAAAGAAAAGAAAAGAAAAGAATAGCTTGTTCTCTCATCATTTCGCTTTGTTGCCCCTTCTTCTTTCAAATGCACTTTTGCCCACTTAGTCAACATCACACACTTGTCCGAGCAGCAGAATAACAGAATAACAGAGTTGGAAGGGACCTTGGAGGTCCTCTAGTCCAACCCCCTGCTCAAGCAGGAGACCCTATACCATTTCAGACAAATCTCTTCTTAAAAATCTTAAGAATCTCCAGTGATGGAGCGCCCACAACTTCTTGTGGCAAGTAGTTCCAACGATTAATTGTTCTCCCTGTCAGGAAATTTCTCCTTCGTTCTAAGTTGGATTTTTTTTTTTTTATTGGTTTCCAATCCGTTGTCTTGCCTTCTAGTCCTTTGGAAAATAAGTTGTCCCCCTCTTTATGGCAGCCCCTCCAATATTGAAAGACTGCTGTCATGTCACCCCTGGTCCTTCTTTCCACTAGACCGAACATACCCATGCTGAGGTAGTCCTTGGCTTATGACCGTAACTGGGACGGCAATTTCCATTGCTAAGTGAGACCGTGGCTAACAACTTAGCTTTGACTCATTTTACAACTTTTCTTGCCACAGCCTGTTAAGTCAATCAGTGCGGTCGTTAAGGGAGTCACACGCTCGTTAAGTGAATCAGTCTGCCCGATAGGATCAGGGCATTTAGCCCAGTGGTGGGATTTAAATACCTGAACAACCAGTTCTCTTATTGGATGCAGGCTTGGGCCTCCGAGGCCTAGAACAGACGTCCGGAAGTGGCATCCATGCACTTCCAGCAGGCCGTTCTAGGCCTGGGAAGCCTCCTCCCGGCCTCCAAGGCCTAGAATGGACTTCCGGAAGTGGCATCCATGCCGTTCTAGGCATTCAGCCAGTTCTCCGAACTCAGCAAAATTTAGCTACCGGTTCTCCCGAACCGGTGCGAACCAGCTGAATCCCACCACTGATTTAGCCCCGCCGGGAGTCCACGGTGTTGCGAAACCCGCAAACTGCGTGGATTTTCATTTTTCGGTGCAGACAGGAGTCAGACAGGTCTCCCACATGTCCGGTCTGGTTTATTTTCTCCCAATTTTTTTTTTTCTCCCCCAAATACCACCAGCAGAGATCGCTTTTCCCAGATCCATCCGGCATTGGTCTCTCTCTCTCTCTTGACGTGGCCAGATCAAAACCAGACCTTGTGGCTTCTTTGTCTCCCAACTGTGGTCTTTCTAAGATCTGGGAGAACTTTGGGTTTGGCACGCGGCGGAGAGCCTGCGGTGTGGCATACGAGCTGCCTTCCCTCCCTGCTGCCTAAATGCATTTGTGTCAGGCACACAGCACACAACTGCCCTCATTCATATGGAGAAGGCTTCCTTCCCCAGCCTCGGCGCAATCGGTAATTCGAAAAGCCAGATCTTTTTCACTGGAATAAATCAAAAGAATCGGTGCTTTTTATATCCACTCTCCTCTATCGTCCTCAACTTACGATCACAACTCAGCCCGAAATGTACGTTGCTCAATGAGAAAGTGGCTAAGTGAGTTTTTTGCCCCATTTGCCGACTTTTTTTTTGCCACGTTTGTTAAACGAATCGCTGCACTCGTTCAATTAGTCACGCCATCGTTAAGCGAATCCGGCTTCCCCTGGCTCGTCGGACGGTCGCCAAAGGGGATCACGTGACTCCAGGAGGTTGGGACCGTCCTATGGGTAGTCCTCGACATTCTCGGTTTACAACCACATTTTCTGGGACTCAGTTTTCTGTTGCTAAGCAAGGCAATTAACGGTGTCCTGCCCGATTTGATGACCTCTTTTGCTGGGGCTGTGAAGCGGCTCAGATCCGTCGTTAAGGGAATCATGCAGGCGTTAAGCAAATCCAGTTTTCCCCCCTCCCTTATCAGAAGTCACAAATGCCCATCACGTGACCCCTGAGACGCTGCGACCGTCGTAAATACGAGTCGGTGGTGAAGCGTCCGAATTTTGATCACGTGACCGGGGGATACGGCAATGGTCGTAAGTGTGAAAACTGGTCATAAGTCACTTTTTCCAGTGCTGTTGTAACTTCAGACAGCCACTAAATGAATAGTTATAAGCTGAGGACTTCGTACACTCATTTAAAAAGTATGAAATATTTAGAGTTTTGTAATCACAATTACGAATGAAGCCTTTTATTCCTATGCCAGTTGTGGACTTCAGCTCCCAGAATTCCTCAGCCAGGCACACTGGCTGAGGAATTCTGGGAGTTGAAGTCATCAAAGGGCCAAGTTGGAAGACCCCAGCTTGTGGACTTCAACTCCCAGAATTCCTCAGCCAGGCACGCTGGCTGAGGAATTCTGGGAGTTGAAGTCCACAAGTCATCAAAGGGCCATAGTTCCCTCACGCTGGCTGAGGAATTCTGGGAGTTGAAGTCCACAAGTCATCAAAGGATCATAGTTCCCTCACGCTGGCTGAGGAATTCTGGGAGTTGAAGTCCACAAGTCATAAAAGGGCCAGGTTTGAAGACCCCTGCAGTAGCCAAACACCCAGATCTTGATCATGAGACCTTGGGCTGTTGTGACAGTCATAAGTCTGAGGATCACATAAGTCAACTTTTCAGGGCTGTTGTAATTTTGGACGGACACTAAACGAACGGTCGTAAATCGAAGACATCCCATATACAGGCCATCCTCGACTTTACAACCGTTTAGTGACCGTTCAAAGTTATGATGGCACTGAAAAAAAGTGACTTGTGATGGTTTTTCACACTTAGCGACTCGCGATCAGGTGATCAAAACTTGGACGCCTGGCAACTGACTTGCATTTATGACGGTCACAGTGTCCCGGGGGAATCACGTGATATCCTTTTGCAGCCTTCCGACAAGCAAAATCAATGGGGGAAGCCGGATCCACTTAACAACCGTGTTCCTAACTTATCCTCTGCAGGGGTTATGCTTAACAATCAGGGCAAGAATAGTCGTAAAGCGGGGCAAAGCTCACTTCACTTAACAACCGAAGTTGCGGGCTGCCTTGTGGTCGTAAGCTGAGGACTCCCTGTAATTCTGTTTTTTTCCCCAAAGGCTCTGTCCTTTATATATCGTTTCGGAATGGAAAAGAGGGACAAGCTGATTCCGATTGAATTTCAGGAAAAGAGAAAAAAAAAAACCATATTTCTTTTTGCATCTACCCCCATCCCTCCACCCCCATCCCCATCGCACAGCGGAGCCAATTATCCAGAGCGCTGATGGGTTTCGGTTCCAGCCGAATTGCACGGAAGTACCGTTTGCGCTCCTGATGGGTGTATCCATGTGGTTTTATCCCAGTTTTTTTTTTTTTTGACGGCAAGAATATTTAATTTAATTAACCAGTGGAACCGCCTGCCTCCAGAAGTTGGGAATGCTCCAACACTGGAAGTTTTTAAGAAGAGACTGGACTGAAATGGTATAGGGTCTCCTGCCTGAGCAGGGGGTTGGAATAGATGACCTCCAAGATCCCTTCCAAGTCTGTTATTCTGTTATTCTTTTTTTCCCTTCCTTCCTTCCTTCCTTCCTTCCTTCCTTCCTTCCTTCCTTCCTTCCTTCCTTCCTTCCTTCCTTCCTTCTTCCCTCCCTCCCTCCCTCCCTCCCTCCCTCCCTCCCTCCAACACTGGAGTTTTTAAGAAGAGACTGGACAGCCATTTGTCTGAAATGGTATAGGGTTTCCTGCCTGAGCAGGGGTTGGACTAGATGACCTCCAAGATCCCTTCCAACTTTATTATTATTATTATTATTATTATTATTATTATTATTATTATTATTATTATTATTATTATTATTATTATTATTATTATTATTATTATTATTATTATTATTATTATTATTATTATTATTATTATTACAGTCATCATTTTAACACAACACACCCACCCCCTGCTCAGGCAGGAGACACTATACCATTTCAGTCCAGTCTCTTCTTAAAAACTTCCAGTGTTGGAGCATTCCCAACTTCTGGAGGCAGGCGAGTCAGTTGCCAGGCATCCGAATTTTGATCAGCTGATTGCGGGTCGCTAAGTGTGAAAAATGGTCGCAAGTCACTTTTTTTCAGTGAACGGTCACTAAACGAACTGTTGTAAAATTGAGGATGGCCTGTATGTGGGATGTCTTCAATTTACGATCGTTTGTTTCATGTCCGTCCAAAATTACAACAGCCCTGAAAAGTTGACTTATGTGATCCTCAGACGTATGACCGTCACAACAGCCCAAGGTCTCATGATCAAGATCTGGGTGTTTGGCTACTGCAGGGGTCTTCCAACTTGGCCCTTTGATGACTTGTGGACTTCAACTCCCAGAATTCCTCAGCCAGCGTGAGGGAACTATGGCCCTTTGATGACTTGTGGACTTCAACTCCCAGAATTCCTCAGCCAGCGTGAGGGAACTATGGCCCCTTTATGACTTGTGGACTCCAACTCCCAGAATTCCTCAGCCAGCGTGCCTGGCTGAGGAATTCTGGGAGTTGAAGTCCACAAGCTGGGGTCTTCCAACTTGGCCCTTTGATGACTTCAACTCCCAGAATTCCTCAGCCAGCGTGCCTGGCTGAGGAATTCTGGGAGTTGAAGTCCACAACTGGCATATGAATAAAAGGCCTCATTCCTAATTGTGATTACAAAACTCTAAATATTTGATATTTTTTAAATGAGTGTAGGAAGTCCTCAGCTTATAACTATTCATTTAGTGACTGTCCGAAGTTACAATGCCACTGAAAAAAGTGACTTATGACCAGTTTTCACACTTACGACCATTGCCATGATCACGTGATCAAAATTTGGACGCTTGGCCATCAACTGTTATTCTGTTATTCTCCTTCCTTCCTTCCTTCCTTCCTTCCTTCCTTCCTTCCTTGCTCCCTCCCTCCCTCCCTCCCTCCCTCCCTCCCTCCCTCCCTCCCTCCTTCCCTTCTCCAACACTGGAAGTTCTTAAGAAGAGACTGGACAGCCATTTGTCTGAAATGGGACAGAGTTTCCTGCCTGGGCAGGGGTTGAAGACCTCCTAGGTCCCTTCCAGCTTCTATTCTATTCTATTCTATTCTATTCTATTCTATTCTATTCTATTCTATTCTATATGGATAGTATAGAATAGAATAGAATCTATTCTATATTCTATTCTATTCTATTTTGCACCAGTGGGGCAAAACAAAATACATGCCTTAAAACAGGGATGTCCAACCTTGGAAACTTAATGTCTTGTGGACTTCGACTCCCAGATTGCATCTCCCTGCCTCCTGTAAGTCCTTTTCTCCTCCTTCTCCCCGATAAAGAAAAGTCTGCTCCACATTTTGCAAGCTTTTTTCACAAAGAGAAAAGAGAGAGAGAGAGAGAGAGAGAGAGAGAGAGCAATCAACAATGTCACCGACATTTCTTCGGCACAATATCACTAGGCGAGTTCCATTCTTCCCCGAGTCCTGCAGGATTTGCAGCCTGCCCTTCTCCGCCTGCCTCCCCTTGACTCCTATCCGAGGGGTTTTTTTCTCTCCTTTTTAAAAAACTCCTGAGCCAAATTCTTCTGGCAGAGACATTATCATGTGAAAGGGAGCGCAACAGGATGGCGAGGATGGATCGGCTGATGGGTGGGGAAGGAGGAAGGGGGGGGGGAGAGAGACAGAGAGATAGGGAGAGAAAGAGGGGAGGGAGAAAGAAAGAAAGAAAGAAAGAAAGAAAGAAAGAAAGAAAGAAAGAAAGAAAGAAAGAAAGAAAAAAAAAGAGAAAGAGAGAAAGAGAGAAAGAAAGAGGAGACAGAAAAAGAAAGAGAGAAAGAGAGAAAGAGGGAGAGAGAAGGAGACAGAAAAAGAGAGAGAGAGAGAAAGAGGGAGAGGAGAGAGAAAGAGAAAGAGAGCGAGAGAAAGAGAGAAAGAGAGAGAGAGAGAGAGAAGAGACAGAAGGAGACAGAGAAAGAGACAGGAGAGAGATGGAGAGAGGGAGAAAGAGGGAGAGAAAAAGAGAGAGAGAGAGAAAGAGGGAGAGGAGAGAGAAAGAGAAAGAGAGCGAGAGAAAGAGAGAAAGAGAGAGAGAGAGAGAGAAGAGACAGAAGGAGACAGAGAAAGAGACAGGAGAGAGATGGAGAGAGGGAGAAAGAGGGAGAGAAAGAGAGGGAGGGAGAGAAAGAGAAAGAGAAAGAGAGAGAGAGAGAAGAGACAGAAGGAGACAGAGAAAGAGAGAGGAGAGAGACGGAGAGAGGGAGAAAGAGGGAGAGGGAGAGAGAGGGAGAGAAAGTGAGAGAGAGGAGAGAGAGAGGAGAGACAGAAGGAGACAGAGAAAGAGAGAGAGAGAGAAAGCTGTGGAAAAAGAGGCTTAAAAGAAAAGGGAGCATTCAGATCCTCAGTTAGCAGACATTCTCTCAGCACAGGCAGTCCTCGACTTACGACTGTCCATTTAGCAACGTGCTGGCATCAGAGCGCCCATCGGTGTCATCTTTTATTCTGGCGCTCCAAAACAGGGGGTCCTCCACTTACAACCACCTGTTTAGCGACTGTTCCGAATTAAGAATTGCTCTGAAAAAGGTGAATTACGACAGAGCTCCACATTGAAGCTGTGTTTTTTTTGTAAAATAAAAATAAAAATTGGATAGCTATTTTTCAAGTGGAACCTCTCCAATCAACACAGGAGTCCTCGGCTGACCACCCCGGGTTTAGCAACGGTTCAAAGTTACAATTAAAAAGTGACTTAGGACTGGTCCTCGCACTTATGACCGGTCCTCGGATTTATGACCATTGCAGCATCCCCACCCAAATTCAGGCCTTTGGTGACCGGCATGTCTTTACGACGATCGCAGCATCCCGGGGTGGGGGGAGGGGTCACGTGATCGCCCTTTGCAACCTTCCCAGCCGGCTTCCGACAAGCCAGGTCAGTAAGGGAAGCCGGATTCGCTTAACGACCGTGTGATTCGCCGAACAACCGCAGCAATTCACTTCACTAACCACGTCCAAGAAAGCTCTTAAAATCGGGCCCGACTCCCAACAACTGCATCACTTCACCACAGAAGTCCTATTGAGGTCGTATCTTGAGGACTAGCAACTCCATAGATTTAGGGATCTTGGTTAACGACACAGACTCGGTTGTCTTCTTTTGCACGGACTTTTTTTTTTTTTTTTTGAGCCAATTCCGGCGTTTCTATCAGTCAATTCTCACTTTTCTGCTGGAGGAATTTTATTTTTGTAATTTGAGGCGACAGGTGAGCTGAAAAATTGTCGTTGTTGATTTGTTTTGTTTTTTAACAACGAAGCTGTTTCAGCCTGTTCTCGCAACCCTGTTCCTGAAATAGACCAGCATTTGTGGAAAAAACCGGGTGACCTGGATAATAATCTTTTTCCGAAGCCCTTAAACTTTTCAAGCATCGTTAAAGGAAATTACAGGGAGTCCTCGGCTTATGGTCACAATGCAGCCTCAAATTTCCGTCAGTAAGCGAGACGTTTGTTATAAGTGAATTTTGCCCCGTTTTACCACCTTGCTTTGCCACGGTTGTTAAGTGAATCACTGCAGTTGTCAAATGAGCAACACAATTGACTTTGCTTGTCAGAAGGTCGCAAAAGGGGGATCACGTGACATCCCCGGGACGCTGCGACCGTCATAAATAGGAATCAGTTGCCAGGCGTCTGAAATTTTGATCACGTGACCGTGGAGATGCTGCAACGGTCGTTAAGTGTGAAAAACGGACTTTTCAGTGCCGTTGTAACTTCGGTCACTAAATGAAAAGTTGTAATTCGAGGACTGCTTGTATCCAAGGTCCATCCCACCCCCCAACGTGCTCTGAGCCCTAGATTGCAAGGCCATCATTCAACCGGTCAAGTTCCGAGCCCCGGATTGCAAGGCCATCATTCAACCGGTCAATCTCCAACTCCTGGATTGCAAGCCTGCCATTCAACCGGTCAAGCTCCGAGGCTTGGACTGCAAGCCCGCCATTCAACTAGTCAATCTCCAAGTCCTGGATTACAAGACCCCCATTCAACCGGTCAATCTCCAAGCCCTGGATTGCAAGCCCGCCATTCAACCGGTCAAGCTCCGAGGCCTGGATTGCAAGCCCGCCATTCAACCGATCAATCTCCAACTCCTGGATTGCAAGACCCCCATTCAACCGGTCAATCTCCGAGCCCTGGATTGCAAGGCCATCATTCAACCGGTCCATCTCCGAGCCCTGGATTGCAAGCCCGCCATTCCACCGGTCCAGCTCCGAGCCTTGGAATGTACCCACAGCCATCGAACTATTTGGCCCCAGTTTCCTTGCAAATAAAGAATTACGCAATAGAAAAGTGGGCAGCACACAGCTGGATTTCCAGTGGACGGGCAAGACCGGGTAAAGCCATTGGCCGCTTCCTGGAACGCTCGAGTGTGACATCACCGCACATGCCCCCCCCTCCCACCATAACAGCCGTTGACCGGTTGCTTCCGCCACTCCAGCCCCTGCTGTCTTTCCTGGCCGCCGTGGGTCTGGTGGGGCCCTTCCCACTTATTGCAGTAGGCTAATTTGGGGGTCCAGCGGGCGACGCCGTTCATAGAGAAAGTGAGACATAAACCCCTAGGAAGTGGGGTTCCCCTGACCTCCTTGGTGTGCTTAATTTGGGATTAAATAGTCTGACTTTCTCCATTTTAGCAGCTTGAAGACGGGTGGACTTCAACTCCCAGAATTCCCCAGCCAGCATGGCTGGCTGGGGAATTCTGGGAGTTGAAGTCCACCCGTCTTCAAGTTGCTAAAGTGGGGAAACGCTGCTGTGGGGAGACCCCATTGCAACAGGTTTTAAGCACTGAAATGGGGCGGTTAGCATTTAGCACGGTAGCTGTGGGTCGTTTAGCGCCGATTTCACCGTTTTGTCCTCTTAATTTACGTCCCCACCGTCTACAAACAAAACCTGGAGGAGGTTCCCGGCTCTAAAGGGTTGATAAATTAGAAGAGAGGGGAAGGGGAGTGGAGGCAGAAAAAGCATTTTGTTATGTTCTCTCGAGCATATTATGGCGCCCTTCGTTGTATTATTGTCGGTATTCTTAGCGGAGGCCTTAACGAAAGAAAAATCAAAGCCGGAGGTGAAGCTTTAAGGCAGATGAACAGCAACATTTGTAAGGCTGAGTAGGGCTACGCAGCCTTCCCCAGCCTGGGGTGGTCCAGAGGTATGGGGGATGAGGATGATGGGAGTTGAAGTGAACAGGAAGAGAAGGTAGCTTGCAGACTACTCTGCGGAGCAGTGGTGGGTTGTGTAGGATGGGCAGAATAGATTAGAGTCGAGTAGAGACAACTCTGGGGAGCTGGGTTAAGTAGAGTAGGGTAGAGTAGAGCAGAGTTGAGTAGAAACTGGGGAGCAGTAGTGGGTTAAGTAGAGGAAGGTGGAGTAAAGTAGACTAGCGGCAACTCAGAGAAGCAGTAGGGTAGAGTAGAGTAGAGTTGAGTAGAGACAACTCTGGGGAGCAGTAGTGAATTAAGTAGAGTAGAAATGAGTGGAGACAACTCTGGGGAGCAGTAGTGGATTAAGTAGAGTAGAGTTGGGTAGAGACAACTCTGGGGAGTAGTAGTGGATTAAGTAGAGTAGAGTAGAGTTGGGTAGAGACAACTCTGGGGAGCAGTAGTGGATTAAGTAGAGTAGAGTAGAGTTGGGTAGAGACAACTCTGGGGAGCAGTAGTGGGTTAGGTAGAGTAGAGTTTACTAGAGACAACTCTGGGGAGCAGTAGTGGATTAAGTAGAGTAGAGTTGGGTAGAGACAACTCTGGGGAGCAGTAGTGGATTAAGTAGAGTAGAGTAGAGTTGGGTAGAGACAACTCTGGGGAGCAGTAGTGGATTAAGTAGAGTAGAGTAGAGTTGGGTAGAGACAACTCTGGGGAGCAGTAGTGGGTTAGGTAGAGTAGAGTTGAGTAGAGACAACTCTGGGGAGCAGTAGTGGGTTAGGTAGAGTAGAGTTGAGTAGAGACAACTCTGGGGAGCAGTAGTGGGTTAGGTAGAGTAGAGTTGAGTAGAGACAACTCTGGGGAGCAGTAGTGGGTGTACGTAGAGTACTGTAGAGTAGAGTTTAGTAGAAACAACTCTGGGGAGCAGTAGTGGGTTAGGTAGAGTACAGTTGAGTAGAGACGAATCTGGGGAGCAGTAGTGGGTTAACTAGTGTTGGACAGAATGGGTAGAGTTGGTTGAGTAGAGTAGAGCTGAGTAGAGTTGAGTAGAGACAACTCTGGGGAGCAGTAGTGGTTGCACAAAAGAGAAAGAGAGGCAGTGATCTCCCCAAGGCATGGTCAAAAAAGTCAAGATGGCAGCCATGATGGCACAACTGACTTTTTGGACCATACCTTATGGACCACCTCCTGAAAGGAATTAAGGGGAGAGGGTCTTAAAGATAAAGTGGTGATCCATGGGGGAAGAGATGGAGGACTTTCCTTCCCAAGAGTTGAGCAGAAGGCTTTCTTCTAGTAACCAGTCTCTGGAAATCAAGGTCTTTATCTGGGCCTCCTCAAGACCTACCTGAACCTGGGCTTGGGGTCCCCTTTCTACTCCAGCCCCTGCTTCTCTCTCCCCAGGTCATGGCAGCCCACGTCCCGATGGCCCCTGGTCTTCCTCAGATGCTCAAAGCAGGGATGAAGTACTTCAGCGGCTTACAAGAGACCCTTTTCACCAACCTGATGGCCTGCAAGGCCTTGATGCACTGCCTGCGCACGTGCTACGGTCCGTTTGGGCACAACAAGCTGGTGATCAACCACATGGGCAAGATGTTCCATTCCTCCCACGCCGCCACCATTTTGAAGGAGCTGGAACTGGAGAGCCCCATGGCTTGCCTGTTGCGCTCTGCTGCCGAAACGCAGGAGGAAGAGACGGGAGACGGAACCAATTTCATCGTCCTGCTGGCTGGGGCCCTGCTGGAGAACGCGGAGAAGCTCCTGAGGTCCGGTCTGTCGATGGTCCACATTCGGGCGGGCTACGACATGGCTTGCAAAGAGATCCTACGGCTGTTGCCGGGCCTCGTCTGCTTCACGCTGAAAAACCCCCACCACCAGGAGGAGGTGCAATGTGTATTGCAGTCCATCATGGGCAGCCAACTTTTTGGCTACCAAAAATTCTTGTCCAAGCTGGTGGCCACGGCTTGCATTGCGGTGGCGCCTCCCGACCACTCGGCTTTCAACTCAGATCTCATCCGGGTCTTCAAAGTCCCAGGAGGTGGCATCTTGAACTCCTACGTCTTGGAGGGGATGCTCATCCCCACGGAGGCAGAGGGCATCATCAAGCGAGTGGAGAGAGCCCGAATCGTGGCCTACTGTTGTCCTTTTGGCGTCTCCAAGTTTGAAGCCAAGAACACGGTCAGGTTCGAAAGCGCCTCCCAGCTGAAGAACTTCGGGAAAACGGAAGAAAATATCATGGCTGAACGAGTCCTGGGTCTCGCGAAAGCTGGGGTGAACGTCATGGTGGTGGGAGGAAGGATGGACCCTCTGGCAGTCTTCTACGCCAACCGTTGCAGGATCATGGTGGTGCGGCTGCCGTCCCGGATTCAGCTCCAGCACCTGTGCAAAACGGCGGGTGCCACCCTCCTGTTCAAGCCCACCGTGCCATCGCCCGAGGACATTGGACACTGCTATCGTGTCTACACCACCGAGATCGGCAGCACCGCCGTACTGGTCTTCAGTCAACACGGTACGCCGTGTCCTTTGGCCACGGTGGTGCTCCGAGGAGCCACCGGCGAGATGCTGGATTGTCTGGAAGAAGCCATCCGAGACGGCGTGCAGGTTTACAAGAACTTGGGCACCGATGCGCGGCTCTTGCCAGGGGCCGGCGCCACCGAGATGGCTCTCTCGGTACGCCTGAGCACTCTGGGCATGTACTACCCCGGATGCGAGCAATACGGCATTTTGGAGTTCTCTCAAGCTTTGAAAACTCTCCCCGCCACCCTGGCGGACAATTCAGGCCTGCCGGTCAATGAGATGATGGCTAAAATGGAAATCCAGCATCAACTAGGCAACCAGAATACCGGCATTCTGCTGGGCGTGGAAGAAGCCAGCACGATGGACGCTGCCACGGAAGGTGTGCTGGACCCGTATCTGGTGAAATACCGAGGTATCGTCCTGGCCACTCAAATAGCAATGACGTTGTTAGACGTCAGCGACATCATGGTGGCCAAGAAGAGTGGGGGTCCCAAACCACGAGGAGATAACCCCAACTGGGATAAAGAACCAGACGAGTTGGATTGAGGGGGGGTCTCCTTTCTCCTCAGGTTGGCCAAGAGCATCCTGCACAGAAAGTAGCAGGCCTGCCCTGCGCAGCGTCTCCGTCCTTTTCAGTTTTGACTAATAAAATCTTGGTCTCCATCAAAGAGGAAATGGGTTTCTCGCTTGCCATCCAGCATTGAGTAGCGGAGTGGGAGACATCTTTGCTTTGGACGAGGGGATAGATGGGGAACTCATCAAATGTGCAGACGACACCAAGCTGGCAGGAATAGCCAACACTCCAGAAGTTACAGGCTTAAGATACAGGAGGATCTGGACAGATTCGAACACTGGGCGCTATCTAACAAAAGGAAATTCGATGGTGAAAAAAGTAAGGTTCTACATTTAGGCAAGAAAAACCAAATGCACAGGTTTAGTATAGGTGGTACCTTGCTCAATAGTAGTAACTGTGAGAGGGATCTTGGAGTCCTAGTGGACAATCACTTCAATAGTAGCCAGCCATGTGCTGCAGCTGCCAAAAAAGCCAACACAGTGCTGGGCTGCATTAACAGAGGGATAGAATCAAGATCACGTGAAGTATTAATACCACCTTACAAGGCCTTGGTAAGGCCACACTTGGAATCCTGCGTCCAGTTTTGGTCACCACGATGTAAAAAAGATGTTGAGACTCTGAAAAGAGTGCAGAGAAGAGCAACAAAGATGATCAGGGGATTGGAGGCTAAAACATGCAAAGAACAGTTACTGGAATTGGGTCTGTCTAGTTTAATGAAGAGAAGGACGAGGGGGGACATGATAGCAGTCTTCCAGTATCTCAGGGGCTGCCCCAAAGAAGAGGGAGTCAAGCTATTCTCCAAAGCGCCTGAAGGCAGGACAAGAAGCAACAGACGGAAACTAATGAAGGAGAGAAGCAACCTAGAACTAAGGAGAAACTTCCTGACAGAACAATTAACCAGTGGAACAACCTGCCTCCAGAAGTTGTGAATGCTCCAACACTGGAAGCTTTTAAGAAGAGACTGGACAGCCATTTGTCTGAAATGGTGTAGGGTTTCCTACCTGAGCAGGGGGTTGGACTAGAAGACCTCCAAGGTCCCTTCCAACTCTGATATTCTGTTATTCTTTTTTCCTTCCTTCCTTCCTTCCTTCCTTCCTTCCTTCCTTCCTTCCTTCCTTCCTTCCTTCCTTCCTTCCTTCCTTCCTTCCTCCCTCCCTCCCTCCCTCCCTCCCTTCTCTAACACTGGAAGTTTTTAAGAAGAGACTGGACAGCCATTTGTCTGAAATGGGGTAGGGTTTTCTGCCTGAGCAGGGGGTTGGACTAGATGACCTCCAAGGTCCCTTCCAACTTCATTATTATTATTATTATTATTATTATTATTATTATTATTATTATTATTATTATTATTATTATTATTATTATTATTATTATTATTATTGTTGTTGTTGTCGTTGTCGTTGTCGTTGTCGTTGTCGTTGTCGTTGTCGTTGTCGTTATCGTTATCGTTATTGTTGTTGTTATTATTATTATTATTATTATTATTATTATTATTATTATTATTATTATTATTATTATTATTATTATTATTATTATTATTATTATTATTATTATTATTATTATTATTATCCAATAATGTCCCTCTTCTCTAACATCTGGATCTCCTGCTCAGAGCTGGTAAGAGTTGGATTCCAAGGATGGAGAGAAAAGAAATTATGGGAGTTCCCACGCGATTAACATGTACAGGCCCTCCTTGACCTACGAGCTGAGCCCCAAAATTTCTGTCGCTAAGCGAGACAGTTCGGTGAATTTTGCCCCCTTTTTAGGACCTTCCTTGCCACCGTTCTTAAGCGAATCACGGCAGCCGTTAGCAACACGGTCGTTAAGTGGCTCCCCCATGGACTTTGCTTGTCAGAAGGTCACAAAAAGGGGACCACGTGACCCCTGGACACTGCGACCGTCATAAATACGAGTCAGTCGCCAAGCGTCTGAATTTTGATCACGTGATTACGGTGCACTAAAAGGCACTGTCGTAAGTTGAGGACTACCTCTAGTTTGCCGTGAGAAGGAACTGGGGTGGGGGTGGGGTGGGGGGCTTCTGGCTGGGGTCCTGCGCTGCACCTGCAGCTCTTCTAACTCCAGGTCCAAAAGCGGCAATTAGCAAGTACGGTTCCCCGTCCAGGAGTAATTAACTAATTGGTCCACAATGAGGCTCATTTCTCCGTAATCAATTAAACGAAAACCCGCGTCGGTTTTCAGATGCAGCCTCACATTTGGCTGAGGAATGGCGTGGAGGGCTGGCAGAGGGGATCAGCTTGGGGGGGGGGACAGCAGACCTGGCCATAATGGAGGAAGCAAAGGGGGCAGCCCCCCCGCCCCCCCTGCCCTCCCTAGGGAAGGGAAGACCCCTCCCTCCAGCTTAGGATAGCGGCCTTTTAAGACTACAATGTCAATAGCCAAGTTTAGAAGTTGCCAAAGTTGTACAGGTCGTCCTTGGCTTACGAGCGCAAGGGAGCCCCAAATGTCCATTGTTAAACGAGACAGTTAAGTGCGTTTTGCCCCATTTTATGACCTGTCTCGCCGCAGTTGTCCAGGGAATCATCCCCGCGGTTGTTAAGCGAGCGACGCAATTGCTAAGCGAATCTCGTTTTCATCCTTGACTTGTCAGGAGGTTGCAAAAGGGGGTCACGTCTCACACACACACACACACACACAAACACACACACCCCCCGTAGGACTCTGCGACCGTCGTAAACAGGAACCGGTTGCCGAGCGTCTGAATTTGGGTCACAGGGTTATAGGGGAGGCTGCGAAGTTCGTAACTCTGGAAAACGGTCGTAAGTCCCTTTTTTTTTTAGTGCCCTTGTAACTTTGAACGGTCACGAAGTGAACAGTTGTAAGTCGAGGACTTCCTGTATTCAGCAAAAATGAAGCAGGAAAGGAACAGGCATATAGAGGTAGCCTTTGACTCCCAACCGTTCATTTAGTGACCGTTTGAAGTTACAACGGCTCTGAAAACAGTGACTGAGGACCGTTTTTCACACTTAACGACCGTTGGGGCCTCACGTGAACAAAATTCGGACGCTCGGCAACTGACTCGTATCTTTCGCACAGTGCTCCTACAATTAATAATAATAATAATAATAAAGAAGTTGGAAGGTACCTTGGAGGTCATCTAGTCTAACCCCCTGCTCAGGCAGGAAACCCTACCATTTCAGGCAAATGGCTGTCCAGTCTCTTCTTAAAAACTTCCAGCATTGCAGCATTCACTGCTTCTGGAGGCAGGTGGTTCCACTGGTTAATTGTTCTAACTGTCAGGAAGTTTCTCCTCAATTCTAGGTTGCTTCACTCCTTGATTAGTTTCCATCCGTTGCTTCTTGTCCTGCCTTCAGGCCCTTTGGAGAATAGCTTGACTCCCTCTTCTTTGGGGCAGCCCCTGAGATATTGGAAGACTGGTATCATGTCACCCCTGGTCCTTCTCTTCATTAAACTGGACATTCCCAATTCCAGCAGCCGTTCCTTGTAAGTTTTAGCCTCCAGTCCTCTGATCATCCTTGTTGCCCTTCTCTGCACTCTTTCTAGAGTCTCAACATCTTTTTTACATTGTGGTGACCAAAACTGGATGCAGTATTCCAAGTGTGGCCTTACCAAGGCCTTGTAAAGTGGTATTAACACTTCACGTGATCTTGATTCTATCCCTCTGTTAATGCAGCCTAGCACTGTGTTGGCTTTTTTGGCAGCTGCAGCACACGGCTGGCTCACATTTAAGTGATTGTCCACTAGGACTCCGAGATCCTTTTCACAGTTACTACTATTGAGCAAGGTACCCCCTATACTATACCTGTGCATTTGGTTTTTCTTGCCTAAATGTAGAACCTTACTTTTTTCACCCTTGAATTTCATTTTGTTAGATAGCGCCCAGTGTTCAATTCCTCTCCACACACCTAGTTCGGCTCGCACAGTGGCCAGCCCGAAGAGGTGGTGGGCTGGGGGGGGTGGGGGAGTTCAGCAAGGAAAGGGGGGGTTGGGCAGGCCCTCCCCACCACCATCCTTCCTCCCCACAACCAGCCTGCATCCGAGACCCCCCCCCCGCAGAAAGGTATGCGTGCGTTCGGAGTGGAAAGCCAGCTGTTTGGGGCCTGTGGCTTCCAGCCTCAAGTGAGCGTCTAGGGATGGCTCCCGCAGCACCTGCCAAGCCTGGAAATGCAGCCAAGCAACCCGGAGAGGAGTTAAGCTGGGTTTGCAATGATTCGTTTGGCGGTGCTGGTTCCAACTGGGAGCCAGCCAGATTGCGTGCCGCGCTTTAATATTTTAAAGTCCTGCTGGTCCCGAATATCTGTGGTTGAAGGGGGGGCCTCTCGGCGAGGACAGAAGCATGAGGACTAGTCACCTTCTTCCCATTTTAATTTGCTCGTTGTGTCCTTGGACAGCTGTGTAGTGACTCAATCACCACTCTGGGATGCAGTCAGCTTGTTACTCATCCCTTTGTTCACAAACAGGATACAAGGGTGCCTGTTTGGCTCTAAGGTGGACACACACACAGACACACAAACACACAGACACACAAGCACACACAAAGATACACACCGCACCCTTTGCTTGAGTAGCTTCTGAGCAAAAACGAGGCTTCTCCTATCCTTTAGCAGGCCAGATTCTTAATATCTTTGTGTAAAAGGAGGGCAATTTTCTTAACCGTGCTGGCTAGGGAATTCTGGGAGTTGAAGTCCACCCATTTTAAAGGATGCTGGCTGGAGAATTCTAGGGAATTCTGGGAGTTGAAATTCACCCATCTTCAAGCACATGCTGGGGAATATGGGAATTGAAGTCCACCCGTCTTAAAACACAGTGCTAGGGAATTCTGGTAGTTGAAATTCACCCATTTTAAAGCACAGTGCTAGGGAATTCTGGGAGTTGATATTCACCCATTTTCAGCCACATGCTGGGGAATTCTGGGAGTTGAAGTCCACCCATTTTAAAGCACAGTGCTAGGGAATTCTGAGAGTTGATATTCACCCATTTTCAGCCACATGCTGGGGAATTCTGGGAGTTGAAGTCCACCCATTTTAAGGGATGCTGGCTGGAGAATTCTGGGAATTGAAGTCCATCCATTTTAAAGGATGCTGGCTAGGGAATTCTGGGAGTTGAAGTCCACCCATCTTCAAGCACCTGCTGGGAAACTGTGGGCGGTGAAGTCCACCCATCTTAAAACACCCTGGGAAGGGAATTCTGGGAGTTGAAGTCCACCCATCTTCAAATTGCCAAGATTAAGGAAGATTGACTCTCTCTCCGTCTGCTCCACCCACAGCCAGACCCCATTGGCTTGAGACCCCCCTCCAGCACTTCGGCTGAGCAGCTTCATTTGCCCCCCACAGTGGGGTCTCTGCTAATGGGGCATGGCGACCCAGACTCTCTAAAGTGGGCCCAGGGTCCAGCTGAGCTCTGGATTCAAATGCCGACCATCAGCGATGAAACTAAGGAGTGGGGTTGATTTTGAACAAGTCTCAGCACAGTGGGGTGTTGTTGTTTTTTTTTTTCTTCTTCTTCCGGTCCAGGGGCGATTTTGAGAGGCAGGGAAAAAGCTTCTTAAGGGCAGAAACCTCTGAAAAGCAGAGCGAGATCAGGACACAAAGAGCGATAACGGGATAACGGAGCTGGAAGGGACCTTGGAGGTCATCTAGTCCAACCCCCTGCTCAAGCAGGAGACCCTAGAGAGGAGGAGGAGGAGGAGGAGGAATAACAGGATAACAGAGTTGGAAGGGACCTTGGAGGTCTTCTAGTCCAACCCCCTGCTCAAGCAGGAGACCCTAGAGAGGAGGAGGAGGAGGAGGAATAACAGGATAACGGAGCTGGAAGGGACCTTGGAGGTCATCTAGTCCAACCCCCTGCTCAAGCAGGAGACCCTAGAGAGGAGGAGGAGGAGGAGGAGGAATAATGGGATAACGGAGCTGGAAGGGACCTTGGAGGTCATCTAGTCCAACCCCCTGCTCAAGCAGGAGACCCTAGACCAAGAGGAGGAGGAGGAGGAGGAGGAAGAATAATAATAGGATAACAGAGTTGGGAGGGACCTTGGAGGTCTTCTAGTCCAACCCCCTGCTCAAGCAGGAGACCCGCCTAGACCAAGAGGAGGAGGACAAGGAGGAATAACAGAAAAACAAGAGTTGGAAGGGGCCTTGGAGGTCTTCTAGTCCAACCCCCTGCCCAAGCAGGAGACCCTATTCCATTTCAGACAAATGGTTGCCCAATCTCTTCTTCAAAGCCTCCAGCGATGGAGCACCCACAACTTCTGGTGGCAAGCCGTTCCACTGGTTAACTGTTCTCCCTTTCAGAAAAAATTAACTCTAGGTTGCTTCTCTCCTTGATGAGTTTCCATCCGTTGCTTCTTGTCCTGCCTTCAGGTGCTTTGGAGAATAGGTGGACCCCACCCTCTTCTTTGGGGCAGCCCCCCAAACATTGGAAGGCTGCTATCATGTCACCCCCTAGTCCTCCTTTTCATTAAACTAGACGTTCCCAATTCCTGCAACCGTCCTTCGTATGTTTTTGCCTCCAGCTCCTTAAATCATCTTTGTGGCTCTTCTCTGCACACTTTTCACAGTCTCAGCATCTTTTTTTTATGTCGTGGGGACCAAAACTGGATGCAGGATTCCAAGTGGGGTCAGGAGGGCATCTTAAAAGGGGCTTCCCGGGACCCCTTGGCATGCCTTACATGGCTTCTCCTGCTTTTTTGCAAAATCTTGCAAAATCAGGGCCTGCCTCTCCGTCTGCCTTCCCTGGAGAAGCCGGATCTGGAGAAGAGGGAGGAGAAATGGGGAGGGGGAAACGTGGGGTGAGACCAAACTGGGGGAGTGGGGGGAGCAAAAGGAGGTCTCAGCCACAGCAGGAGGGGTGTGAGGAGAGGGTGTCAGGAATCAGAGGTGGAAGAACAGGCGGAGAAGTGTGAATGGCGAAGGTAGAAAAGGGGGGGACGGGAGGTGGGGGCTCCAGGGGTGACGTTGCAGGATGGGGGAATTAAGGCGGGCAGGAGAAATGGGTAGGGGGGAAGGTGGTCTGCCAAGGGGGGGGCGCAGACCCTCTTTAGGAATTGGATTTGGTTAAAAACCAGGGTGGGTTGTGTGAACGTGGCGACCTGATCTTCTCATCCAGGACAGCTGGCCAGTTGGGGGAGCTGGGATTTCAATTCCCAGCGTTCAGAGCAGACAGGCTGGGAATTCTGGGAGTTGAAGTCCGAGGGAAAGCAGAACTAAGTCCACTGGGAAAGGACCCCTCCTTTAAATTGCTGCCCTCCCCTTTTTTGGCCTGGAGGGTCATAAGGCCCGTCTGGCCTTGGGGTAGAGATGGCCTCCTGTCCCTTCTGGGGACATCCAACAGGTGATTTACCTGCCGGCTACCTCTAAGCCGGTGTTTCTCAACCTTGCAGACTTCAAGATGATGGGTGGACTTCAACTCCCAGAGTTCCCCAGGTGGAATTCTGGGAGCTGAAAATCCACAGATCTTTAAAGTAGCCCGAGAACAGAATCTTTGTGACACAGGTTTGAACGTGGGGTCTTTGGTGGCTGCGGGACGTGAGTCTGGCTAGTCTAAAGAAAAGAAGAAATAGGGGAGACATGATAGCAGTCTTCCAGTATTTGAGGGGGTGCCACAAAGAAGAGGGGGTCAAATTATTCTCCAAAGCACCAGAGGGCAGGACAAGAATTTGCGACGGTCGCAGTGTCCCAGGGTCACGCAATCCCCTTTTGTGAGCTCCTGATCACGGGGAAGCCAGATTCACTCAACAACCTTGTTGCTAACTTAACAACTGCAGTGATTCCCTTAACAACGGTGGCAAGGAAGGTCGTAAAACGGGGCAAGCCTCACCTAACAGCTACAGAAATTTGAGGTTTCGCTGCCGTCGTACGTTGGAGGACTATCTGTACTAACTGCAGTGAGTCACTTAAGAACCGCAGAGGGAACGGAGGTAAAACGGGGCAAAAGTCCCTCAGCAAACGTCTCGCTTAGCCACAGAAATGTGGGGCTCCCTCGTGGCTGTAAATCGAGGACACTCTGTAAAGCTATTACCCTCCTGGGAAACCGCAGCGAAGAAAGGCGAAAGCTGTGCGTTCTTTGCTCTCTCTCCACCGAACGAGGCGCTTCGGCGATCGCCAATCCGTTTCGGCCCTCCGGTTGAAAGCGAGACGAAACCAGAGTGACCACCGAGGGAGATACGGACGGACGGACAAAGGCCGTCAGCTGGACCGGTTGAGGGAGAGCCAAGGGGGGGAGGGAGGAGGGAGAATAACCTTTCTCTGGGCCTCCCCAGTTTTTGGCACACACCTTTCTGACGCTAAATCAGTCCGGCGGCCGAGGCCAGACACATATTGCAAAAAGAGAGAGCGAGAAATTCTTGGCTCGTAGTGGGATTTCAACTCTTTTGTCCATCTGCTTTATGTCCGGGTGGCCTTTTGCTTGTCTCGCTTCCTCGACAGGTTCCCACCAGAAGGTCTTTTGAAGGCTCCGAGCTCCAGGAGACCCGGATTATTCTCTTGGCGCACAAGAAGCGAACCTTTCCAATCCGTCAATATTTGACTTCACCGTGGGGGCCACGCCGCAGTGCCGGCCCACTCCTGGAGGGCCAGAGATAGCCCGAGTCATGTGTCCGCCCATGTCCCCCGCCCCGCCAAGGCCACGGTTGTAGACGGCTGTCGTAGTAACTGGCAGGGAGGGAGATGAGCTGGAAAAGCAAGGGGGTCCAGGGCTAGGGGGCTATTTGGAGGGGGGGAAGACCCCTTCCCAACGTTGCAAGGTCTTGGATGGCCCCATCCGTTTTTTTCCTGAGATCCAGCTTGAAGAGGAAACGGTGCTAGTTTCCCAAGTCTTCGACAAGGAAGTGAATTCTTGATGACGTTTCTCCCCCTCGACAACTCCCAGAATTCCCCAACCAGCCATGCTTAACAACCAGGTTACCAACTTATCAGCTGGCTGGGGAATTCTGGGAGTTGCAGTCCACCCATCTTCAACTTGCCAAGGATGAGAACCACGGATTTACCACGGGGTCAACATTTTTGGTGTTTGCTTAGGCCTCACAGTTTTTGAGGTGCAACGTGATCTTCCCTCTCGCAATCCGTTGTCCACTCTATTTCTCCTGAGGGACGGGACACCCCGAGGTGAGCTTCCTGCAGCGTCCCTTGGAGAAGAAACATTTCAGAGCCTTGATCGGGGACTGTCACAGAATGCTAACACAATCCTGGGTTGCATAAAGAGAGGCATAGAATCAAGATCACACGAAGTATTAGCGCCGCTTTGTAAAACCCTAGTGAGGCCACACCTGGGATACTGGAGCCAGTTTTGGTCACCTTATCAAAAAAAAGATGTTGAGACCTTGGAAAAAATTCAGAGAAGAGCAACTAGGATGATCCAAGGCCTGGAGACTAAAACATACGAAGAACGGCTGCGGGACTTGGGTTTGGCTAGTCTAAAGAAAAGAAGAAATAGGGGAGACATGATAGCAGTGTTTCAGTATTTGAGGGGCTGCCCCAAAGAAGAGGGAGTCAAATTATTCTCCAAGGCACCAGAGGGAAGGACGAGAAACAATGGTTGGAAACTGATCAAAGAGAGAAGCAACCTGGAATTAAGGAGAAAGTTCCTAACAGTGAGGACAATCAACCAGTGGAACAGCTTGCCACCAGAAATCGTGGGTGCTCCATTGCTGGAGATTTTGAAGAAGAGGTTTGACAGTCACTTGTCTGAGATGGTATAGGTTCTCCTGCTCAAGCGGGGGGCTGGACTAGAAGACCTCCAAGGTCCCTTCCAGCTCTATTCTATTCTATTCTATTCTATTCTATTCTATTCTATTCTGTTCCTCAGAAACAGGAAGATGGTTGTGGGTTCCCAGTCACCCTAGTTGCATCTGGATGACCTTGGGCGTTAAGCAAGGTCAGAGCTGGTGAGAATGTGGATGGGGTACCCCAAGATTAAGTCTACTCGGAAGACAGAAAACCTCCCAGAAGGTTCCCCCTTCTTTATCGTGGCCCAGAATATTTCACCAAGATGTCCGTGGACAGCCCGGAATCAAGGTCCATCCGTAGATCTTCCTTCCTTTTAAGTTGTCCTCAACCCAGCTTTGAAAACCATGCTGGGTGGCTTCATGGAGCTGAGCCAACGGTGGCTTTACAGAACCATGATTGAGCAAAGCACACCGAAGCATCTTGGTGGAACCAAGTCAAGGTCATCCTTGGCGTACGACCGCAATGGCGCCCAATATTTATTTATTAAGTGAGTTTTGCCCCATTTTATGACCTTTCTCGCCACCCTTAAGTGAACCCCTTTAGCTGCTAAGTTAGTAATGCCGTTGTTAAATGAATCCAGCTTCCTCATTGACTTTGCTCGTGAAAAGGTCGCCAAAGGGGATCACGTGACCCCGGGACACCGCCGCCGTCATAAGTATGAACCAGTTGCCAAGCATCCGAATTTGGATCGCGTGACCAAGCCAAAGGCCGTAAGCGTGGAAAGTCACCTTTTTCGGTACCGTTGTGTACTCTGAACGGTCGCTAAACGAAAATGTTGCAAGTTGAGGGCGACCCGTAGCATCGTTGTGTCCCGTGACTGCACAGCGTCAGACAACGGTGTGGAGCGCTGACGCTCTTTTCCAGTATGGCTTGATTAACCATGGCTGCCATCCAATCCTGGGTTATTATTTTGAGTAGCGGTCCTCCCCTGTTCTGCAGGAACACGAGCTGTTTTTCTGGCAACCCGTGATCGAGTCGGAAAAACGAGCCGGCAAAAATTAGCAGTTATTACAAAAATCTGCGATTTTAGTGTTGCCGCCTGTGAAGAACGCCGTGTTGCTCCTTTCACCACACACACACACACATCAACACACACACACACGCCCGACTCGTCCTTCCCTCCACCACCACCCCGGCACCTTCCAAAGCCACCGAGGAACACTTATGCCTTTGCACGCCCCAAATACTCAAAACCATAATTGTACCCCTCTCTGCACGCCTGCCACGCCAGGATTGCCAGATGAGAGGCCAAGGGGGGGGGGGCAGGGGGGTTGGATAATCAAGACCTGATTGGCTGCCATAATTGCCCTGCAGGTTTTCTGGCCACTGAATTCTGCAAGGGTCTTTTGCTTTTGTCGGTTTCAGGTGTGGCTCGGTATGAATAAAGACAGGATCCAGGTATTCGCCTTGATAAAGCGTACGCGTTTATTCAGCTGGAAAAAGGTGGGTCCCGTCAAGCAAGAGGGAGCCCCGACACTCGTATTTATACGTCTGTTACATTGTCCATTGTCCACGGCTCAACTGCACGTATGTTCCATCAAGACTATCATTGGATTCCTGATCAACAGGTCGGTCTTTTCAGCCCCCCCCCAACCCGCCTCTAACCGAGCTGGTACCCTTTCACCTTTGTGTAACTCCTGCGCCTACGGGGACCAGCGTGGAAGGTTGCAAATCTATGGCTTTCCTAGCAACGGGGTGTGCACGCTGCTCCTCACTGTGCCTGCTGCACCGCTGCCAGGGGAGGGGGCCAAGCAGATGAGGTGGGGGGAGGCAGGCAGCACACACACACACACACACACACACACACACACCGCGCCAAGCCCACCGGATCAGAGTTTATACATAAAAAGCGAAATGTCATTAGCGTTATTTTAGATGGAAATGTAATCAAAGCTTCTTCCCGTTCCTTTTGTCTTAATTAGGGACTATTGATAGGTGTTTTTTCCTCTTGAAACGAGAGTGCCGGGGTGTCGGCGGATTAATAAACTTTCCCTGGCCCCCCCTCCCGGTCTCCCCGGCCCCCTCCCCACCTCAAGAGCCCCCCAGGTAGCTCTGGTCTCCAAGCAGGCTGTTCCAGAGTGAAGAGACGACGAGAGCTGTGAAATTAGACAGCCAACAGCAAAAATTGCCACCTTAGTGGGTGTCAAACACACACACACACACACACACGCATACACAACACAGAGGCAAGCACAGGAAGGTGACACATCCGTGCCCTGTGGATGCAAGGGGCGGGAGAGTCTGGAAGAAGGTGACAAGAAAGGCAGATAGGAAAAAAGGAGAGGAGTCATCTCGGCCTCTTGCCGTCCACAATTCAACAATTACCAAAGTTAAATTAATCTCGATGGAACCTTGGCCGACAATAACAAAAGAAAAAAAATCGATCCAGAAATAGAGAGGGTCCTCAACTTACAACAGTTCATTTAGTGACTGTTCAAAGTTACGACGGCGTCTGGGAAAAGCCACTGAGGACCGTTTTTCACCCCGGCGACCATTTGCCACATCCCCAGGGTCAGGTGATCCAAATTCAGACTCTTGGCGAGCGGCCCGCATTTATGACGGTCGCAGCGTCCCCCGTGGGTCACGTGTTCCCCCTTTTGCGACCGTCTGATGAGCAAAGTCAACGGGGAAGCCAGCTTCACTTAACAACCAGGTGACTGACTTAACAACGGCGGCGATTCTCTTCACCGCTGTGTCAAGAAAGGTCGTAAAATGGGGCAAAGTTCTCTTAACAGCTGTCTCGCTTAGCGACAGAAATGTCGGGCTCAGATGTGTTCGTAGGTCGAGGACTAGCTGTGGAAGAGTTACAATAATTTAGATGAAAACAGGGTCACCGATCCTACGAGCGCCTGAATAAAACGATCGACACAGCATTGAAGTGTCCTTTGATGAGTTGGCCTAGACTAGGGGTCCCTAACCGTCGTTCTGTGGACCGGTACCGGGCTGCGGCATGCCAGCATCCAGTCCGCACAAACAAGCAAAGCCCCATTCGCGGGATGCAGTCAGCACACAAAACCACACACTCTCCGGTCCGTGGAAAAACCTCTCTCCACGGAACCGGTCCCTGGTGCCCAAAAGGTTGGGGACCACTGCCCTAGTTCAGGGGTCCCCAACCCCCATTCTGTGGACCGGTACCAGGCTGCGGCACGCCAGCATCCGGTCCGCACAAACAAGCAAAGCCCCATCCGCGGGATGCAGGCAGCACACAAAACCACGTACCCTCCGGTACGTGGAAAAACCTCTCTCCACGGAACCGGTCCCTGGTGCCCAAAAGGTTGGGGGCCTCTGGCCTAGACGCTCAAGGAAGACCCACAAGTAGAGTTGAGTTACCTCCTGCCCATGCAGGACGGCATCCGTGCCCCTTCCTAGAAATGTGCAAGGCCGCCCAGCTGGTATTTTAAAGCACAACTCACCTGCTTCTGTGCTTCTACCCTGTCTTGCGTGATCAAAGCGGTGCCAACGTGGGCACCGCTTTTCCCAACCTACGGATTGCTCAGCTCCAGGAGCGCCACGTTGGTGACCCTCAACCCAAAACCTGTAAACGCCCGCGCAGTTGTTTTTGGCACGAGGACTATCACAACCGCGGAGAAGGAGAGCAGGCTGGATTCCTGTGTTCTCAGTGTCCGTCACAAACAGGGTTCAAATCAACACACAACACTGGTTTGACAGCCATCAGAAGAAGAATCTGATCCTTGCATTCAACCCTGGGCTTTATCTATGTCTCACATGCTGGCTGGGGGATTCTGGGAGTTGAAGTCCACCCATCTTAAAGTGACAAAAGCTGTCTCTATATCTCACACGCTGGCTCGGGGAATTCTGGGAGTTGAAGTCCATCCATCTTAAA
>JALGBA010000975.1:267500-290000 GCA_023970755.1 Azemiops feae
AGAAGGTCGCAAAAGGGGATCGCGTGACACGCCCCCGGGACACGGCGACCGTCATCAATACGAGTCAGTTTGCCAAGCGTCTGAATTTTGATCACGTGACCGTGGGGATGCTGCGACGGTCGTAAGTGTGAAGAAACGGTCCCAAGTCCCTTTTTTCCAGTGCCGTCGTAACTTTGAGCGGTCACTAAATGGACTGGACCGCCTGTATCTCTGAGAAGGCTGAGCCAGCCTTCCCCGTCACAAATCTGAACCACCTGGCTAATAATAATAATAATAACAACAACAACAACAACAAAAACCAAGAAGAAGAAGAAGAACAACAACAACAACAACAACAATAATAATAAAGTTGGAAGGGATCTTGGAGGTCATCTAGTCCAACCCCCTGCTCAGGCAGGAAATCCTATACCATTTCAGACAAATGGCTGTCCAGTCTCTTCTTAAAAACTTCCAGTGTTGGAACATTCACCGCTTCTGGTGGCAAGCTGTTCCACAAGTTAATTGTTCCCGAGGCCTTTTGGCTTCTGAAAAGGTGGGGATCCCTTCAGACAACACGCTAACCCTAAACCTGGGTTTCCAAGCCAGACCAACCTTAGCCATGCCCGTGACACTCGTTGCACCCAAAGGGGAAAAAAAAAATTGCCGATTCACACAACCCCTCATTCCAACCTTTCTTATTATTATTATTATTTTATTTTAATACCGGTTGTGTGAATGCTGCCAATCTCTCCTGAGGCTCCAGGCTGCTGACTCTCTTTGCACGGCCGGGGATGATGGGTCCAGTTCGAGGAGGTTCCTCCCTTGATTGACACCCCCCCCAGCCTCGCTGCACCCCCCCCAAATAAAAGAGAGTTATTTCGGAAACGTCTGACAAGCAGCTGCCTGACCTTTCCACGAAACCAGCTTTGCCTCTTGATGATGGAAATTGCCGGGGAAATATTTTTTTTCCTGTCTCGAGTTCAAAAAACGCCCCCAAGCCGACATTGAATGGGGGGGTCAGCAAAGAGCAGCTTTTGCAATGAAGCCAGCCGGGGGAACTAAGGGTTCTCCTCGAGATACGACCACAATCGAGAAACAAAATTTCCGTTGCTCATTTTGAGACGGTGGTTAAGTATGTTTTGTCCCGTTTAACGACCTTTCCGGGCCGCGGCGGTTAAGTAAATCACGGCAGTTCTTAAATTAGCAACATGGTTTGTTAAGTGATTCCAGCTTCCCCCCCCATTGACTTCGCTTGTCAGAAGGTCGCCATAGGGCAGGGGTAGGCAACCTGGGCCCTTTTATGACTCGTGGACTTCAATTCCCAGAATTCCTCTGCCAGCCATGCTGAGGGGAAAGGGAGAGGTTTCCAAGCTGAGCCACGCTGGCTCAGGAATTCTGGGAGTTGAAGTCCATGAGTCCTAAAGGGGGCCATAGTTCCCTCACGCTGGCTGAGGAATTCTGGGAGTTGAAGTCCATGAGTCCTAAAGGGGGGCCACAGTTCCCCCACGCTGGCTGAGGAATTCTGGGAGTTGAAGTCCACGAGTCATCAAAGGGCCAAGGTTGCCTACCCCTGCCATAGGGGATCACGTGACACCCCCCCCGGGGATACTGTGCAACCGTCGTAAATACGAGTCAGGGGCCAAGCGACTGAATTTGGGCCTGGGGGAGGGCTGAAAAACAAGTCACTGAAAAAAAGGGACTGATGCCCGTTTTGCATTTGTGACCGTCGCAGCAGCCTCCCCCGTGGTCCTGTGATCAAAATTCAGACGCTCGGCAACTGACTCTTATCTATGACGGTCGCGGCGTCCCGCGGTCACGCGATCCCCTTTTGCGACCTTCTGGCCAGCAAAGTCAGCGGGGCAAGCCGGTTTCGCTAAATGACTGTGTTAGTAACTTAATCACGGCAGCGTTTTGCTTAACAACCGTGGCCCGCGAGGTCGTAAAACGGGGCAAAACAAAACGTCTTGCTTGGCCACAGAAATTTGGGACTCAGTTTGTGGCCGTAAGTTGAGGACCTCCAGTGATGAAACCTTATTTTATTAATTATCAATGTTCGTTATTTTTTAAGAAGAGGTTGGGACAAGCACTTGTCTGGAATGGTATCTAGGGTCTCCTGCTTGAGCAGGGGGTTGGAGTAGAAGACCTCCAAGGTCCCTTCCAGCTCTGATTACATTACATATTTGTCTGAAATGGGATAGCATTTCCTGCTTGAGCAGGGGGTTGGACTAGATGACCTCCAAGGTCCCTTCCAGCTCTGTTATTCCATGATTCTGTAAGGGTCTCCTACCTGAGCAAGGGGTTGGACTAGAAGACCTCCAAGGTCCCTTCCAGCTCTGCTATTCCATGATTCTGTAAGGGTCTCCTACCTGAGCAGGGGGTTGGACTAGAAGACCTCCAAGGTCCCTTCCAGCTGTGTTATTCTGCTGTTATTCTGCTGTTATTCATTTGTCAATATTCTTTAGTCATCGATATGATAACCAACGAATTACACACACAAACACACACACACACACACACACATCCAAGATTGTGGCCTGGGTGATGGCTGGCACCAGGCTTCTGGGGCTGGGGGGGGGGGCTTGGGAGCCATCCAGCCTGCCACGGCTCTGCTGAGGGACGTGCCATCCTGCCCAGATTAATTATCCGGCTAATCAGGACATCACGGGCGACTTTCTCAAAGTCACAATAAATTAGCAGTTTCTGCGACTGTTCCCCAGTAAGTCTGTTCCGCCCCAAAGGTTCAAATTAAATCATGTGGGCAGCTGCGGGGGTCTCCCACAAGTCGGCCGCCTTCGTCACGGCCCTCCAATTATATTTCCCAGAAGGCTTTGGGCTTCGGGTCGGTCCAGGGCATGGTGGGAAATCTACAGCTCGTTCGGTGCTGCTGCCGCCCCCCCTCCCACACCTTCAGTAAGCCGGCCAGGAGGGTCACCCTCCCTCCAGATTTTCCCTCGACCATCAGAAGGGGGTTGGGACGGGGGGGGGGGTTTCAAAAAAGTCACGACCGGCCGCTCGGACCACACAATGGGAGGAGGGGAGGAGCTTTAATGTGGTCCTCGACTTATAGGGTTTCCTGCCTGAGCAAGGGGTTGGACTAGATGACCTCTAAGGTCCCTTCCAACATTATTATTATTATTATTATTATTATTATTATTATTATTATTATTATGATGATGATGATGATGACCACACAATGGGAGCCCCTCCAAAGGAGGGGGAGGAGCTTTAATGTGGTCCTCGACTTATAGGGTTTCCTGCCTGAGCAGGGGGTTGGACTAGATGACCTTCAATAATAATATTTTTTTTATTTTTTATTATTATTATTATTATTATTATTATTATTATTATTATTATTATTATTATTATTATTATTATTATTATTATTATTATTATTATTATTATTATTATTATTATTACGACCACAAGAGGGACAATTTCCATTGCTAACCCAGGCGGATGTTCAGTGTGTCATGCCTTATTTTACGACCTTTTTTGGGCCTGGTTGTTAAGTGTATCGCTGCGGTCACGAAGTGAATCAGTGAATCATTCGTTAAGCGAATCTGGCTTCTCCCATTGACTTTGCCTGTCAGAAGCCGGCTGGGCAGGTGACAAAAAAGGGATTGTGTGGCCCCGAGACAAATGTCTCATTTAGGAAAATTCTGGTCGTAATTCCAGAACTACTTACCATACATCCTGGTCTAGTATCCGATTTTTAAAAAAATATACACGATGCTGAGATTTAATGGTTCGATAGCCTAGGGCAGGGGTGGGGAACCTGGGCTGTTTTATGACCCGTGGACTTCAACTCCCAGAATTCCTCAGCCAGCATGGCGGAACTATGGCTCCCTTGATGACTTCTGGACTTCAACTCCCAGAATTCCTCAGCCAGCATGGCGGAACTATGGCTCCCTTGATGACTTCTGGACTTCAACTCCCAGAATTCCTCAGCCAGCATGGGGGAAGTATGGCTCCCTTGATGACTTCTGGACTTCAACTCCCAGAATTCCTCAGCCAGCGTGAGGGAACTATGGCCCTTTGATGACTTGTGGACTTCAACTCCCAGAATTCCTCAGCCAGCATGGGGGAAGTATGGCTCCCTTGATGACTTCTGGACTTCAACTCCCAGAATTCCTGAGCCAGCCATGCACGGCTGGCTCAGGAATTCTGGGAGTTGAAGTCCACAAGTCATAAAAGAGCCCAGGTTCCCCACTCCTGGCCTAGACACAGATCTTTTTAACATTCATATTTTATTGTGTCCTATTAAGCTGGATGAAACGTTACTACCGGCAGTCCTCCACTTACAACCACAATCCGGCCCAAAATTTCTGGCACTAAGCGAGACAGTCATTAAGTGAGCTTTGCCCCGTTTTTGCCCCTTTTCTGGCCACCGTTGTTTAGTGAATCTCTGCAGTTGTGAAGTGAGTCGCACGGTCGTGAAATGAACCCAACTTCCTCCGTGACACACCCGGGACGCTGCGACCGTCGTAAGTACAAGTCAGTTGCCAAGCCTCTGAATTGTGATCCCGTGACCCTGGGGGGAGGATGCGACGGTCCTATGTCCCTTTTTTTCAGCGTGGTTGGTGAATTTGAACGGTCGCTAAACAAATCGTTGTAAGTCGAGGACTGCCTGTAAACATTGCCAGTCCATATATGATACGTCAGACGCTAAATAAGTAGATGGACGGGGATTGGGTCAATACCGACGGTGTTCCAGTGGCGCTCCAGATGTTTTGGGATTGCACCCGAGGAGCCTCTCACTACAGGCAGTCCTCGACTTATGACCGAATTTACAATGGCGCTGAAAAAAGTGACTTAGTTTTTCACACTTACGACCGTCGCAGCATCCAACCAGGATCGCATGATCGAAATTTGAAGGCTCGGCAACCGACTCGTATTTATGACGGTCGCAGCGTTCCCCCTTTTGCGACCTCCTGACAAGCAAAGTCAGCAGGGGGGAGACAGATTCACTTAACAACGGTGTTACCAACTTCACAACGACGGTGCTTCACTTAACAGCAAGATCGTAAAACGGGGCAACATTTCACCCAACCAGTCTCACTTGAGTTTTTTGGGCTCAGTTGTGGCTGTAAGCCAAGGACAATGTGCAGGGGTTGGACTAGATGACCTCCAAGGTCCCTTCCAACATTATTGTTATTGTTAGTTATTGTTATTGTTATTGTTATTGCAACCTTTGCTTTCCTTTTCCAGAGTCATCACTGCTTCCATTTGTGGGTCTTTTGTGTTTTTCTTATCGTCTGCTTCTTATTATTCTTATTAATTATCATTCTTTTTTCATTTCCAGACGCCAGAATAACAACTCGGGCTTGCAAGCAGGGGAGGGAAATCGCCCAGGGAAGTATCTCGAGTCCGACAATGAGAGGAGACAGAAGCCCCCTCCCCAAATCCCCCCTCTCCCCCTACCCTTTTCCCAGCCAACTCTGGGGAGGATCCGAGCTCCTTGGTGTCTCTTCTCCTCCCCCCCCCCAGCAGCCCCCTCCTCAAAATTGTCCAGTTGTGCCCCAGAAAGAAGAGGAGGGGGTCCAGTAGAAAAGAGAAGCCCCCTCCTCTTTTTCCTAAGAGACAGAGAGAGAGAGATCCTGAGGTCAGGGCATCTTCTTTGGCACAGTGTTTTCTGTCACCGGGCAACAGGTTGTCATGGTTACGGTTGCGGTTGCCCAGGGCGATGGCCAGCGATAGGAACACCTCCCTATGGGGTGTGGTGATGCTGAAGAATAGAGATGTAAAAAATTTCTGGAGCAAAATATATATATATATATATATATATTAAAAATGGCTTATGGGTTCCGCTCGCCTGCACACACACACCTTTCCTCCCTTGTATGTGTGTGTGTGTGTGTGTGTGTGTTGCAGAACCACAGGTGGAAAAATTAAACATTTGGAGTCCTTTTCACCTCCAGACAAGGTGGGGTGGGGTGGGGGGTTTCGCCCAGAATATTAAAAAAACGGCCCCGTCTCGACCCGCCGATGTGTACAAATGCAGACGGTGTTTACCCAGGAATTAATAGATCCAGGACTGTGATTTTTGTGTATATGTGTGTTTGGGAGTGTATGCGTGTGTTGATTTAGACACCCAGAGACACCCAGGAAGTCTGCCTTTCCCCCCCTCCCCCCACCACCACTTCTTCTTTCCAGGGTTTCTCCGTCGAAAGAGAAGGAAGACCTGCACGCACAGTTCACACAGAAATACAGACACACAACTTGTGTGGAAATTCCTTGAAAGCAGCCCAGTGTGTGTGTGTGTGTGGGGGGGGAAGGGATCCTTTTGAGGGTGATCCTATGCTTTTAACCCGCTCCCCAATCCCCCCCTCAGCCTAGTAAAGGAAACATGCTTTGTGTGTTGTATTGTGTTGTGTTGTGTTGTGTTGTAGGCACGAGGTCACCTTTTCTCTCCCCCCTTCTATAACCCCCTCCCTTCTCCCCTCTCCTTCCCACCCCCTGGGAGAGTCCGCCCCCCAAATCCCCAAGCCCCCCCTTGTCCAAATCAACCCTCTCCTTCCATGTGGTGATATCTCCTCGCTGACCACCAGGGGTCAGCACGGCGTCGTGAGCCTTAGGGCGCAGTGCAGGCCAACATACACCAGAGGGCGCTGTCCTCAGAGCTAGGCAGCTCCCCTCTGCAAATGAGGTGGGCTTTGACACCCCATCCATTCTCGCTGACCTTTGAGCCCGGCCACTCCTGCCCGGAGGGGGGGGGGCTTTGTTTCCCTGTCGCCAAATGTCCCTGGTCTTGCAGCTGCAGGGCGAGAGGGGCAGCCGATTGGGGTGGGGTGGGGGGCAAGTGATTGATGGACCACCCCTTTCTCCTCCCGTGTCAGCCCCACAGCAGCTGCCGCCTGTTGCCCGCCCCCCATTTTTTCCCATCCACGGGGAGCCAGAGGGGGGCAACAGCTTGGGGCGGGGGAGATGGGAGGAGGGGGCAGAACGGTGTCCATCTGCTGGATACCCACAACATGGATGCACTTGGGGGGGGGCTGACCAGAGGCATGACCTTTTGACCTCAGGGGAGGGGATCTGCTACCCTCCACGTGTGGTGGGATTCCCATCCAGGGTGTGCAAGTACAAATATTTGTGTGTCTGAGTAGCTCCACGTCAGGGTTGGTTGTTGGAGAAGAAGCTGCCTGACTTTTGCAATAGTGAGGTTAGAGATTAGACAGACAGACAGACAGACAGATAGATGATAGACAAATATAGATATAAATAGATGATAGATAAATGATAGATAATGATAGATGATAGATTGATATAGAAAAATATAGATAGATAGATAGATAGATAGATAGATAGATAGATAGATAGATAGATAGATAGATAGATAGATAGATAGATAGATAGATAGATAGATAGATAGATAGATAGATGGATGGATGGATGGATGGATGGATGGATGGATGGATGGATGGATGGATGGATGGATGGATGGATGGATGGATGGATGGATGGATAGATAGATAGATAGATAGACAAATATAGATATAGAAGATAGATAATGATAGATAACGATAGATAGATAGATAGATACAGATAGATAGACAGATAGATAGATAGATAGTTAGATAGATAGATAGATAGATAGATAGATAGATAGATAGATTAATAGTGATATAGATGATAGATAGATATAGATGATAGATAAATGATAGATAATGATAGATGATAGATTGATATAGAAAAATATAGATAGATAGATAGATAGATAGATAGATAGATAGATAGATAGATAGATAGATAGATAGATAGATAGATAGATAGATAGATGGATGGATGGATGGATGGATGGATGGATGGATGGATGGATGGATGGATGGATGGATAGATAGATAGATAGATAGATAGATAGATAGATAGATAGATAGATAGATAGATAGATAGATAGATAGACAAATATAGATATAGAAGATAGATAATGATAGATAACGATAGATAGATAGATAGATAGATAGATAGATAGATACAGATAGAGATAGACAGATAGATAGATAGATAGATAGATAGATAGATAGATTAATAGTGATATAGATGATAGATAGATATAGATGATAGATAAATGATAGATAATGATAGATGATACATAGAAATAGTGAGAGAGATATTTAGATAGATAGAGATGGATAGATAAAGAGATATAAATAGATGATAGATAAATGATAGATAATGAGATGATAGATTGATAGAAAAATAGATATAAATAGATAGATTGATAGATAGATAGATAGACATAGATATAAATAGATGATAGATAAATGATAATGATAGATGATAGATTGATATAGAAAAATAGATAGATAGATAGATGATAGACAAATATAGATATAAATAGATGATAGATAAATGATAGATAATGATAGATGATAGATTGATATAGAAAAATATAGAGAGATAGAGAGATAGAGATAGATAGATTAATAGATAGTGATATAGATAGATATAGATGATAGATAAATGATAGATAATGATAGATGATAGACAGATAGAAATAGTGAGATATTTAGATAGATAGATAGAGATGGATAGATAGATAGATAGATAGATAGATAGATAGATAGATAGATAGATAGATAGATAGATAGATAGATAGATAGATAGATAGATAGATAGATAGATAGATAGATAGATAGATAGATAGATAGATAGATAGATAGATAGATAGATAGAGCATGGTTGGCTGGGGAATTCTGGAAGTTGAAGGCCACACCTCTTAAAATAACCAAGAGCGAGAAACACTAATCCAGAGAGAGAACCTTTGCGGACCTGGGAATACCAGGGCTCAAATTTTCCTAAGTTTGGGGAGGGGCATTTTGCACACGCTCAGGAACCCCACATTCTTTAGAATATTTTCATCAAAGGTAGGGCCCGCTTCCTCACCAGGTAGAGCTGGAGATACAGGACGAGGCTATGGGAAGAGGTCCGGCTTAGGTGGTCACTTCTAGTGCTTCTGCTCCACCCAGGACCACAGGCAGCTCCCATTTCTTTCTGTCTGGGGAATTCTGGGAGTTGAAGTCCATACCTCTTCAGGTTGCCCAGGTTGGGAATATCCTGTCAGACCAGGGGTCTCCAAACTTGGCAACTTTAAGATTTGTGAACTTCCAGAATTCCCCAGCCGCATGAAGAAATGTGGCTAGACTACCTTTATCACATTTTTAAAATTAATTCTTTTAATAGATGGTGGGAATGCGATTGACAGTACAGCTTGATTTCAACAAATAGATGTCTGAGGAATTCTGGGAGTTGAAGTCCACAAGTTTCAAAAGCTGCCAAGTTTGAAGCCCCCTGCGTTAGTCAAGGGCAAAACAGGAAGGCCTAGTATTTCACTGACCCTTGCACTAAATTAGGGCTTCGGCCTATAATGGCTGGGGAATTCTGGGAGTTGAAGTCCACAACTTTCAAAATCTGCCAAGTTTGAAGCCTCCTGCGTTAGTCAAGGGCAAAACAGGAAGGCCTAGTGTTTCACTGACCCTTGCACTAAATTAGGGCTTCGGCCTATAATGGCTGGGGAATTCTGGGAGTTGAAGTCCACAAGTTTCAAAAGCTGCCAAGTTTGAAGCCCCCTGCGTTAGTCAAGGGCAAAACAGGAAGGCCTAGTGTTTCACTGACCCTTGCACTAAATTAGGGCTTCACCAATACTGGCTGGGGAATTCTGGGAGTTGAAATCCAGCCGCCTTAAAGTCGCCCAGCTTGAAAAACAACGGGAAAAGCAGGCAGGCCGTGCACTCGGCTGACCCTGGGACTAAATTAGGATATGACCCTGGTAGAGGCAACTAACCGGGATGAGCCAAGGGTGGTTAGAAAAGGGCAGTGATGGTGGGGACAGGACAGGGACAAAGCCACCGATGTCCCACGTGGTTTGTGTGGGAGGAGAACGACAAAGACCTGCTCTCTCTGCCCTCTTGTCCACTTCCTTCCATGTGGTGGACAAAGGACAGACTGGGCTGCCGCCCACGCCACGAAGATGCCACGTGGCAACCTCAAAGGCCACGTCAGGCGTTTTGACCTGCATCCCTCTGGGGCCAAATGCAACCAGCTGGACAAAGGACCATCAATGTCCAGTGAAGTTAGCACCCTCTAGAGCAGGGGTATCTCACACTCACAACGTCGCGCGACGTGTCACGACGTATCGCAATTTTTTCCCTAATTGCCGCAGCTGGGGTGGGCACGGGTGACATGATAGCAGCCTTCCAATATTTGAGGGGCTGCCCCAAAGAAGAGGGGAGGGGGCACCTCCTCTCCAAAGCACCTGGACGCAGGACAAGAAGCAACGGATGGAAGATAATCAAGGAGAGAAGCAACCTAGAACTAAGGAGAAATCTTTCTGACAGCGAGGACAATTAGCCAGGGGAACTGCTTGCCACCAGAAAGTGTGGGTGATCCATCGCTCCATCAGAAGAGATTGGGCAGCCTTTTGCCTGAAATGGTATAAGGTCTCCTGCCTGAGCAGGGGGTTGGACTAGAAGACCTCCAGGGTCCCTTCCAACTCTTGTTATTTTATTAATTATCAGTTGGAACAGCTTGTCTCCAGAAGTTGTGGGTGCTCCATCACTGGAGGTTTTTAAGAAGAGACTGGACAGCCACTTGTCTGAAATGGTATAGGATTTCCTGCCTGAGCAGGGGGTCGGACTAGATGACCTCCAAGGTCCCTTCCAATTCTGTCCTTCTGTTCTTCTTATCCCTCCATCAGATCTCTCTGCAATTTAAGCAGGCAGAAAAGGTGCCCTGCCTTCTCCCCCCACCCCGTCCCTGATCTAATCCAGTGGATCCCTTCCTGTAAAGGCCAGTGACCCCCCAAAAAGCCGTTGCCTCATTAGCGACGGCTTGTTCCAAGTTGGAGACAGGAGGAGAATGTGTGACCTAATTGGGGAGTGACCCCAGGTGACCTCTGGCTCCTGGCCAAACGGCCAAGCTGGCTGAGCTAATGGGCTCCCCTACCCTCCCTTGCAGTCCCATGGTAGACTGGGGGGGGGGAAGCAGCCCCCCCAAAAAACTCCTACTAGGAGCTGATGACAGGAGAGTCGATTTGGGTCCAGGGGCAATTCCCATGTTTGATGGGCGACCTTTGGGTCATGCATTCCTGTCTTTGGGAGTTGATCTTCTTGTGGGTTGTCTGTTCGTGTGTGTGTGTGTGTGTGTGTGTAAGAGAGAGAGTTTTTTTTTCCATCCGCCCCTCCCCAATTATGCAGAGTTAAACCCTAATCCAAATTTCACGCCCCCATTCAAGGAGGGCTTGGAATCGCCACGCTCGCTAAGCCCATATTTGGAAGACAACAGCCGCCAAACTTGGAGAGAGAAAAAAAAGCGGGGAAGGCAGCTTCAAAGTCGCCCTAAAAAATGAAAAACAGAAAAGCAAGGAAACCTTTCAGTTTAGTTAGCCAGCGCTGAAATAATAAATCCCCAGCGGTGAAGGGAGGGACTGGGCCGGGGACCACCAGGGAGCCAAACTAAACTATGTATAAGAGGAGAATATTTGTAGCTCAGTTTGAACTGGGGGGTGGGTGTCCTTGGTGGTCTCTGAGCTCGGCTGTTCTTTTGCAGATATTTCGTGACCCAACTAGGGAACATCATCAGTGCTAGAAGGTAGTGAGGCAGGAAGGGGAGGAGGAGGAGGAGGAGAAGGAGGAGGAGAACTGAGGGGTCCTTGGTGCTCTCTGAGCTTGACTGTTTTCTTGCAGACATTTCATGACCCAACTAGGTAACATCATCAATGCTAGAAGGAGGAGGGATTTGCGGAGAGGAGGAGGAGGAGGAGGAGGAGGACTGTGGGGTCCTTGGTGCTCTCTGAGCTTGGCTGTTTTCTTGCAGATGGTTCGTGACCCAACTAGGTAACATCATCAATGCTAGAAGGGGGAAGGAGTTGTGGTGAGGAGGAGGAGGAGGGGAAGGGGAAGGAGGAGGAGGAGGCCTGTGGGGCCCTTGGTGTTCTCTGAGCTTGGTGGTTTTCTTGCAGACGTTTCGTGACCCAACTAGGTAACATCATCAGTGCTAGAAGGGAGTGGGGTTTACTCTCTTTTTATATTCCAGCAGTTTGCCTGTCAGTGGGAGTGGGGGGGGGGTTCCTTGCTTGCGCTGTTTACTGTTTGCTTGATTGGGGTATTGTCTGCTTCCTGAATGTTGGTCTAATGTTAACCTTGGTGTTAACTCCTTCCTAGCACTGATGACGTTATCTAGGTTGGTCACAAAACATCTGCAAGAAAACAACCAAGCTCAGAGACCACTAAGGTCCCCTCAAACCAAACTGTGTTTCAGGATGGCCTGCTCTACCCAGCTCACCAAGACCACCCCCAAATACATTTGGCCAGTCGCAGGCATTGTCTCTAGACACAGTGCCACCTGCCAGATCTGTACCCCACCTGATTTTGACTCTAATTAAACAGAAACCCACCTGCTGCAAAAAAAAAAAAAAAAAAAAAGCAAAGTATTCATCTCCGGTATAAACTGATTTCCCAAAAACGGGTCGGGTGCCCGGTGTAGCAGAACACCTGATTGGCCAACAAAATGGCAGAAGAGACGGTGGGCAAATCGGCCACTTTTTCCATTTCCAGCTCGGAGAGAACGGCAGAGGGACGCCAAGGGAAGAGACCATTTGGCGGGCAAACGGAGGACGCCAAGAGGAGCTGCACCAGTTGGACTTTCAGGATGGAGAAGTCGCCCGCTGGGAAGCCCAGGAGGGGCATCTTCCGCAGGGCACCCCCTGGTGGGGATGGGTAGAAGCGCTCCTCCGCTACGGCAACCTGTTCCTCACGTACGTTCAATGGTGTGTTGCGTTCCCAACGCGCCTCTTTGCGGCACGCCATTCTTTCCGAAACTGGACCCCGCCAATATGGCGGCCGGTGTTCTGCTTTCCCAGCCCCCCACCCACCCATCTCGTGGCCAGTTCTAACCCCCTCCTTCCCTGGGAAGATATAGGATCAGCATTTCTCTCTTCCACGGTGGATTTGCACGGCCCCTGTTCCCAAAATAACCTCCTAGGTCTTTGTCTCCTTCCAACACTGACAAGGTGTCTGGATGTGGGAAGAGACCAGCCCCCAAATAGTTGGGTTGGTGGGGCAGGAGGAGAGTGCAGGGGGAGATTGGGAGGGGGGCAGGAGGAGGTCCTGCCACATAACGGGGGACACGCCTGCCTCTAGCTGTCAGAACAAATTGAAGTGGTAGGAGACCACACTTTTCTGCAAAGCTGGTGCTGATGGCCTGGCCGTTCCCTTATCTCCCCTTCCCCTAAATTCTCACCCCATAGACTCCCCCTGGCTGCTGTTTACTTAATGCAAGCCCAGGCATGGTTGAGGGGGCAGGGAGCTCTCCATTAGATCCCTGATAAAAGGGACAGACGTAGCCCTGGGGAAGTCAGCAACGCTGCACGCCCTGTCACAATTCATCACGTGCAAAGCTGCCGTGGCCGGTCGAAATGCTCAAGAAGGGGCAAAGAAGCTTTTGGAGGGTGAGGGGCGGGCATCGCTGTTGGGGGGAGGTGGGCAAACCTGGAATGATCCAGGGGAGGCTGTGGCTGCCCCACGCCCAGCAAGCGCCCGCTTGCATTTCGGATCAACTGACTTTGAGGCTGGGAGTTGAAAGGGCAGACAAACAACGTCGAACCACACGCCGTTTCTTCCCAAGCATCAAGGAAAGCTTTGTTTTGAAGAATGCAATTTTTTTTTCAGGAGAGGCTCCAGTGATTTTTCCTCCCCCCTCTACCCCGTGTTTGCTCTGGTTTCAACTTCCAGCCTTGAACACGTGCAGAAGGCTTTCTGCCGGCCTTCAGATTCTCGCCTCCTCCCCAAAAAAGTGGACCTCCAAAATAAGATGCTGGCTCTAGGCGTTGAGGTGCACCCCTGCCCACCAGATGTCTTTGCACCCCTTCCCCAAATGCACATGTCCCTGAACAACCCACCCGAGCCGAACTTCAGCCGTGCAATTTGTTTTTTTTTCCAGAAAACCCAAACTCTGGAGGATCTGCCGCTGCTTTGCGTTCCACCCATCTTCACTGTCCAGTGGAGACAAAATTATCCCAGCTGTACGGTTCTACGTCGAGAAGACCATCATCTCCTTGAATGTCCACGGGGGTACCAAGAGAAGAACCGGTGGGCGGTTTATTTTATTTTATTTTTTTAATGAGAGGAGGTCGGAGGAAATAACCAGACGAGTCTGAGACCAGTTGCACGAGAACGTCTATAATCAACAATGTCCAACAGTAAAATTCCACCAAGAAAAACTAAGAAAACTTTTCAGATAAAAAAGAAAATTGAAACAAAAGAACCAAAAAAAAATAATAAAAATTAAAATCTGTTAAAGCTGAAAAAAACCACAGTTTCCCCTGAAAAAGCAGGAAAGTTGAGCCACGTACGTTTCCCAGTCTAACACAAGAAGTCCCGCCTCTTTCGGCGTGCCACTAAACATCACACACAATATGTTGCCACTTCGTCAAAACTCCATCAAAAGTTGGGGAAATCCCTTCCTGAATGGCGATGGGGGGGGGAGGCACGAGAAGAGAGAGAGAGACATTAAAAATTTGGAGGAATTCATCTCCCCTTCCCATCCTACTTCTGACGTGGATGGGTGGGAAAGTTGACCATTTTGTTTGTCCTCTCCTTCAAGTAGCAAAACCATCAAAGACTTCCAAAATGGTTGCTGAAGGATAAACAAACCAGGATCCCTTTCCCAGCAACAGATTCCAACCTGTGGATTGCTCTGTTGTCAGCAAATGGGGTTTCCCCATCCAAAGGTGGGGAGAGAAAGGGAATCTCCACCCATCCTGATTCACATGTGCATCCCGACGTACACATTTGTCTGTATCTACGGGGGAATGGGCAATTTGGGATGAGAATTGCAACTGGGGAACTGACGAGTGCCTTTGTCTGCAAGGCTACAACCTGAAGGAACCCCAAGGAGAGATCTTGCAGAGGCAACATTGCAAAAATACCAAAAGGGTGCGAACTTTCAAAGTTAAAAAAACAAAGCAAAACGAAAACAACACATTTGAAATGCTGCTCCTGGGGAGGGTCACACGATGGTGGTGGGAATAAGGCAGACCTGCAATGTTCCTTGTTTTGATTTGTGGCACTAACAACAAATGCAACCTTTTAGAGCGCTGGGGGGGTTTACTTTTAACCCCTCCCTCCCCATATGTCTAACCTTATCAGCACGGCCCATGAACAAGCTGTCAAAGGGAGAAGAGAGAGAGAAAGAGAGAGACGGACAAGGCAATCAGATTGAATTATTGCAAAGGAACGAGGGGCCCTTGCGTCTTCCACTCCCAAATCTGTTTTGGCAGCTGGGCACACACCGGTGGGAGCCGAGCTTCACACACGGGCTGGACCTTGCCGTGGAATCGACAGGGAAGGGTTGTCGCTATCAAATTCGCTCGTACGTGATCCGACAGGAGTTGCATCTCTCGTTCTGGATCCCGGAGAGAGAGAGGAGTCCCGGCCTCCCTTGTGGCAGCAGCCATATCAGTTCCAGGGTCCCCCCCCCCCAAATAACTGGAGGTGAACCAGGCACCTGTGCATTGAACCCTTCTGTGTGCAGCATCCGAGGTGAACAAGAACGGGCAGGAAGGGTAATGTCCCGTGGCGTCCCCTCCAATCCGAGTGTCCTTGTCTGCCCACCGCGGCGCTCCGAGGCCACCCCGCAGGGGCTCAGCTGAGCCGCCCCTCGCCTCATACTTTGTAGTAGATGTTGGCTGGGCTCTGCGGTGGCATCTCCTGCACGATGTAGACAGGGTGACCGTAATCGCCGCTCACCTTCTCGTAATGTGGGCAGAACGCACTGTCTGAAGTCCTGAGCGGGATGATGATATCGCTCGGCTCGGAGCCGTTGTTGTTGGCACCACCTCCGCCACCAGCTCGCTTGGGGCTGGTCAGGGTGCTGAGAGACAACGGCGGGTGGTGGGACTCACTGTGCTTGGCCCGGTGGTGGCGGTAACACAGGGCCCCCGTCACAGCCGCAGCCACCAGCAACACAAATGCTGCTCCTCCGGCAGCACCAGCAATGATGGGTACGTTGGACTGTGGCAACGGACCGTTCTCACCCCCCACCTTCCCGGTCGTGTTTCCAGATGGGGGTCCTGTGGGCAAAGGGAAAAGGGCATCAGTCTTGCTCCTACGCAACCAACCTCTTTGACCGCATTGAGTTGGAGGACACGGAAACACTTCCTCACCATTTGTACAAACGGTTGAAAACTGCTCGACGCATCGTCACCTCCCAAAGGAGCCACTGCCTGCTCAGCACAACGTTCACGTCTGTCAACTCTGATTAATTGAGCTAATTGCCTTGCGGAAATCTGCCTGGGACAGCCTCGTAGGGATCATTCAGATTTCAAGACCCATCACACCCTGCTCTGCCCCCTCCAATTCTCTCTTCTGTTCCTGGCAAAAGGGGAGGATGGAGGCAAACAGGAACCTGCGGGGCCCCCCAATCCTTCCCTGTCTGGGACCCCCAAAGTATCAATCTCAACCCAGGCTGAGATAGGAAACAGGGAAGAAGGCGGACCCACTGTTTCTGCCCTAGCTATCTTTCCAATCTCAGCTGATGTGAAAGTCACCTCTGGGGCCAGATGCAGGCAGAGCTATGCTGAGCAACATGGGTTCTGTGGGTTTTTTTGGAGATGACAACCTTCTTCCCTACTACGGCTACAGCTGAGTTCCTTCCCTAATCTTCCTATTCGTTATATGCCAAGCATTCGTGGAAAAGACCACAAACAGGACTGGCACCTCCATTGCTCACAAAAATTCCAGGCTTCATTATGGTCGTAAGTTGAGGACTGTCCAGGGAGTCCTCAACGTATGACACAACTGAATCCCAAATTTCTGTGGCTAAGCAAGTGAGCCTTGCCCCGATTTTAGGACTCTTTTGCCGCAGTTGTTCAGCCAATCACTGCAGTCGTTAAATGAATCATGTGGTTGTTAAGTGAAACCGGCTTCCCCGTTAACTTTACTTGTCAGAAGCCAGCTGGGAAGGTTACAAACGGCAATCACGTGGCCCCGGGACACTACAACTGTCATCAATACAGGCCGGTTGCCAACGTGCCTGAATGTTGATCACGTAACCCCGGGAATGCTGCAACGGTCGTTAAGTGTGGGGACCGGTGGCAAGTCACTTTTTTCAGCACTGCCGTAGCTTCAAATGGTCTCTATACAAAAAGTCGTAAGCCGAGGACTACCTGTCTTTGTGCATGCAACGGGAGGAAGAGAGACGGGAAAGGAGGAAGGACACCGAGCGTGTCCAGAAAGATCCCGTGGGAATATTCGGGCACCACATTACGACGGAAACCTCCTTGCCAGACCGCGGGTGATTAACCCTGCTGGCTTAAGGTGACGGCAGTCGCAACGACCCATTTGAAGGGGCTCCCTTGTTAGGGGACAGAGAGAAGCCCCCAGGGGTGGGGTGGCAGAAGGGTTGTACCTGGGACCATTTCCTTGTTCGGTTCGGCGGCACCCGGCATCCCTCGGTCCTTCTCAGCAGGGGTGGCGGGCAAGGAATTCTGGGATTTGGAGCCCGTGTTGCGATCTGGCGGGCAAAGGGAAACGTGGGGCAGAGGAAAGAGGGACAATCCGAGCAGGAAGAGGGGCTTCGCGCCCCAATGCAGTGCCCCCAGGCCCCCCTCCTTGGTACCCAACGGGTGAGCGTACCCCCCCAAAAAAAGTGAAGATGGCAAACCACATCCACACAATCAAAGCGCTGCCCGTTCATTGAACAGGCAGAAGGACGTGGCTTTGATGACACAATTAACAATTAACCAGTGGAACCACCTGCCTCCAGAAGCAGTGAATGCTCCAACACTGGAAGTTTTTAAGAAGAGACTGGACAGCCATTTGTCTGAAATGGTATAGGGTTTCCTGCCTGAGCAGGGGGTTGGACTAGATGACCTCCAAGGTCCCTTCCAACTTCATTATTATTATTATAATTACAGTCACCATTTTAACACAACACACCCACACCCACCGACATACACAAATGGCTGCCATTCCCACAAGGACCTTGACTCGACTTGTCCTATTTTTTTTGTGTGTGTACATCCAGGTCGTCCTCAACTAACAACCACAACGGAGTCCCAAATTTCTGTTGCTAAGTGACACGATTGTTAAATTAATTTTGCCTCATAGGACAACTTTTCTGGCCACGGTTCTTCGGATAATCACCCAAGTTGTTAAATTAGCGACGCGGTCGTTAAGCGAATCCGGCTTCCTCATTGACTTGGCTTGTCAGAAGATCGCGAAAAGGGGATCAAGTAACACACACACACACACACACACGGGACACTGCAACCATCCTAAATAGGAGTCGGTTGCCACCGAATTTTGATCACACGGGGATGGCGCAACGTTCATGAGTGTGAAAAACGGTACCAAGTCATTGTTTCCAGTGCGGTTGTAACTTCGGACAGTTACTAAATGAACTGTTGTAAGTTGAGGACTACCTGTGCTGTGCTAGGATCCATAAACTGATAAAAGAAGTTGTGTTCACGTACCCCATGTAACCACTAGGCAAGGTTAATTCCTTACTCTTGAAGTGGATCGTGTTGCGCAAAAGATGCGGCTGCCTTAACAAACCTAACTGAGCATCCTGTATGAACATCCAGGTAGTCCTCGACTTAGGACTGTAATTGAGCCTGGAATGATGCTCGTAAATCATAGTGGTTGTTAAACAGGTCACCAAATGACTGTGCTCGATTTCATGACATTGTGGTCATTAATTGAACACTGTGGTCATTAAGCAATTGTTTTCATCAAGGCGTGTTTTCTGCTGGAAATCGGAAATAAATGCTGGAAACTGGCAAAAAAAAATGCCAAAGAATTCACAGTCATGTGACCACAGGACCACACTGAGCAGGGCCGTAAATGTGAGCCGGTTGCCAAGGGGAATTCTGGGAGTTGAAGTCCATCCATCTTCGAGATGCCAAGGGTGAGATACAGGCCGTCCTCAACTTACAACAGATTGTTAAGTGACCGTTTGAAGTTACATCACTGAAAAAAGTGACTTACGACCGTTTTTTCACACGTACCACCGTCGCAGTCTGCCCCATGGTCATGTGATCAAATTTCAGAGGCCTGGCAACTGATCACATGTATGACGGTTGCAGCGTCCTGGGTGGTCATGTTTTGTGACCTTCTAACAAGTAATGTTCATGGGGAAGCCACTCAACAACCATGTTAGTAACTGAACAACTGCAGTGATTCACTTAACGGTGGCAAGAAAGGTCGTAAAATGGGGCAAAACTCACTCAGTCTCAGTTAAACACAGAAATTTGGGGCTCAATTGTAGCTGTACGTCAAGAACTACCTCTACGCCAGAGGTCCCCAACCTTTCTAGGTTGGTAGCCCGGAGGGAACGGAAGGGGCAGCTTGGGCCACGTGTGCGCAAACGGTGCAAACAGGGGCAGCGCAAGTATGCGTGCGACACTGGGAGCGTGCCTAGCATCCACGCGATGCTCGGGGCGGACCTAGCATCCACGTGATGCTCGGGGAGGGCCTAGCGTCCACGCAATGCTTGGGGCGGGCCTAGTGTCCACGCAACGCTCAGAGCGGATGTAGCATCTGCGTGATGCTCGGGGCAGGCCTAGCGTCCACATGACACTCAGGGCGGACCTAGCATCCACGCGACGCTCAGGGCGGACCTAGCATCCATGTAACGCTCAGGTTGGGCCTAGTGTCCATGCGACACTCAGGGCGGACCTAGCATCCAGGCGATGCTCAGGGCAGGCCTAGTGTCCACGCGATGCTCAGGGCAGGCCTAGTGTCCACGCGACACTCAGGGCGGATGTAGCATCTGCACGACACTCGGGGCAGGCCTAGTGTCCACGCGATGCTCAGGGCAGGCCTAGTGTCCACGCGACACTCAGGGCGGATGTAGCATCTGCACGACACTCGGGGCAGGCCTAGTGTCCACGCGACATTCAAGGCGGACCTAGCATCCACGCAACGCTCAGGGTGGGCCTAGTGTCCATGTGATGCTCAGGGCGGACCTAGCATCCATGTGATGCTCAGGGCGGGCCTAGTGTCCATGCGACATTCAGGGCAGACCTAGCATCCACGCAACGCTCAGGGCAGGCCTAGTGTCCACGCGATGCTCAGGGCGGGCCTAGTGTCCATGCGACGCTCGGAGCGGACATAGTGTCTGCGCGACGCTCGGGGCGGGCCTAGCATCCGTGCGACGCTCAGGGCAGCACTAGTGCAAGTGGGGGGGGGAATGCCCGCACTGGCCAGCCATTCATGTGGCCCGGTGGCCAAGAGGCCACAGCCCGGTAGTGGGCCGTGGCCCACAGATTGGGGACCCCTGCTCTACACGGCTCTATGTTTCTTCTGGTCAAAAGAACTGGGTCTTCTCCCAGACAAAGGATGCCCCACCATCCCAGCTCATCTCTCCCCAAGTGAGGCCAGGATTTCCAAGCCCCACAGGTCACTCACCCCCCCCCCCCCCGCCACCAGTGGTAGCGTCCACTTACGCTGTCCGACTTTCAGCATCACCTTCATCCCTTTGGACAAACAGGCGCCGCCTTTCAAGTTCTCGAGGCCTTCCTTGGTACCGTCTGAAGTGGCTGCGGGAGAGACAAAGGAGTTTGAGATTAAGCGCCCATTGTGGGCTAGGCTACTGCAGCAGGCTGTTTGTGGGGCCCACCCTTACACACCGTCTAGGAACTTCAGCCGCTTCGAAATACCGGCGAGTCCTCGAATTACAACCGAATTTCCGGTTGCAAGTTTTGGCTTGCAATGTACAGGTAGTCCTCGACTTACAACGGTTCATTTAGTGACCGTCCAAAGTTACAACGGCAGTGAAAAAAGTGACTTACGACCGTTTTTCAGCCTTACGATGTTGCAGTATCCTTAGAGGCATGTGATTTACATTCCCGTGCTTGACAATTGACTCGCACTTGTGACGGTCACGGTATCCCGGGGTCACGTGACCATCTTTTGTGACTTTCTGACACGCAAAGTCCACAGGGAAACTAGGTTAACAACGGTGTTGCTAATTTAACAGCTGTAGTTGTTCACTTAACAACTGAGGCAAGGAAAAAATCATAAAATGGGGCAAAACTGACTTAAATTTCTCCCTTAGCAACATAAATTGTGGTCGTACGTTGAGGACTATCTGAGACATTTTAATGTTTTTTTTTTAATTGTTTGAATGCTTCTGCCTGGGATTTTTTTTATTGTTTTAAAAAATGTTTTTAATATTTTTAATTGGAATATATGTTTTGAATGACGAGGTGCCCGGAGGTGCCGTTTACTAAGATGGGCAGCTATGGAAATGAATTTCAGGGAGGCCTTGACTTAACTGAGCCCAAAACTGATGTTGCTAAGTGACACAGTTGTTAAAGTGAATTTTGCCCCGTTTTACGACCTTCCTTCATACGGTTGTTAAGTGAATCACTGCAGGGCTTAAATTAGTAACACCGTTGTTAAGTGAATTTGGGTCCCCCCCTTGACTTTGCTTGTTAGAAGGTTGCAAAAGGGGAATCACGTGACCCTGGGACGCTGCGACCGTCATAAATGTGAGTCGGTCGTCAAGCGTCCGAATGTAAATCATGTGACCATCGGGATGTAAGTGTGAAAAACGTTCTAAATCCCTTTTTTTCAGTGCCGTTGTGACTTTGAATTGTCGCTAAGTGAAACTGTTGTAAGTCAAGGACTATTGTACTAAGATGACTGCACTTGGGTGGAACGAGGAGGATCGGAGGCGCCTCAGGACGGAGTCCAAAAAGTCAAGATGGCCGCCGTGTAAAAGATGGGCGGAGCCTCATTCGCACGATCCCAGCTGTGATCTTGACTTTTTTTTGGATACCGCCAGGGAGGATCAAGGAAAAGATTCCCAAAAGGCACAAAAAGTCCCTTATTCCGTGCGGAAAAATGGATTTTACGGAGGGCCCAGCCTGGCTGAGTCACCTGCCAGGCAGTCCGATGCCCATCCATCCACCCTCCTGCCTCCTTGCCCGCCCCACCCGACGGCTTCGGGGCCATTTCATATTTAAACAAGCTACTTCATATGTGTCCAGACACGGATCCCGCACGATCTTTAATGAGCCACTGCAATCCCGAGGCGTTTTAATGCAGCTGCTCTCCCAGAGAGCTGGCAGGAATCCCGGTGCCAGCCAGGCAGTCCCGACACGCCCTGTGCCAATGCCAGCCTCATCCTGGCTGGGAAGACGGCACCCGGGGCATCCGGAGCCAAGCCGGGGCATCTAAGGCAATGCCAGGATGGAGCAGAGGATGCCTTAGGCAGGGCTGACTCGGGGTGCCAGGAATGAGGAAGAGGAACGCTACCAACGCACACCACAGACTCCGAGCTGAAATCAGAATCAGAATGGAGCTGGAAGGGACCTGGGAGGTCTTCTAGTCCAACCCCCTGCTCATCCAGGAGACCTTAACCCATTTCAGCTGTTTCCTAAAAACCTCCAGTGATGAAACACCCACAACGTCTGGTGGCAAGCTGTTCCACTGGTTAATCGTCCTCACTGTTAGGAAATTTCTCCTTAATTCCAGGTTGCTTCTCTCCTTGATGAGTTTCCATCCGTTGCTTCTTGTC
>JALGBA010000975.1:300000-320000 GCA_023970755.1 Azemiops feae
AGACAGGTAGTCCTCCACTTACGACCACATTTAATACATACAGGTAGTCCTCCACTTAACGACCACATTTAATACATAGAGGTCATCCTCCACTTACAACCACATTTAATACATACAGGTAGTCATCCACTTAACGACCACATTTAATAAATACAGGTAGTCCTCCACTTACGACCACATTTAATAAATACAGGTAGTCCTCCGCTTACAACCACATTTAATAAATACAGGTAGTCCTGCACTTACGACCACAACGGAGCCTAAAATTTCTGTGGCTTGGGACAGCTGTTAAGTGAGTTTTGTCCCACTTTACGACCTTTCTCGCCACTGGTGTTAAGTGGATCACTGCAGTTAAGTTACTAACAAGGGCGTTAAGCGGGTCTGGCTTCCCCCGTTGACTTTGCCCGTCGGGGGGGTCGCGTGACCCCCCCGGGACGCTGCAACTTGTCATAAATACGAAACCAGTTGCCGAGTGTCCGAATTTTGACGCTGCAACGGTCGCGAGTGTGAAAAAACGGTCCCAGGTCATTTTTTTCAGTGCCCTTGTAACTTCAGTCGCTAAATGGAGCGTTGTAAGGCGAGGACTTCTCTGCAATTTCCCCGTCTCCCTACTCTGGAAACAGGCTGTTCTTTCCAAGCTAGCTCGTCCATTTGGGGATGAAAGTTGCTTCCGTTATGAAGCTGATTAAACGCTCTATAATATATATATATTTCGGAATAAATTCCAGTGGATTCAGTTGCTCAGAAAGGGAAGCCCAATCCGGAAAGACCCGGGATCTCGAGATGTGGATCTAACCAGCTCCGATTTTAAGAAGAGATTTCCACAATTCATTCGTCTGAAATTGCTGTAGTAAGAGTTTCCGTGCCTGAACGGGTGGGGGTGGGACTAGAAGACCTCCAGGGCCCCTTGCAACTCTTGTGATTTCAAACCCGACCCCTGTTTTCCAAGTGGCAACCTGGATATTCGGGGCAAGTCATCTACAAGCGCAAGGACACGCCTGCACTGAGCCTGCTGGGGCTTATGGGCCCAGAACATCCCCTCCCCCCTGCAACTTCAGGGCCTAAATAGCAGCCGCCACCCCCTCCCCAAAAAACAAGGCTGTGAAAACAAGGACCTTTGACTCGGCCCCGTCCTTCAAAATGCTGGGCTCCATCGCATTCTGACACAGCGGAGAAGAAACACAAACTTAAGAAAACAGCTGAGGCAGCAATCTTGCATGGCTGGCTGCTGCCCCCCACCCCCTCCCACCCCCTTGAATGTGGGCCAGGCCCAGATCTTAGCTTGCACGGTGGAGGATGGGAGGGGGGGTGAGGGGTGGGAAGGGGGCGGGGGAGAGACAGGAAACAGCAACTTGGTTGAGTTTTTCTCCATCCAGTTGCTGCTGATCCAGACTTCCATCAGGTCTACCAAGCAAAGGTGGGGATGATATGGTGGTGGCCCCCTACCTTTGGAGACACACACACACACCCCCAGGCTGAAGAAGAAGCCAACCCATCTCATGCGTTGAGCCCCTTAGAAGGGAGCCATGGGGGGCCTAGAATAAGCAGCCCTGGATGGGGAATAGAATAGAATAGAATAGAATAGAATAGAATAGAATAGAATAGAATAGAATAGAATAGAATAGAATAGAATAAGAAATAAGAATAGAATAGAATAGAATAGAATAATATTAGAATAGAATAGAATAAGAAATAAGAAATAAGAATACAATACAATACAATAGAAAAGAAGAGAAATAAGAGAAGAGAAGAGAAATAAGAATAGAATAGAACAGAAAAGAATAGAAATAGAAATAGAATAGAATAATAAAATACAGAATAGAATAGAATGGAATAGAATAAGAAATAAGAAATAAGAAATAAGAATAGAATAGAATAGAATAGAATAGAATAGAATAGAATAGAATAGAATAGAATAGAATAGAATAGAATAGAATAATATTAGAATAGAATAGAATAAGAAATAAGAATAGAATACAAGAGAAGAGAAGAGAAATAAGAATAGAATAGAACAGAACAGAACAGAACAAGAATAGAAATAGAATAGAATAGAATAGAATAGAATAGAATAGAATAGAATAGAATAGAATAGAATAGAATAGGAGCTGGAAGGGACCTTGGAGGTCATCTAGTCCAATCCCATCCATCTCACCCAAGCAGGAGACTCTACACCATTCCTGACAGATGGCAGTCCAGGCTCTTCTTGAAAACGTCCGGTGATGAAGCTCCCAGAACTTCTGGTGGCAAGCGGTTCCATTGGTTGACTGTTCTCACTGTCAAGTAATCAAGGAGAGGACCAGTCTAGGAGGAATTCCTTGACGTTGAGAACAATTAATCAGTGGAACTCCTTGCCTCCAGAAGTTGTGGCTGCTCCATCACTGGGGGTTTTTAAGAAGAGACTGGATGGCCATTTGTCTGAAATGGTACAGGGTCTCCTGCTTGAGCAGGGGGTTAAACTAGATGACCTCTGAGGTCCCTTCCAATTCTATTATTCTATTAATTAATCAGTGGAACATCTTCCCTCCAGACGTTGTGGGTGCTCCATCACTGGAGGTTTTTAAGAAGAGACTGGACGGCCATTTGTTAGGGTTAGGGTTAGGGGGATTCTGGGAGTTGAGGTCCACCTCTCTTAAAGCCGGGGAGGTTGAGAAACCCTGATCTAGTCGGTTAGTTGGAACCAAGCCCACGAGGAAAAGCTGCGGGGGTGGGGTGGGGTCCCACAGGACAAATTTAGATTCTTGGATCTCTTCCTTGGAAAACTTCCAGGTCCTGCCGGCCAAGACAACTGAAGGAGCAGAGCCAAACAATATCTCAAAAAGTCAGTAAGATAACAGAGGCATGAGAGAGAGAGAGAGGGGGGGGGAAGAGAGATATATAGAAAGAGAGGGAAAGAGAGAGGGAGAGAGAGAGAGAGAAGAGAGGGGAGAGGGAGAGAGAGAGGGGGGGAGGGAGAGAGGGGGGGGAGAGAGAGATAGTAAGAGAGGGAGAGAAAAAGAGAGGGGGAGAGAGAAAGAGCGAGGGAGAGAGAGAGATAGAAAGAGAGTGAGAGAAAGAGAGAGGGAGAGAGAGGGGGGGAGAGAGGGGGGAGAGAGAGAGAGATAGAAAGAGAGGGAGAGAAAGAGAGAGGAGAGAGAGAGAAAGAGCGAGGGAGAGAGAGAGGGGGAGAGAGAGAGATAGAAAGAGAGGGAGAGAAGAGAGAGGGGGAGAGAGAAAGAGCGAGGGAGAGAGAGAGATAGAAAGAGAGTGAGAGAGAAAGAGAGGGAGAGAGAGGGGGGGAGAGAGGGGGGAGAGAGAGAGATAGAAAGAGAGGGAGAGAAAGAGAGAGGGAGAGAGAGAAAGAGCGAGGGAGAGAGAGAGGGGGAGAGAGAGAGATAGAAAGAGAGGGAGAGAAAGAGAGAGGGGGAGAGAGAAAGAGGGAGAGAGAGAAAGAGAGAGGGAGAGAGAGAGAGAAAGAGAAAGAAAGAGAGGGAGAGGGAGAGAGAGAGAAAGAGAGAGAGAGAGAGAGAGAGAGAGAGAGAGAGAGAGAGAAAATCACACAACGAGGCACGGACACCATTCAAGACAACCCATGTTTGTCGATTTGTAGTCGGGGTTTGACCCCCTTGGGGTCAAAAAGGGCGGCAGGAGGTCCTTGCAACCGGTTCCAGGGAAGGTCCAAGGAGACCCACTTGAGGAGACAGGCGAGGTGAAGACCCTTCTGAGGGGACCGTCGGCCAATCCAGACGCCCGCAAGGTCACAAGGGGAAAGAACAGGCCATCATAAATCTCCCGGCGAGACTCTGAGGAGGTGTTGACGTGTGAGAGTTGAGGGCCTTCATATCTCAGAGGGGCTGCTGGAATGTCCGAGGTCAGAAGAAAATATCTGTAGCAAAGTTTCTCAAGCGCCACAAGCTGAAGAGGGGTGGACTTCAACTCCTAGAACACCCCAGCCAGCCAGAAGCTGTGAAATAGGTGGACTTCAACTCCCAGAATCCCCTAGCCAACCAGCAACTGTGAGGTAGGTGGACTTCAACTCCCAGAATCCCTCACCCAGCCAGAAGCTGTGAGATAGATGGACTTCAACTCCCAGAATCCCCTAGCCAACCAGTAACTGTGAGGTAGGTGGACTTCAACTCCCAGAATCCCCCAACCAACCAGCAACTGTGAGGTAGGTGGACTTCAACTCCCAGAATCCCTCACCCAGCCAGAAGCTGTGAGATAGGTGGACTTCAACTCTCAGAATCCCCCAGGCAACGAGAAGCTGTGAGATAGGTGGACTTCAGCTCCCAGAATCCCTCAGTCAACATGGCTGGTTGGGAAATTCTGGGAGTTGAAGTCCGCCTATCTTAAAATTGCCAACTTGGAGAAACACTGGTCTAGCAAGCCTGAGCAGGCAGGGGGGAATTCTGGGAGTTGAAGTCCACCCGTCTTCGACTTGTGGAGGTGAAGTCATACTGACCGATGTGCCCCTGAAAGGACAATGGCAAATGCATTGAAGGTTGAAGGAAGCGTGGAATCCCCACCAAGGAGAACTACTCCACATAGCAAAATCTTCTGCTACTCCACCAAGTATGGGCCGAGTTACTACTACAGATCCCGACCTAGATATTGTAGACGTCCTACAGAGAGGAATGAAATTGCGGAGGCATCTCAAGGCGGATCAGGAGATCATCGTTGGGTTCATCAATGGTGAATGAGAAGGTGAGGGACAACTGGCTTCTTTCTGCTTCTCTCCACTTACGACCACAATTTATTTACAGTTGTTAAGTGAATCACGCCTAGTCCTCGACTTACAACCATATAATAATAATAATAATAATAATAATAATAATAATAATAATAATAATAATAATAATAATAATAATAATAATAATAATAATAAAGTTGGAAGGGACCTTGGAGGCCATCTAGTCCAACCCCCTGCTCAGGCAGGAAACCCTATACCATTTCGGACAAATGGCTGTCCAGTCTCTGTTACAACAGCGGTGGGAAAAAAGTGGGTTACGACCGTTCCTCGCACTTATGACCATTGCAGCACCCCCACGGCCACAGGATCAAAACTCGGGCATGTATTTACGACCGTTGCCCTGTCCCAGCAACATGTGGTCACTATTTGCAACCTTCCCGGCCGGATTCAATGAGAGGAATCAGTTTCACTTAACAACTGCAGCGACTGGTTTAACCAGCATGGCAAAAAAGGTCATAAAACCAGGTGCGATTCGCTTAACGACTGCCTTGGAAATTATAGTCGTAAGTCGAGGACCAGCTGTAAAGGCTTTTTTTCTTCCAGACAAAAAAGGAAGTCGCTCCAGATTAGAAGAACAAAAAAGAACACAAAACAGTGGGAGAAGGTTTACAGGTAGTCCCCGACTTATGACGGTTCGTTTAGTGACAGTTCAAAATTGCAACATCACTGGGAAAAATGACTTAGGAAATGGTATGGGGTTTCCTGCTTGAGCAGGGGGTTGGACTAGAAGACCTCCAAGGTCCCTTCCAACTCTATTATTATTATTATTATTATTATTATTATTATTATTATTATTATTATTATTATTATTATTATTATTATTAATGTTGTTATTGTTATTGGCATTGTTATTGGCATTTGTGAGTGTTTGCAATGGTCCTCGGTTGCGCGACCGAAACTTACGACGTTTTTTTCCCTGGTTTTTTTCCCCCTGCAAAAACGAGAGGGTTTTTGGCAAAACTATCCTCTGTGGACCACAGCTTCCCTTAACAACTGCGGCGTCCTTTAACGACCACTGCAAACTACGTTGTCAAATTGGATCGGTCACACGGGTGTCTCGACTTGCGGCCATCATGACATATTAGACAAATTCCGGGCTCCATTGCAGTCATAAGTCCGAGGACTCCCCTTATGGCCCCAACTGAGTCCGAAGTTTCCATTGCAAAGCTGGAAGCAGTTGTGAAGTGAGTTGTGCCCCCTTTTACCCATCTTTCTTGCCACGGTTGTTAAATGAATCCTTCTGTCATTAAGTGAATCCGGCTTCCCCCCCCACTGACTTTGCTTGTCGGAAGGTCGCCAAAGGGGGATCGCGTGACCCCGGGACGCTGCGACCGTCATAAATACGAGTCAGTTGCCGAGCGTCCGAATTTTGATCACGTGACCCCGGGACGCTGCGACCGTCATAAATACGACGTTGTAACTCCGAACGGTCACCGTTATAAGTTGAGGACTCTCTGTGATTTAACGCTGCTCCTAGGGACGATGTTTGCCGCTTTATTAAGGGGGGGGGAAACGGAGTACCCAGAAATAAATTCCCTGGAAAAAAAAGTTCATAAAGGCAACTGTATGTCTGTCTGTCCCGGGAGGATACCGACAAACACACCGATAATCTAATTCTCGGATTTCCCAAAACCTCTTTTCTGCCACAGATCGATTGCAACTGATTAAAAAAAAAGGGAGAGAGGAACGAAACGATATAAATGATCCGGGGGTTATGGATGAAGAGAGACAGGGGCCAGCCTGGCTGGGAATATCAAACGGTTCGGAGGTTTAAAATCGAGAAAAAACATCACCAAGGGCTGCTTAAAGACACCTGCAGTTCTGAAGTCCAGGGATGTGATGTAAAATAAAATAATAATAAAATAAAATAAAATAAAATAGTAAGATAAAGTAAAATAAAATAGTAATAGATGAAATAAAATGAAATAAATGAAATAATAATATAAAATAAAAGAGTAATAAATGAAATGAAATAAAAGAGTGATAAATGGAGTCAAATAAAATAAAACAAAAATAAAGAAACGAAAAATAAAGAAAAAAAAATGACAAAAAAGAAACGAAATCAAAACAAACTAAGAAATCAAAATAAAATAAAAAGGAATAAATGAAATAAAATGAAATCAATAAAAAAAGGAATAAAATGAAATGAAATAAAATAATAAAAATAACAAAGTAAGAAAGTAAAATGAAATAGGAATAGATGAAATAAAATGAAATAAATGAAATAATAATATAAAATAAAAGTAATAAATGAAATGAAATGAAAGAGTAATAAATGAAGTCAAGTATTAAAACAAAATAAAAATAAAGAAATGAAATAGGAAATAAAATTTAAAAAATGATAAAAAGGCAATGAAATCAAAATAAAATAAAATAAGAAATCAAAATAAAATAAAATAGTACTAAATGAAATAAAATGAAATAAATGAAATAAAATAAAATAATATAAAATAAAATAGTAATAAATGAAATGAAATAAAATAGTAATAAATGAAGTAAAATAATAAAATGAAATAAAAATAAAGAAATGAAATAAGAAATAAAATAAAAAAATGACAAAAAGGAAATGAAATCAAAATCAAATCAAATAAGAAATCAAAATAAAATAAAAAAGGAATAAATGAAATAAAATGAAATCAATAAAATGAAATAAAATAATAAAATAAAAATAAAGAAATGAAATAAGAAATAAAATAAAAAAATGATAAAAAGGAAATGAAAGAAAAATCAAATCAAATAAGAAATCAAATCAAATCAAATGAAAATAAAATAATGAGGTAAAACAACAAAATGAAATAAAATGAAATAAAAATTCAAAAATTCTGATCTCCAGGGATGTAAAACAACAGAATAAACTGAAATAAAATAATGAAATAATGAAATAAATAGAACAAAATAAAAATGAAATTAAAAAATGAAACAAGAAAAAATAAAAAGGGAAAAAGGGGGGCCGAACGAAATGAAATAAAAAGAAAAGAAAATATGAAATCAAATCAAATCCAATAAGAAAATGAGAAACCAAATCAAATCAAATCTAAATGAAAGAACCAAATCAAATCCAATAAATAAAAAATTTTTTTAAAAAAAGAAGAAATGAAACAAGATGAAATAAATTAAAAATAAAACAAAATAGGAAATGAAATAAAATAAAAAGTGAAATAAATAAAACAAAATAAGAAATAAAGGGAGATTAAAAAATGGAAGGAAATGAAATGAAAGATATTTAATCCCCATCAGGGCTGATTATGAAATGAAAATTGGCCTAGCTGATATTTGTCCTAGAAAAAGCCAAATCTGGAATTCTTTTATGGAAGGAATTGAAATTTGGTATATAATAATAGTGATAATAGTGATAATAGTGATAATAATGATGATAATGATGATAATGATGATGATAATTAATAACAATAACAACAACAACAACAACAACAATAATAATAATGTTGGAAGGGACCTTGGAGGTCATCTAGTCCAACCCCACGCCATATATTGTGGCGTGTTTCTTCTCGGAGGCTGGGGGAGGCCTGAGCATGGAAAAAGTTTAATTCATACTTTAAAACCGTCCTCAACCTTGGTCGCTTTAAGACAGGTGGACTTCAACTCCCAGAATTCCCCAGTCACCTTTGCTTTGCTTTGCTGGCTGGGGAATTCTGGGAGTTGAAGTCCACCTGTCTTAAAGCGACCAAGGTTTAAGAAACTGGATATAGTCCTTCAAATTAGAACCACGGTGGAGTCCAAAATGTCTGTTGCTAAGCGAGACAGTTGCTAAGTGAGTTTTGCCCCGTTTTACGGCCTTTCTGGCCACCGTCGCTAAGCGAATCGCTGCAGCTGTGAAGTTAGTAACACGGCTGTTAAGCGAATCGGGCTTCAAAAGGTCGCAAAAGGGGACGCTGCGACCGTCATAAATACGAGTCAGTTGTGCCCAGTGTCTGAATTTTGATCAGGTGACCACGGGGGGGGGGGAGGTTGCCACGGTCGTAAGTGTGAAAAACGGTCCTAAGTGACTTTTTCCAGGGCCGTTATAGCTTTGAACGGACACTAAATGAATTGTTGCAAGGCGAGGATTACCTGTATTGGGTGGGGGGTCCTGGCTTGATCCAGGGAGGCTCCCCCCTCCCCGAAAGCTCCTTCTGGGCCTCTCCCAGCCACTCACACGTATGCAACACGCTACAGACCGCTGGGAGACCCCCCTCCCCAAGCCCCCCCCCCACAAGCCCCCAGGCCATCCCTCCAGTTGCCGGAGTTAACTAATGATGGAGAGGTTGCTAATTGATGGAGGGGCCCAGCGGGAGGACTCGCCTGGTTGGGGAGGGGGGCTAGAGTACCCAGGCTGCCCCCCCACCGCCTCCCCCCCACCCCGCTGCCCGCTCCTGCAAAGGGGTCAGGGGCTTTGCTGGAATTAGAGGAGGGGGGAGAGGAGATGAAATGGAAAGTGACAGCTCAGGAAAGGAGCTAACGAGCATCAGGGAGAGGGGCGGGGGGCGGGCGGGGGGGCCCTTCGAGGCCCAAGCGGGACCCCCGGAGTGGGGGTCAAATTCCAGCCTCCGGGAACCCTTCCCAGACACCTGACCACCGGCCCCCCTGCCCTCCAGATGCTCTGGTGTACAACTCCTCCCCCGGCAGGGAGGGAGGGGTCCCGGAGCCCGACTCAGGCCGAGACCCCCAGCCCCAAGGTCAGAGAGGGGCCCCCCTTGCTTGGGCCAGATGCAAAGCTCCCCAAATGTGGGGGTCCCGGCTGGCTGCGTTCCCTAGCCTGGGCCTTTCTAAGGGCTGGAGGGCCGAAAGGCAATGTGGGCAACTGGCCCCCTTTGCGACTACAAACACCACCCCCCAGTTCCTTCCTTCCTTCCTTCCTTCCTTCCTTCCTTCCTTCCTTCCTTCCTTCCTTCCTTCCTTTTTCTATTTCTCCCTTCTTCCTCTCTCTCTCTTCTTTCTTTTTTCTTTTCCTCTTTTCCCTTTCTTTTCTCTCTCTTCTTTCTTTCTTCCTTCTTTCTTTCTTTCTTTCTTTCTCTATTTCTCTCTTCTTTCTTTTTTCTTTTCTTCTCTTTTTCCCTTTTTTCTGTCTTCTTTCTCTTTCTTTCTTTCTTTCTCTTTCTTTTTCCTTCCTTCTTTCTTTCTTTCTCTATTTCTCTTCTTCCTCTCTTTTTTCTTTTCCTCTCTTTTTCCCTTTTTTCTGTCTTCTCTTTTTTTCCTTCCTTCCTTCCTTCCTCTCTCTCTTCCTTCCTTTCTCTTTCTTTCTTCCTTTTTCTTTCTTTCTTTCTCTTTCTTTTTTTCTTCCTCCCTCCCTCTTTCTTTCTTTCTTTCTTTCTGTCTCCCTCTGTCCCTTCCTTCCTTCCCCCTTTCTCTCTTTCTCCCCCACCCCTCCTCACATGCTCCCCCCTCCCTCCAAGGCCAAGCAGGAATTTAATCTCTCTTCTGGTTAAATATTAGAGAGTTGCCCCCCCCCTCGCCCCCCCCCCGTTGTGTGACCCTCCGGCCGGCCGGCTCTGCCCCGTTCCAGCTCGCTGGACTGAGACGCTCTCTAATTCCCATTTGTGCGGGGGGGGGGGGGGAGCTGGGGGGGGGACGAGATAAGACGGGGGCTGTCAGGGTGGCTTCACCAGCTTCCCCTTAACGAAATCATTAATTTCCCCCTGGTCAGCCCTGCCCCAAAGCCTTCGGACCACGGGGCACCCTTGTTCCACAGCAAGCGGGGGGGGGGGGGCTGGGACCCCAAAACACACACAGGGTAACCAAAGACCCCCAACTCCACGCGGGACTTCCTTTCTCACCACAACGACACTGCCAACCCATCCCTTGGGAATCGCTTAGCCACAATTGCTTTGGCATGCTCAGAGGCCTCCCTTTCCAGAGTTGGAAAGGAATATTTAGAATAAAGCCAGAGCTTTATTGGCTGGGAGACAGTGACCCGGGTGACATTTTATGATGCCTATATTTTATTATATTCTATTAGGGGCAGTCCTCAACTTAACGACCGTTCATTTAGTGACTGTTCAAACTCGACCAGGTGACTCAGGACCGTTTTTCACACTTAACGTCCGTCGCAGCAGCCTGGTGGTCACGTGATCAAAACTCAAAGACGCTCGGCAACCAACTCGTATTTATGACGGTCGCGGCGTCCCGGGGTCACGCGATCCCCTTTTGCAACCTTCCGATAAGCAAAGTCAATGGGGGGAAACGGATTCGCTTTAACGACCGTGCGACTAACTTCACAATTAAGGCACTTCGCTTAACAACGGTGGCAAGAAAAGTCATGAAATGGGGCAAAACATCTCTGGCAGGTTGTAAAAGGGGGGCAAAACTCCCTTCGCTGTCTCGCTTAGCAAGAGAAAATTGGGGGGGTCCCTTGCGGTCGTAAGTCGAGGACCTGGCTGTCGTTCGAATTTCACGGGGGGAAAAGGGCTTAAAAGCCGGGAAAAAAGGCCAAAAGAGGTGGGTGGCCATTCAGAAACACACACACACACACACACACACACACACACGGGGGGGGGGCTCCGGAGGAAGACCCTCCCCAAAGCTGGAGGGAAACTGTCTTTTTTCCCGACCTCTGAACTGCCATGTCTCTCACCAGGATCAGAACGGCACTTAAAGTTTTTCCGAGTCAGTGATTTGGCCAGGATTGCATCCCCTGGCAATAATTAACATTGATTGGGTGGGAGGCAAAGTCCCTGGCCTAGCCTTGGGGAAGGGGAGAACAGGAGTTAAGCCAGGAGGACTCCAACTTTAGCCACTTTAAGACTTGTGGACTTCAACTCCCAGAATTCCCCAGCCAGCATGTTCAATCTCGGCCAATTTAAGATTTGTGGACTTCAACTCCCAGAATTCCCCAGCCAGCATGTTCAATCTCGGCCGCTTCAAGACTTGTGGACTTCAATTCCCAGAATTCCCTACTCAGCATGTTCAATCTTGTGGACTTCAACTCCCAGAATTCCCCAGCCAACATGTTCAATCTCGGCTGCTTTAAGACTTGTGGACTTCAGCTCCCAGAATTCCGTAGCCAACACGTTCAATCTGAACTGTTCTAAGTCGAGGACTAAATAAATAATAAATAACAACACCCCCGTCCCTTGGGTCCTGAGGTCTAGAAAGCGACACCGAGTGCGAGACACGCTTCCTCAGCCTAGCCTACCTCGCACGGCTGTCGGGAAGAGCAAAGTGGACAGAGATCACCCACATCCCTTCCGGAGCAGCCCCTTTGGGTCCCTGTCCCAGCCTGTGTCTGGGGGGGGTCCCTCTGACCCCCTTCCCCCTCCCCCAGCCCCTCCTGCCCTCGTAAGCCTGCCCCCCACCCAGCAAAAAAAAAGGGGGGTGGCATCTCCTTCCTTTCCACAGTATTTTTCCCTGCCTGGCTCTGACCCACACCTGCGTCAAATCCCCGGGGATTTTCCGAGCCTCGACTTGCCTCCACACCTTCTCCGCGGGCAACGTTCCCATTATTTCGGCTGCTCCCTGCCTCGGTTTCCCAGACGGAAAAGGCCAACGGGCAGGCATGCAGCAAGGATTCTCAGGGCCGCTGACCCCAGACCTGCACCCTCTCCAGCACCCCCACCCAAAATTCATCCCAACCGGATCAGCGAGGACCGTTCTCTTTTTTTCTGGGAAGGGGGGGGCAAGATCCGTGCCCTCCCCCCTGGAAGGAGCAGGACGTGCCTGGATCCAGGCCAAGCCCTCTGCCTGTTTCACCTCCTCCTTGATGGCAGATTTAATCTGATTTTTCCCAGGTGCTCCAAAGCTACCGAGGAGAGGCTTTCCTCCTGGCAAAATGGGGAATTTAATTGCCGGGCCCCTTTTGACGTGGGTTGGCGTTTGGGGTGGCACGCCCTGCAACAGGGCCACCTCTCCGGATTCCCACCCCTGGAAAGGGGCGATGAGAAAAGCTGGGGAGGGGAGGCATCGTCGAACGATGCCAAGGAAGGAAAAATAAAATCCTGATTATTATTATTATTTTTTCTGAGCACGGTTTGGCCCTTTGATGACTAACTCCCAGAATTCCTCAGCCAGCGTGAGGGAACTATGATCCCTTTATGACTTGCGGACTTCAACTCCCAGAATTCCTCAGCCAGCGTGAGGGAACTATGACCCTTTTATGATTTGTGGACTTCAACTCCCAGAATTCCTCAGCCAGCGTGAGGGAACTATGACCCCCTTTATGACTTGTGGACTTCAACTCCCAGAATTCCTCAGCCAGCGTGCCTGGCTGAGGAATTCTGGGAGTTGAAGTCCACAAGCAGGGGTCTTCAAACTTGCCCCTTTTATGATTTGTGGACTTCAACTTCCAGAATTCCTCAGCCAGCGTGAGGGAACTATGACCCCTTTATGACTTGTGGACTTCAACTCCCAGAATTCCTCATCCAGCGTGAGGGAACTATGACCCTTTTATGACTTGTGGACTTCAACTCCCAGAATTCCTCACCCAGCGTGCCTGGCTGAGGAATTCTGGGAGTTGAAGTCCACAAGTCATAAAAGGGCCAAGTTTGGTTTAATAAGAAGGGGGGCAGGACTGTTCTGCCACCCTTCAGCCTGAGCCCCAAAATTGGCGACTTTGGAGAGCCCCGGAATGCCCACCAGTATAACCAGTAAAACGGGGCAGGCGGAAGTGCCCCAGGAAAAGCTCTGCTCAACAGGTGGGGCAAAGCCTGTTCCTTCTTCCTGGATGTCACCCCCGGGGCAGTAACTGCTAGGCGAAGGCGGCTGAAGGCGGCTTGGGTGGGGTGCCCAGCCCTGCCCGGCTTTCCCGGTGCTTTTAAGCCCTTAAGAGGTTGAGAGGATGATGGAGGGCTTGGAGGGGGCGGAGAAGGGAGCCTGCCTGGTCTTGAGCGGAACAGCAGCAACTCCCAGGAGTGGGGATGGTCCAGGCGAGGCCTGGAAGCAGCATGCATGAATCTGGGGGATTTTAAGACGGGTGGACTTCAACTCCCAAGATTCCCCAGCCAGCAGGGCAGCCTTGAGACCTGTGGACTTCAACTCCCAGATTGCCCTAGTTGACCCAGCTGGACTTCAACTTCCAGAATTCTTCAGCTAACATAGGGGGACTTCAACTCCCAGAGTTTTCCAGCTAGCACAGATGGACTTCCACTCCCAGAATTCCCCAGTTAACATTGGTGGACTTCAACTCCCAAAATTCCACAGCCAGCGAGCCTGGACATCACTTCCCAGAATTCCCTGAACAGCACAGGTAAACCAATTTCCAGAATTCCCCCAGCGCCGCATGGGTGGGCTTGAACTCCCAGAATTCCCTAGCCAGTTCACATAGACTTCAACTCCCAGAATTCCCTAACTAGCATGGATTGCACTTCAACTACTATAATTCTCCAGACTGCATTTATATGCTTCAAACTCCCAGAATCCCCCAGCTAACATTGGTGGACTTCAACTTCCAGAATTCCCCAGACAGCAAGCACGGACTTCAACTCCCAGAATTGCCCAGCAAACATTGGTGGACTACAACTCCCAGAATTCCTAGCTAACATGGATTGCCCTTTGGCTACTATAATTCTCCAGACTGCATTTATATACTTCAGTTCCCAGAATTCCCCAGACAGCACATGTAAACCAACTTCCAGAATTCCTCATCCAGCACGAGTGGATTTCAGCTCCCAGAATTCCCTAGCCAGTGTGCTGGCAATGGGACATCCCAGCATGGGAATTCTGGGAGTTGAAGTCCACCCGCCTTAAAGTTGTCGAGCTTAAGAAATCCAGTTTCGGAGAGACTGGCGCCGTGATTTTGCATAGCCACAAGAGAATTTTTCCACTTTGCAAATCAGAAACGCCGAATAAATTCTCCCGGAGCAGCTGGCCTGGCGGGAGCAGAGCAGCCCCCCCCACCCTCGCTTGAAAGATGGCGGCCTCCTTGAACCCGGGGCCACACCCGACAGATGTGCCAGATGCTGCATTCCGCTGCAGGGGAAAAAAACAACAACCTTGAGCAACCTGGTTCGGTTTGTCCCCAGTGTGGCACCGTCTGGCATCCCATTTTCAAAGGGAGAAACCCTCTTTTAATTCTAACGAGTCAGCTTCACTTCTTGCATACATTTGCATGTCTGAACCGCCGGTCTCAAAAAGTGCAAGATGCTTGCTTTTTCAAGGAGGCTGCTGTAACCCTGGAAGTTTTGAAGAAGAGACTGGGCAGCCATTTGTCTGAAATGGTATAGGGTTTCCTGCCTGAGCAGGGGGTTGGACTGGATGACCTCCAAGGTCCCGAGCCTGTTATTTTTTCCTTGCTTGCTTGCTTGCTTGCTTGCTTGCTTGCTTGCTTGCTTGCTTGCTTGCTTGCTCCCTCCCTCCCTCCCTCCCTCCCTCCCTCCCTTCTCCAACACTGGAAGTTTTTAAGAAGAGACTGGACAGCCATTTGTCTGAAATGGGATAGGGTTTCCTGCCTGAGCAGGGGGTTGGACTAGATGACCTCCAAGGTCCCTTCCGAGTCTGTTATTCTGTTATTCTTTTTTTCCTTCTTTCCTTCCTTCCTTCCTTCCTTCCTTCCTTCCTTCTTCCCTCCCTCCCTCCCTCCCTCCCTCCCTCCCTTCTCCAACACTGGAGGTTTTCAAGAAGAGACTGGACAGCCATTTGTCTGAAATGGTATAGGGTTTCCTGCCTGAGCAGGGGGTTGGACTGGATGACCTCCAAGGTCCCTTCCAACTTTATTATTATTTTATTTTATTTTATTTTATTTATTTTATTTTATTTTATTTTATTTTATTATTTTATTATTTTATTATTTTATTATTTTATTATTTTATTATTTTGTTATTTTATTTTATTTTATTTTATTTTATTTTATTTATTTTATTTTATTTTATTTTATTTTATTTTATTTTATTTTATTTTATTTTATTATTTTATTTTATTTTATTTTATTTTATTATTTTATTTTACATCACATCTCTGGACTTCAGAACTGCACGTGTCTTTAAGCAGCCCTTGGTGATGTTTTTTCTCGATTTTATTTTATTTTATTTTATTATTTTATTATTTTATTATTTTATTTATTATTTTATTTTATTTTATTTTATTTTAATTATTATTATTATTTTATATTTATTTATTTTTTATTTATTTTTTATATCATTTTATATCATTTTATATTATTTTATATTATTTTATATTATTTTATATTATTACTATTAACTCTGGGCTGTTCGCCTGCAAAGTCTGTAATATTCCTGCCACCTTTTACGGCAGAGAGTCACGGAACAGAGAAAGGGAGCCCGTTCCGGATTTCACGGCCTGGTTACCATTAACCCCCCTTCCCAAAAAAATAAAATGAAATAAAAAATAAAACGAGTTGATAAGTTTAGCTGTAGGCATTTTCCAGGCATTTCCCCGCTTAGGTGTGGCTGTGCCAGAAAATTAACCGGCTTTCAAGAGAGAGAGAGAGAGAATCCACAAGGGTCCCTCGCTGAATCCGGCTTTATTGCAAAATCTGACTTTATTGCACGAGGGGGGGAAAAAACACAAAAAAAAACCTCGGAAAAATGTGGACTGGTCACCCCGCGACTTAATTTACGACGGAGGTGCTTCCTCTGGCATTTCAAAGCATCTTCCTTGGTGACTTTGCAGACTTCCAGAATGCGGAAATTTAATTTCTCGGGAGCTTTTCGGCCCTCTGGAAAGAGAGGATAACGATAGCCGAAGTCGGTCTTGTCTGTTTGCGAAGGCAGGCAGTCCTCGGCTTACGACAGCAACCGAGCCCGTTTCTTGTTGCTAAGCGAAACAATTGCTAAGGGAGTTTTCCTCCATTTTACATCTTTTCTCGCCACGGTCGTTAAACGAATCACTGCAATTGCTCAATTAGTCAAACTTTTATGTTCAGTGAATCCGGCTTCCCCCGTTGACCCTGCTTGTCGGAAGGTCGCAAACGGGGACCATGTGACTCTCCCCCAGGAGACACCGCAACCGTCATAAATGTGAGTCAGTCACCAAGCGTCTAAATTTTGATCACGTGACCAAGGAAATGCTGCAATGGTCATTAAGTGTGAAAACCGGTCGTAAGTCACTTTTTTCGGTGCCGTTGTAACTTGGGACGGTCACTAAACGAACTGTTGTAAGGCAAGGACTGGCTGTCAATGGAGAAGCCACACTCGCGGTTTTGCGGGATACCCTCGCTCTTCCCGAACTCCGAGCTAAGGAACGTCCTTGGTGAAGCCGGTACCGGATCGGCCCAGATCTTTGCTCCGTCTTCTTAGAAAATTAAGATTTGCCGGGGGCGGGGGGGAAGCTTGGGTTTAGCTTTACAACTGTGGCATCCGTTTAACAACCTGTCAGAGCGTGCACAGTCTTATCTTACACTATCTACAATATCACACACTAGGAACAATATACATACATGTGCTAATACAGCAGGATCCAACAAACCACAGTTACAGCAGGATCTAACAAACCACAGTTACAGCAGGAAACGGAAGAGAGAGAACACATCAGCAGAGCCTTCCCTTTATACAAAGGCTCTTAAAGAGACTTAGACCCTGCTGAGTCATTCCCATCATTACATCTTACATCTTACATTAGATAAGCTGGTTAGCTGTTAAATCAATACCTTGACACAACCACTCCAAAAAAGATTGTAAAATCAAGCTGGTCAGGTGCCTGACCCGTTTTATGGCCGTCACGACTTATGACCATAAAGTGAAAGCTTCACTACAGTGGTATGGCTAGTTCTCAACTTACAACAATTTGTTTGGTGACTGTTCAAAGTTACAATGACACTAAAAAAAAAAAATTGTGCCTGTCACTCACACTTATGACTGTTGTGGCATCCCCATGGGTAGGGGATCAAAAATAGGAGCTCGGCTCATATTTATGACGGTTGCAGTGTCCCAGGGTTACGTGATCCCTTTTTGTGACCTTCTAACCAGCACCATCAATGGGGAAGACAGATTCACTTAACAACCATGTTAGTTACTTAACGACCGCAGTGACCCACTTAACAAGAAGTCGCAAGAAAGGTGGTAAAATGGGGCAAAACTCGCTGAACAACTGTCTCAGCAACAGAAATTTTGGGCTCAATTGTGGTCGTATGTTGAGGACTACCTGTACGTTGAGGACTAGCTACATTACCAACTTCCCAACTGATTGCTGGGAAATAATCAGGAGGGCTGGAGACTGAGAATACCATGGCTCGCAGAAGATCACAAATGCAACTTCATGGGAAAATGCACTCCACAAAAGAACACACCACCCACGTCTCTTACCAAATTTGTGGGCAGAAAAACACCCCAGGGTTTCAACACATTTCCTAGGAATTACCAGCTATAAAGTTGCTATAAATACTCCCCTAAACCGTGGTTTGCTTCCCTTCAGCTTCTCCCTTTTATTTGGATATAAATCTGTAGAATTTGCAAGCTTGAAACGCTTCCGGAGAAGTGATAAGAAACGGACACTCTGCGTGTAGAACAGCATGTTTTGCACCCCAAGACGGGGTCGTCCGCCTCTGAAATGGCTTGGATTTTAAATCATTGTGCACCCCGACTTTGGCTGGCAGGAGTAGCCAACATCCCAAAAGAGAGCTAGAAGGATCTCAACAAACCTGAACACAGGCCCCTGTGTAACAAAATGTAATTCAATGGGGAGAAAAGTCAGGTTCTACATTTAGGCAAGAAAAACCAAATGTATATATACAGGTTAGGTGGCACCTTGCTCAATAGTAGCAACTGTGAAAGGGATCTTGGAGCCCTAGTAAACAATCACTTAAATAGGAGCCAGCCGTGTGCTGCAGCTGCCAAAAAAGCCAACACAGTGCTAGGCTGCATTAACAGAGGGATAGAATCAAGATCACGTGAAGTGTTAATACCACTTTACAAGGCCTTGGTAAGGCCACACTTGGAATACGGCATCCAGTTTTGGTCACCACGATGTAAAAAAGATGCTGAGACTCTAGAAAGAGTGCAGAGAAGAGCAACAAGGATGATTAGGGGGCTGGAGGCTAAAACATATAAGGTATGTCTAGTTTAATGAAGAGAAGGATGAGGGGTGACATGATAGCAGTCTTCCAATATCTCAGGGGCTGCCCCAAAGAAGAGGGAGTCAAGCTTTTCTCTAAAGCGCCCAAAGGCAGGACAAGAAGCAACGGATGGAAATTAATCAAGGAGAGAACTAAGGAGGAATTTCCTGACAGTCAGAACAATTCACCAGTGGAACTGCTTGCCTCCAGACGTTGTGGGTGTTCCATCACTGGAGGCTTTTACGAAGAGACTGGACAACATTTGTCAGAAATGGTAAGGGGTCTCCTGCTTGAGCAGGAGGTTGGACTAGAAGATCTCCGAGGTCCCTTTCAACTCTGTTACTCTGTTTCTATTCCTCAGTCTGGTGCTCTTCCATCACACCCAGGGATAACTTCCCTCTTCCTGTGACTGACAGGCATCAAAAGAAAACACCAACAGAGGTAATGTGGACACACGCTCCGCTCTAGTGCATCCCATTATTATGTTAAACGACAGATATCCAGGGGGGGGGGGGTTCTGGGCCCAGGAGACCTTTGGGATTCGTGGAAGGCCTTGGGAACGTCAACACACCCAAATGTAGGGCACGGCTAGGGGTCAGAGAGCGGAGCTCAACCCTGCTCACCCATCGAGCTAACAAACAAGCCAGCTTTTACTCTGTGGTCGAAGCAGTTTGCGCTGAGATTATGCACTTCCCTGGAGACTTTACGATAACGTATCATCACCGGGATTCCCGGACGCTCTGGCGACCCCGAAGGGACGTTTCTCACCATAGGTATACACACAGACACAGACACAAAAATCAATCTTCAACCAGACCTGGATTAACTTCACAGCTGTTTACCCAGCACTGCCAACAGCCAGAGATTCTGTGGGTGAGCAAACACACCCCTGTTGAGTTAGTACAACAAGCCACGGAGGCCCAAAGGATACGAGAAGCTTCGCGGAGTCCGAGCTTGTGATTATTTGTCGAAGCAAAATGCACTTTTAGGGTGACCTATAAACCCAGACGGTCTCTGCAGCTGATGATGCTGTCGGTGGCACGCACATTGCACCTTAGGTGGACCCAACAGTGGTCCACACCTGGGTTTAGGGCTGAATGGGTTGTGGGAATGCTGTTGCCTACGTGGGCACACACACACACACACAGCAACACCGGCACACGCGCAGCGTGTAAGAGGTCCTTTTTGTTATCTGGCGCAAGGGAAGAGTGTGTCTCAAAGTGCACTTCCATGCTGCCTGCCTCTCTTTCCCCTTTTATATCTGAAGCGCCGACGAAGCAACCGCGCGCCAAGCACTTTTAACTTCAGAGGCGTTCAAACCATTCGCGGCCTAATTAA
>JALGBA010000975.1:325000-487500 GCA_023970755.1 Azemiops feae
ACTGGATGAGGGTAGAACATCTGGCTTGGCTACTGGAAGATGCCTGGACTTCAACTCCCATAATTCCCCAGCCAGCCATGCCTGGGTTTTTTTCTTTCCCTCTCCTATCTCCTAGAGCGGAGAGATTGCAGAGAAAGGGATTATAAGAGAGTAAGCAGGCCACAACAGGCATACCTATCCAAAGGAATGCAGTAGTTCCAGGGAATTCTGGGAGTTGAAGTCCACGCATCTTCCACTAGCCAAGCTTGAGAAACAGTGGTTTAGATCAGGGGTGTCAAACTGCTAGCCCGTGGGCCGGATGCATCATGCCGAAACCCGCACCTACCCCAGCTCCGGCAATGGGGAAAAAGTCGCGATATGTCGCGTGACGTGGCGAGTTTGACACCCCTGGTCTAGATGAAGGAAGGAAACAGATTGTTCCTACAAATTAGACACCCTCCAGATTCTTGGACTACAATTCCCATCTTCTGCCAGGCTGCTGGGGTTGTACCAATTGTGAAACCATCAGTGCTCGTATCCAACATCCTGGACGGGGTCCCTGCACACGGCAATGGATAGATCCCCATCCTTCTAACAAAATAACCAATCTGCTTGCCTTTCCACCAATCGTCCTCAACTTACGACAACACTTGGGACCAGAATTTCCATCGCTGCGGTTCTTAAGCGAGCTGTCGTGTGACCACACCCGATTTCACGGTCATTTTTTGCCACGTTTGATCAGCAAATCCAGCTCCTCTCACTGATTTCTGCCTGTCAAAAGCGGGTTGAAAGCTTGCAAATGGGGATACAGGTAGTCCTCAACTTATGACGGTTCGCTTAGTGGATCATTCGAAGTTGCAACGGCACTGAAAACAGGGACTTGTGCCCGTTTTACACATTTACTTACGACCGTCGCAGCATCCCCGGGGTCACGGGATCAAAATTCAGACGCTTGGGAACCGACTCGTATTTACGACGGTCGCAGCGTCCCGGGGTCACGGGATTCCCCTTTTTGTGACCTTCCGACAAAGCAGAGTCAGTGGGGGAAGCTGGGCTCACTTAACAACCGGGTTACCAACTTCACAACTGCAGTGATTCGCTTAACGATGGTGGCCAGAAAGGTCGTAAAATGGATCAAACTTCACTTAACAACCATCTTGTTTAACGAGCTTCGGGCGCTTGGCAAATGGCTCATATTTATGACGGTTACAGCATCCCAGGATCATGTACAGGTAGTCCTGGACTTACCCCCAAATTTGCGTTGTTAAGCGAGACACTTGTTAAGGGAGTTTTGCCCTATTTGACGACCTTTCTTGCCACCATCATTAAATGAATCACTCCCGTAATTAAGTTAGTCACACGGTTGTTAAGGGAATCTGGCTTGTCAGAAGGTCACAAAAGGGGGAAGATGTGACCCCGGGACGCTGCGACCGTCATAAATATGAGTCAGTTGCCGAAGCGTCTGAATGTTGACCCTAGGGACGTAGCAACGGTCGTAAGTGTGAAAAACGGTCATAAATCCCATTTTTCAGTGCCGTTGTAACTTTGAACGGTCACTAAACGAACTGTTGTTAAGGAATCTTACCAGGAATTTGGTATAGGGTTTCCTGCCTGATCAGGGCTAGATGACCTCCAAGGTCCCTTCCAACTTTATTATTATTGTTGTTGTTGTTGTTGTTGTAGATGACCTCCAAGGTCCCTTCCAACTTTATTATTATTATTGTTGTTGTTGTTGTTGTAGATGACCTCCAAGGTCCCTTCCAACTTTATTATTGTTGTTGTTGTTGTTGTTGTTGTTGTTGTTATTTCAACATCGTCCCCAGCTTGATTTTTTTTTAACAGAGACTCTTTTTGACAAAGGCTGTCGATTTGAATAAGAGGGACACCTCCGTGGATATTTCCATACAAAACAGATTTGCCCTGTAACCATTCGCGCTACGCAAAAAAATATTGGAGCAAAAAAATATATATCCCTTTTTCGTAAACCAAGCACGAGATTCATTTATGCAAGATCTGAATGGAGCCCGCGAACTCGGACCAGAGCGGGAAAAAAAATATAGAGAGAGATAGATTTTTGTAAACCAGGACAGCTTTATAGAAGTGAGAGCGAAGCGTCTAAAAAAGGCTTTTTAAAATAAAAAAGAGATATAAGAGATCTATGCCTCGCGGTGGTCTCTTTCTTTCCCTTTTGTGCGTTGCAGGGAGGGGAGGGAGATAATGTGGTTTTAAATGGGACAGGAAACCAGCTTTTAAAAGCAGCTGAAGACTGAACAGGAAGATGGTTTTACAGCATTTGCAGCTGGATCCGTCCTTTGGTATCACCTGGGAACATGTGTTCCACCTGAAGCCCATTAAAGGGTCCTCCAGCTTTCCAGAGAGAGAGAGAGAGAGAGAGAGAGAGAGAGAGAGAGAGAGAGAGAGAGAGAGAGAGACCCTCGTATTAAGAGCTTTTAAAATCTTTTTTGTTTTTTAAATCGAAGCTGAATTAAGCAAAAATGGAAGGAGAGTTATTTATTACAAAAGACTTTTCTCTCTCTCTCTCTCTCTCTCTCTCAATGGCTTTCCCTTATCGGGAAGATGCTGCGTTGCCTGTGAGCCACGCATTGCTAAAAACTCTCGGAAATTCCCTTTTTTATATATATATATACATAAAAACAAAAACAACAAAGGAAAAATGCACAGCAACCATTTGCCTTAAAAGCCCAAACAACAAAAAGTGGCCTCATATGAATGGACTCTCGGGTGCAAATCAACTTCAACCCAGCCGGGAAGGGGGGGGGGGGAAATAAAATAAAAATAAATGACAAAACCAATTTGCAAAGCGCGGTGAAAATTCACCCGAATTCAAAAACCCCTGCTGAACTTCGGCACCCAAAGCTTGCATTTGCCTGGAAAGGAGAAGGGGTAGAGGGGAGGGGGGGGAATGGCATTTCGAGGCCCCCCACCCCAGTGAAAACATCTGCCAAAAAAAAAGGGGGGGGAAAGGACCCCGTCCTTTGCTTGCGATTCCTCCTGGAAAGAGTTGGAAGAATTAAAAAAAAAAAAATTCTCAGGAAAAATGACAGAAAAATGGGAATTTTGCTTGCAGAAAGCAAGGGGCGGGGGGAGAGGCTGGCTAGCGATCCGTACAAAGCCATTTGCCAGGCCAGAACGAGAAACACAAGTAGTCCTCGACTTACGACTGTTGCTTTAGCGACCGAAAAAGCGCTGGGAAAAAAAATGACTTATGACCGTTTTTCAGACTTACGACCGTCGCAGCATTCTCCACGATCAAAATTTGGGTTGATTGGCAACCCAGGATGGGCTTACGATGGTTGAAGCATCGCGGGGCGGCCCCCTGAGACCTTCCCAACCAACCACGGGGGGAGCTGGGTTTGCTTAAGGACCGCGTGATTCATTTAACGACTGCAGGGATTGACTTAACAACCCTGGCAAAAATTTGGGCTCTGGGCAGGCCCGTGGCAGCCTCCGTGGCTCATGCGATCGTCATTCCCAGCCGGTTTCCGACACGCAAGCAAACGGGGGGCAGCTGGATTCGCTTAACGACCCCGTGGTTCGCTTAGCAACTGCAGTCATTCGTTTAGCGACCGTGGTGATTCGCTTAGCAATTAGAGCGATTCGTTTAGCAACTGTAGTAATTCACCTAGGAACCGTGGTGATTCGCTTAGCAATTATACCGATTCGCTTAGTAACCTCGACAAAAAAAGGTTGTTAAATTCAGTTGCACGTAACGACCGACTTGCTTATCAACGGAAAATCCGATGCTAATTTTGGTCGTTAAGCCGAGGACTGCCTGTAGCAGCATCTCGGTTCTGATTCCTAACAGAGAGCAGAACTTCCTAAGGGCTGAGAGGAGAATGTTTACCTGGAATAGGAGGATATCATCTCCCAGAACCGAAGGCAAAATCCCCCCAAAATTGGTTCCTTGAGGAGTGGCCTCAAGATTCAAAAGAATCTCGACAGACTTGAACCCAGAGCCCTGGCTAACAAAATGAAATTCAATGGGGAGAAAAGTCGGGTTCTACATTTAGGCAAGAAAAACCAAATGTATATACACAGGTTAGGTGGTACCTTGCTCAATAGTAGTAACTGTGAGAGGGATCTTGGAGTCCTAGTAAACAATCACTTAAATAGGAGCCAACAGTGTGTGGCTGCAGCAAAAAAAGCCAATGCAATCCCAGGCTGCATTAACAGAGGGACTGAATCAGGATCACGTGAAGTCTTAATACCACTTTACAAGGCCTTGGTAAGGCCACACTTGGAATACAGCGTCCAGTTTTGGTCACCACGGTGTAAAAAGGATGCTGAGACTCTAGAAAGAGTACAGAGAAGAGCAACAAAGATGATTAGGAGACTGGAGACTAAAACATACAAGGAACGGTTGCTGGAATTGGGGATCTCTAGTTTAATGAAGAGAAGGACGAGGGGGGACATGATAGCAGTGTTCCAATATTTGGGGGGCTGCCCCAAAGAAGAGGGAGTCAAGCTATTCTCCAAAGCGCCTGAAGGCAGGACAAGAAGCAATGTATGGAAACTAACCAAGGAGAGAAGCAACTTTAGAACTAAGGAGAAACTTCCTGACAGTTAGAACAATTAACCAGTGGAACAACCTGCCTCCAGAAGCGGTGAATGCTCCAACACTGGAAGTTTTTAAGAGATTGGAGAACCATTTGTCTGAAATCCTATAGGGTCTCCTGCTTGAGCAGGAGGTTGGACTAGAAGACCTCCAAGGTCCCTTCCAACTCTGTTATTCTGTTAAAATTGTCCAAAAACTCAGGAACCTCAGATGGAAAAATACGGGCATGTCTTTGTGTCAATCTTGTGTCTGTTTTCAAGCTGATTTGGACGGGGGGGGGGGTTCCCCCATGAAAGTTATCCGGCTTTCCCCAGATTGTGGCATAAATGGGTCCACTTTTTCCACCTCCAAATTCTCCACGTCCATCCACCAAGATATTTTGCACACCCGGGCAAAAAAATAACCCCTGGCCTCGCTTTGCGTCATTGTAAACCGCTTGTATTTCTGATCTGTCGCCTGCTTTGCAAATTAGGCCTGTCGACTAATTCAGCCTTGTTGTTTTTTTGTTTCTCGGCGTGTGTGTGTGTGTGTGTGTGTGTGTGTGTGTGTTTTAAAAAAATCAATTTGTAATAGACTCGGCGGGTGGTAAATTTTAACCTGTGATTAAAATGTTAATCGATTAATCACGTTTGTCTCGCTGCGCCGAGCCGGCGAGGAAGAACCGAGAGGGTGCAAATGTTGCACACATGTTGACAATGCGGAGAAATTTGCTGAACTGCACCTTTGAAGTTCCCTCCCCCCTCCCCGGGCAGCCCAACTGGGTGTGGAGGATGGGAGTTTTAGTCTGTTGTGCTATCTCTTCCTCCGCCCCCGCAACCTGGACTACTAAAAATCAGGGTAGTAATTTTATCTGCTTCCGATTTTATACACCTGCAAAGTGTTTCTCTAAAGGTGTGGACTTCAACTACCAGAATTCCCCAGCCAGATTTTAAAAGGTATGGACTTCAACTCCCAGAGAATTCTGGGAGTTGAAGTCCACACCTTTTAAAATCTGGCTGGGGAATTCTGGGAGTTGAAGTCCACACCTTTGGCTGGGGAATTCTGGGAGTTGGTCCACACCTTTGGCTGGGGAATTCTGGGAGTTGAAGTCCACACCTTTTAAAATCTGGCTGGGGAATTCTGGGAGCTGAAGTCCACACCTTTTAAAACCACCAAGTTGGAGAAAAAACTCGAGTGGCCTGTATATTTCGGCAAGACTATCTATCCAAAGAAATGGCTGAAACTTTCGGATAGCACAGGCCGCTGACTCTGATCGGCCACATCACAAAACTAACACAACTACAAGTTGTTCAATTTTACCACAACGTGCAAATACAAGGCTCTACCCTCCCTCAGAATTTTAACCCTGACAACCCCTGTGGAAATACATAGAAATATTTAAAGTTAGCCAGAACAGGTGCAGTGGGCCCAAAGTTGCAGGATATTTTTTTCATAGATTGATTGATTGATTGATTGATTGATTTTCAATCGGGAGATTCAAACCAAGTCCTCTTGATTGGTCGGGAGGAAAAGAAAGGGAGCATCCTACTTCTGTTTTCAAATACAGATAATCCTCGATTTACAACATTTAGTGACCGTTCTAAGTTACAACGGCACGGAAAAAAAGAGACTTAGGGCCGTTTTTCACACTTACGGCCGTCGCAACATTCCTCACGGCCACGTGACCCAAATTCAGACACTTGGCAACCGACTCCTATTTATGACGGTCGCAGTGTGTCCCGGAGTCACGTGATCCCCTTTTGCGACCTTCTGACAATCAAAGTCAATGGGGGAAGTCGGTTTCGCTTAACGACCGTGTGAGTCACTTCCTTTCGCCAGTTTAAAACTCTCCTGGCCTGGAAGCTGGACAACGGCCTGTGTACATAACAGACATTGCAAGTGGTCCTCAACTTACAACCCCAAAATTTCTGTCACTAAGCGAGACGGTTGAGTGAGAAGTCGCTCCATTTTGTGACTTTTCTTGCCAAGGGAATCGCTGCAGTTGTTAAGTGAGCTACACGGTTGTTAAGTGAACCTGTCTCCCCCCCCTTGACTTCACTGTCAGAAGGTCTCATCCCCCCCCTCCCGGACACTGCGACCGTCATAAATATGAGTCAGGTTTGCACCTTTTGACCAGCAAAGTCCGTGGGGAAGCCAGGTTGATTTAACGACCTGACTTAAGAACTGAAGCGATTTGCTTAGTGACGGCGGCAGGAAAAGTCGTCAAAGGGGGGCAAAATTCACTTAACAAACGTCTCGTTTAGCAATGGAAAATTTGGGGTTCAATTATTTGTGTTTGATATTTATATTTGTATGTTACTTATATGTAAGAGTGTAGGTCTATACATATGTTGTATATAGCATGTTTTAAATGGGTGTTATGTATTGTGTACACTTGGAGAGCAAGCGATTAAATTTCATTTTTAATGTGTGCCGTTGTGTCCATAGTAAAAAATGACAATAAAGGTTATCTATCTATCTATCTATCTATCTGTCTGTCTGTCTGTCTGTCTGTCTGTCTGTCTGTCTGTCTGTCTGTCTGTCTACCTACCTACCTACCTACCTACATCTATCTATCTATCTATCTATCTATCTATCTATCTATCTATCTATCTATCTATCTATCTATCTATCTATCTATCTATCTATCTATCTCTATCTACCTATCTATCTACCTACCTACCTATCTATCTCTATCTATCTCTATCTATCTCTCTATCTATCTATCTATCTATCTATCTATCTATCTATCTATCTATCTATCTATCTATCTATCTATCTATCTATCTATCTATCTATCTATCTACCTATATCTAGTATATCTATCTATCTATCTATCTATCTGTCTGTCTGTCTGTCTGTGTCTGTCTGTCTACCTACCTACCTACCTACCTACCTACCTACCTACCTACCTACATCTATCTATCTATCTATCTATCTATCTATCTATCTATCTATCTATCTATCTATCTATCTCTATCTATCTCTCTCTCTCTCTATCTATCTATCTATCTATCTATCTATCTATCTATCTATCTATCTACCTACCTATATCTAGTATATCTATCTATCTATCTATCTATCTATCTATCTATCTATCTATCTATCTGTCTGTCTGTCTGTCTGTCTGTCTGTCTGTCTGTCTACCTACCTACCTACCTACCTACATCTATCTATCTATCTATCTATCTATCTATCTATCTATCTATCTATCTATCTATCTATCTCTATCTACCTATCTATCTACCTACCTACCTATCTATCTCTATCTATCTCTATCTATCTCTCTATCTATCTCTCTATCTATCTCTCTATCTATCTATCTATCTATCTATCTATCTATCTATCTATCTATCTATCTATCTATCTATCTATCTATCTATCTATCTATCTATCTATCTACCTACCTACCTATATCTAGTATATCTATCTATCTATCTATCTATCTGTCTGTCTGTCTGTCTGTCTGTGTCTGTCTGTCTACCTACCTACCTACCTACCTACCTACCTACCTACATCTATCTATCTATCTATCTATCTATCTATCTATCTATCTATCTATCTATCTATCTATCTATCTATCTATCTATCTATCTATCTATCTATCTATCTATATCTAGTATATCTATCTATCTATCTATCTATCTATCTATCTATCTATCTATCTATCTATCTATCTATCTATCTATCTATCTATCTATCTATCTATCTATCTATCATCTATCCATGCATCCATCTTCCACCCATTTTATGTATTTATATATGTATCTACCTATCATCTAAATAAATAAATAAATAACCTTTATTGTCATTTTTTATATTGTGGGCACAATGGCACACTTAAAATAATGAAATTTAGTTGCCCGCTCTCAAAGTGAAACATATACATGACACACACCTAAACATACTATGTACAACATATATATAGACCCACATCCCTACATATACATAGCAAATAAATATTAAATACTGTCCATCTTGAATATATAACGCAAGGAGGAAGTTTGAGAGTTCGCAAGGTTAATGCTGTATGGAATGAAACTATGTCTGTCTGTCTGTCTGTCTGTCTGTCTGTCTGTCTGTCTGTCTGTCTGTCTGTCTGTCTGTCTGTCTGTCTGTCTGTCTGTCTGTCTGTCTATCTATCTATCTATCTATCTATCTATCTATCTATCTATCTATCTATCTATCTATCTAATTATGGTGGTAAGTATCAGGGGAAGTCCAGAAATTGTGGCTGCTTTATCAATGGAAGAGTTTAAGAAGGAATTGGACAGCCATTTGTCAAAGATATTATAGGGTTTCCCGCTTGAGCAGGGGGCTGGACTAGAAGACCTCCAAGGTCCCTTCCAACTCTCTCATTCTGTTCTTCTGCTCTCCACCCGCAGCAGAAGGACTATCCTATTGTCCCCATTTTTTTTTCAAGCTGGCGGAGGGGGGGCCTCCGGGGCTGCCTCTGCACCCAGGACCCCTGACCTCTGACCTCAACCTAGACAAAAAGCCCAGCTGACTGGAAACCCTAACAAACAACAAATTCTATTCCTTTCAGCTCCAGAAATTTAATTTTTTAAAAAAATGTCATTGCAGGAGAGAAACCACGCAGGGCAAAAGATCTCTCTTTTCCATCGGAGGAAGAATGTTAGCAGCCACAATTTTCCGGTGAAGGAGAGACTTTGAAAGCATCCAAAGACGGGGAGGGGAAGATTATAGCATTAAATAATTATAGGTCTATCCCCGAGACCGCAAAGATCATCCAATCTGACCTTTCCATACAACCGGGGGCAGGGTCTGTCACACCCAAACCCTGTCGATGAGATTAAGAGTGGAGTGTGGAGGGATGCAGGCTACCATCAGGAGAAATTACAGTTTGCCACAAGCCAAAGCTGAAGGAAAAATTACGGGCCGTCAGAATCTTCCGTGGGGCACCGAGTTAAGTGGGTTCAAATTGGTGGGTTTTCTATGTGGGGGGACCAAAACTTTGCTGCCTCAGAATAGAATAGAATAGAATAGAATAGAATAGAATAGAATAGAATAGAATAGAATAGAATAGAATAGAATAGAATAGAAATAGAATAGAATAGAATAGAATAGAATAGAATAGAATAGGAATAGAATAGAATAGAATAGAATAGAATAGAATAGAAATAGAATAGAATAGAATAGAATAGAATAGAATAGAATAGAATAGAATAGAATAGAATAGAAATAGAATAGAATAGAATAGAATAGAAATAGAATAGAATAGAATAGAATAGAAATAGAATAGAATAGAATAGAATAGAATAGAAATAGAATAGAAATAGAATAGAATAGAAATAGAATAGAATAGAATAGAATAGAATAGAAATAGAAATAGAAATAGAAATAGAATAGAATAGGAATAGAATAGAATAGAATAGAAATAGAATAGAAATTGAATAGAATAGAATAGAATAGAAATAGAATAGAATAGAATAGAATAGAATAGAAATAGAATAGAATAGAATAGAAATAGAATAGAATAGAATAGAATAGAATAGAATATAAATAGAATATAAATAGAATAGAATATAAATAGAATAGAAATAGAATAGAATAGAATAGAAATAGAAATAGAAATAGAAATAGAATAGAATAGAATAGAATAGAATAGAATAGAATAGAATAGAATAGAAAATAGAATAGAAAATAGAATAGAAATAGAAGAGAAGAGAATAGAAGAGAAGAGAAATAAGAGAAGAGAAATAAGGATAGAATAAAAGAGAAGAGAAATAAGAACAGAACAGAACAAAACAGAATAGAAGCTGGAAAGGGACCTTGGAGGTCTTCTAGTCCACACACACACCCCACTCAAGCAGGAGTACCTACACTATTTCAGACAAAAATCTTTGTAAAAGTTTTTTTTTTTTTAACGCCTAAAGAAGGAAAGAGAATGGAGGAAGGAGCGTGGAAACGGGAGAAAATTTGGCACCGATTGAAAAAAGGCAGTTACTCCTCGACTTAAGAGCATTCGTTGGGTGACCGTTCAAAGTTGGTAATGACATCAAAATCCGGGCACTTGGCAACCGGCCCGTCAATGAATGATTGTAAAATGAGGACTATCTTGACTTACAAACATTTAGTGACAGTTCGAAGTTACAACGCTACCAAAAAAAGGGACTTACCAGCGTTTTTCACACTTAACAACCGTTGCAGCATTCCCCCACGGTCACGGGATCAAAATCCGGACACTCGGCAAACCGACTCATGTTTATGACGGTCGCAGCGTCCCAGAAGGGTCACGCGATCCCCTTTTTGCGACCTTCCGACCCGCAAAGTCAAGGGGGGTAAAGCCGTGTTCGCTTAACAACCGCCTGACTCATTTAACGTCCGCAGTGATTCACTTAACAACGGTGACGAGGAAGGTCGCCAAAGGAGGCCAAACTCACTGAACCAAAAACCCAAATTGGGCCTCGACTGTGGTCGTACGTCGCAAGTTGAGGACCACCCCCGCAACGCTGCTGCAACCTAGTTTTAGTCGTATTTGCTTTCCGTGCATGCGTGAATTTTTGGATTTGCAAGATCTTCCTGGTTGTTGTTGTTGTTTTTTTGCCCTTGGCATAATGTTGCTGACTCCGGAAAGGAACAGCACGTTGTGTTAACTATGAGTTTCGTGCGCTACACACCCCTCAAGAGGTGGGATTCACACATACGCAGGAGTTGGGTAGCGAAGGGGGAAACGGAAAAAAGACTCGTTGCTCCGCGCAGGATGACAAAACGCCTTAGACACGTCAACATCTGTCTTCCGAGGAGTCGCAGGTGAGTGTCATGAGGAAGAAAACATTTTTACACCTAGACAACTGTGGCTGCTCTTCGCCGTGGGCCTGCGACTTTGCCACCGTGTCGTCTGCTCACTCAGAACAGATGGGAAGGAGCCGTTTCTTGGAAGACCTCCAGGAGGGGTCCAGAAAAGCAGATGGTCATTTGGGAACATCCCCTTGAGAAGTTGTTTTCATGTAGACCAGGGGTCTCCAGACTTCAAGGTGGGACATCCCCTTGAGAAGTTGTTTTTGTGTAGACCAGGGTCTCCAGACTTCAAGGTGGAACATCCCCTTGAGAACATGTTTTCGTGTAGACCAGGGGTCTCCAAACGTCAAGGTGGAACATCCCCTTGAGAAGTTGTTTTTGTGTAGATCAGGGTCTCCAGACTTCAAGGCAGAACATCACCTTGAGAACTTGTTTTTGTGTAGACCAGGGGTCTCCCAACTTGGCAACTTTAAGACTTGGGGACTTCAACTCCCAGAATTCCTCATCCAGCATGATGAATTCTGGAAGTTTAAGTCTACACGTCTTAAAGTTGCCACGTTTGGAGACTCCTGATGTAGACCACCGTATGTCAAATTTGGCGATGTTAAGATCGGTGGATTTCAACTCCCAGAACACGGAAAAACCTCTCTCCATGTGACCGGTGGTCCCTGGTGCCCAAAAGTTTGGGGACCTCTGCCCTAGAGGGAGTCCTTGAATTACAACCGTTCAATTAGTGTCCGTTCAAAGTTACAGCGGTACTAAAAAATGTGACCTGTGATCAGTTTTCACACGATGGTTGCAACATCCCGCGATCAAAATTTGGACGCTTGGCAACTGACTTGTACTTATGATGGTTGCAGCGTCCCGAGGTCACGTGATCCCCTTTTGCGACCAAAGTCAGAGTAGAAGTCAGACTCGCTTGCTAACTTAACAACCGATTCCCTTAACAACTGTGGCCAGAAAGGTCGTAAAACGGGGGAAAACTCACTTAACAACTTAGCAACAAAGATTTTCGTCATAAGTCGAGGACTCTCTGTAGTTTATCTAAATCAGGGTTGGTTTCTTGCTGGAGAACCAGGAAGTGGTCTTCACACCCATCACTAAATGACGGGACCACCAAACACATCAGAGATTGAACTCTCTTTTTTTTTGACCGATAAATCCAGATTTAAGTCTCTCGTTGCAGAATCCAGAGCGAAAACTTTGCAAATCAATCCTCATTTTCTACCACCCTCTGGACGGGGTTGAGATGAGAAATTAAAAGAGAATTAAGTCCGCCTAGCTTCACCCCAGTTCTTCCCTCGACGTGGGCATCAAGCAGAATAAACCAGCATCAAGCAGAATAAACCAGCATCAAGCAGAATAAACAGATAAACCCGCACCCGGTTTCCAGACCGAATTCAGAATTAAAAGGGTTAGCGTTGAATTAATCCAGATCGAAATATTGGATTCTGGGTCACGAGAGCATCTGCTGATTATTATTATTACTATTATTTTAAAGTCAAGATGGCATCCGTGTTTGTGCAACCAAATCTTTGCCCTATTTTTCGTGCGCGTCGCGCAGGCGCGACACGCAGAAAAACAGGGGGGGATTTCCTTGCATAATCAGAGTTGCTTGTTTGTGCCCCCCCTTCCAGATGTGGCTGAATATATTTTGGGAAGAGCACGCACGGGGAAGTGTGCGCGTTTGTGGCCAGTGGGACGGTTATGCGCCGGCCTCCCTATGACGGTATTTTCCCATGCCACACCATTGGCAGGGGACACCCACGCTGAGAATCACAATACATGTGTGAAGATGTGAAGGACCCTCGCGTGTAGATTTCGGCCTTCAGCAAAAAAAAAACACACACCAAAAATTGTGGCAGACTTTTTTAAAACTCGAACCTTTCGTGCTGGACTTTTTTTTAACGTGAAATTATTTTGTGGTGGGCTTTTTTTTAAGGCAAAATATTTGTGGCAGGGTTTTTTTTGAACACGAAATATTTGTGGCCGACTTCTTAACACAAAGCGGGGCACACTTTTTTTAAAAACGAAATATTTGTGGCCAACTTTTTTAAACGCGAAATATTGACAGCGCACCTTTTGAACACAAAATATTGATGGCACACTTTTTGAACACAAAATAGTTGTGGTGGGTTTTTTTTTAACCCAAAATTATTTGGGCCGGACTTTTTTAATCTCAAAATATTTGTGTGGCAGAGGTTTTTTTAATGTGAAATAATTGTGGTGGACTTTTTTTTTTTTTTAGTACGAAATATTCGTGGCGGACTTTTTTTTTTTGAGTACGAAATATTGGTAGCCGAGTTTTTTTAACGCGAAATATTTGCGGCAGACTTTTTTTTTTAACCCAAAATATTTGTGGCACATTTTTTTTTTGACGCAAAATATTTGCGGCAAACGTTTTGAACACGAAACATTTGTGGCAGACTCTTCTTAACACGAATTATTTGTGGCAGACTTTTTTTTAAAAGACATAATATTTGCGGTAGACGGTTTGAACACAAAACGTTGGCGGCATACTTTTTTTTAACACAAAAGCTTGTGACACCGATTTTTTGATACCGTTTCAGCCTTGGTCTGGTCTGGTCGCCAATTCCTGTTCAAATCCAAGATCTACCTTGGCAAATCTGATCTATTATGCCCGTTATTATGAAGGCAACCATCCCATTTTTGTGCTGAAAAACTATCCCAGCCACACGGAATATCTAAGCCATCTACTCATGCGAGGGAGAACAACATCACACTGAGTTCACTCATCCTTACACACACGGGATTTTTGCCACATCACCACAACTGATTCTTTCTTCTTTTTTTTCCTTCCCCCTTCCACCATCTTGGGTGTGTGCATCGGTGTCACCTTGTGTGCCGAAAGACGCTTTCCCTTTCCGATAGGGAGGTCAGCCAATTAATTGACTCATTAACTTATCGCATTTAAATAAATCTCCATATTAGAAGCGGCTGGATTCACGGCCTTGTCAAAGAAAATAATGAGAGAATTTGCAATGGGATAATTAAAAACTAGGCGGGCAGGAAAAGAGGTGCGTACGAGGAGACCAGCATGGTTTGGGGAAAATAATTCAACCTCTTTCTTCCAACTTCCAGAGCTACTCAACTCAAGCACATGTTGATAGGTCTACGGAAGTCCTACTTCTCCAGCAAAGAGAGGACGACCCCCCCCAAAAAACAGGTCCATCTTCCAACTGGTCCAGCGCACACCCCAAAACACACAACAGGTGCCACCTAAGTATTGCCACATTGCCAGACACCACAACCCAACTCGTAGGTCTTCAGAAATGTGCCTTCCCAAAGATGGCATCAAAAAGGAGAAGAACTCTACAAGGTCCATCATCCAACTGGCCCAGCGCACACCCCAAAACACACAACAGGTGCCACCTAAGTATTGCCACATTGTCAGAGAGCACAACCCAACTCGTAGGTCTTCAGAAATGTGCCTTCCCAAAGGTGGCATCAGAAAGGAGAAGAACTCTACAAGGTCCATCTTCCAACTGGCCCAGCGCACACCCCAAAGCACACAATAGGTGCCACCTAAGTATTGCCACATTGCCAGAGAGCACAACCCAACTTGTAGGTCTTCAGAAACGTGCCTTCCCAAAGGTGGCATCTGGAAAGGAGAAGAATCTACCAGGACCCACATCTCTTGAGGTTCTAGCTTCTCAACTTGTCCTGGAGCCCTTGGGCAGAACAGAGTCTGGATTCTCCTTCCACCTGTGGATGGACAGGCATAGCAACCAGGTGGACCTCCAAAGAGGGTGTGCAGCACTTGGGCGCCCCCCGTTTTTTTTTCCACCTCTGAAACTTCTCCTTCTTCTTCTTCCTCTGGACCCCCCTTCAAGGGGAGAAGGACAAACACATCTCCCTGAACCAAAGGGTTGAAGTTTACGGATCCCACCAAGCCAGATCAACGCTATGACAGCACCCAACGCAGGAGGGACAGCCCGGCGCACCCCGTTCGTTACTAAGGGGGAATAACCCAAAGGGGTCCCCAATCCTAGAAGAGATGCTCATTCAGGTCTGTTCTGTCCAGTTTTTCCCCCTTTGGGTTCAGACAAGCTTCCCCTGGACCCTCCAGCCATTGTTCCTCTCTGGTTTTCAAGGTGGGGGGGCGGGGGTCTCCTCACCTCCCCCCCCCAACCAGGAACAGGAGGAGAGGGTTAAAAGGAGGGAAAGAGAATCAAAACATCAGAAGTCAGGCGAGAGGGAAATACACAGCGTGATTTAGGCAAATAGACCTCATTACTTCTAATATATATATATTCCTGTTGCTAGGAAGCGTTGCCTCGCACGGCAACAGAGCACAAATTGTAGCACTTATGAATCACAGGGATTTTTACCCCCCCTTTTTTTTCCTCCCCTCTAATGTGCGAGAGAGAGAGAGAGGTTTTTCTGACAGCCCCTCTTAAAGCTCGCCTCTTCCCCTCGACCCCCAATTCTTCTCCCTCCCCCCCCCCAAAAAAATGACATCACCCCAAATTAACTCACTTCGGCCTCTCCCCCCCCCTTTTCTCCAAAGTGTGCAAGGGAAGACTTGAGTTTCAGAAGTTGTTGGGGGGACTGGAGCCACAATTGTTAACAGATGAGGAGTCGGGCTGGACTCACGGGGAGAGAGCTGTGTAAAGTGTGCAAGACAAGGAGACAAAAGTGCCCAGGATTACCCAGACTTGGGGAGTGACTGGCAGGCGTGGAAAATGGTCCTCAAAGACCAGGAAGGAGAGAGGGGGAAGAAAGTTCTCTTTTGGACTCCCTCCCTCTCCCCCCCATCTTTGAACAAGGCGTGGGCTTCCCCCCCACACAAACACACAAAAAACACACTCCTTTTCGAGACAAGAAGTTGCACTTCCAATCCACTTTCATAAGGCTTTGCAGAAATCATCTCTGCCCTGAATGGAGGGAGGGAAGGAGAGAGAGAGAGAGAGAGAGAGAGAGAGAGCAAACCGGATTGTGTCGGATTTCACAATTTTAATTCGTGCAAGAATGCAAGGCAGAGGAGGAGAAACCCACATATGCACACACTATCCCAGCGGCTACACGCTCTAGGTAGGTAAGTGCACACAAAAAAATACAATCCAGACAGACCCACCCCATCGCAAAAGTGGAAAGCATCAGCAGATACACACCCATGCACACACACACAGAGAGGTACACACAGACACACACACCCCTACCTTGAGATGCCCTCTGTGTGTGTGTGTCTCTCTCTCTCTCTGAATAGCCATAAATGCACACACAGACACATTGCGGTCAAAAGTACACTGCAGCCAGCAAAGTTAATTAATCCACGGCTTCATTGCAAGGTTCAAGAACCCTGTTTTTTTATATTTATATTTATTTTATTTTTTTCAGCGATTGCCAAAACTGGGGGGGGGGGAGGAACAACAACTAGACCAGGCAAACCCCAGGAAAAGTGCTGACATTCCAGACTGAACTTGCAAGGAAACCAGTTTAGTATTATAGGGTTGATACACACACACACACACACACACACACAGAGAGAGAGAGAGAGAGAGAGAGAGAGAGAGAGAGAGAGACCCACATACGCACACGCACACACTAGCCAGCCAACTTTAAGATACCGTCAGAGTAATATTTTGCATTTCACATGCATCAACTAGGAAACCAGACAAACCAGCTGAATCTGGTCCACAAACTGAGAAAGAAGAAAGAAGAAAGAAGAAAGAAGAAAGAAGAAAGAAGAAGAAAGAAGAAAGAAGAAGAAAGAAGAAAGAAGAAAGAAGAAAGAAGAAAGAAGAAAGAAGAAAGAAGAAAGAAGAAGAAGAAGAAGAAGAAGAAGAAGAAGAAGAAGAAGAAGAAGAAGAAGAAGAAGAAGAAGAAGAAGAAGAAGAAGAAGAAGAAGAAGAAGAAGAAGAAGAAGAAGAAGAAGAAGAAGAAGAAGAAGAAGAATAAATAAATCACAGTGGAGAGTAGGAGGAAAGACACAAGGAGAAAACTGTTTCTCTGTCTGTATTGTGTCTGTAGACACCCCCTTCCCCCCAGATCTTCTCCAAGGCAATGTCATATTTTTTCCCACCCTGTTTTTGCTCCCAAAGTGGAAGGGAAAATGGAGATTTTGCAAAAGTTTGGGGAAGGGAAAACAGGGGGTTCACGTTTCCAGGCTTGGCCTGAAACTGCCAAGAAGAAACTTCATCAGCAGCAGCAGCTTCTACTTGGCCCCAAACCAAACCAGGGTGCCCACCTTCCCCCCCGCCCCCCACTCAAAAAAAAAAAAAACAACCCAGGGCATTTCCAAACGCTGATATTTTTTTCCCCCCCTGTCTCCCGTCTCCTCTTTGCTCAAAGCACCCGCTTGCAAATTCCATTTAAAACAAAGCAAGAAGCCAAAAACCTCACCAGGTTTTGTTGCAGAAAAGCAATTCTTTTTTTAAAAAATATATTTATTATTTTCCCCAACCCAACCAACAATACAGACAATACCTGGGGTTTTTTTTTTCCCCAGGCCCGAGAGAGGGGGAAAGAGAGAGAGAAGACGCTTACTTTTTGTTTGAAGTGTTCCAGTAAATGGGTTCCAGGCTGAGTCCATCCACCAACAAGGATTCCCAAAAGCAAAGGTGCAAAGCCACGTAAAATCCAAGCCCAGAGTTTTCAAAGGCCATCACTGCAAAAAAAGAGAGTCAGGGATGGTGGTGGTGGACAGGGGAGGCCGGCACCAATTCCCCTCCAGTCTCTCCTTCTTCACCTTTTTTTTTTCCTTCCCCTTTCCCTTCTTCTTCTTCTTTTCTTTTATGTTTTTCTTTCTTTGACAATCTCACCCCTGCCGCTTCCAGGAGGCAACTCCGAATCCTCTCCTGGGCGAGCAGGGTGGGAAAAATAAGCAGAGAGGCAGAGAGAGGCGCATGCCAAGTATATTGGGGGAGAAAGGGAGGCAGAAAAAGAGAGCGAGAAAGAGAGAAAGAAGAAGAAGAAGAGAGAGAGAGAGAAGAGTTTTGGGTTTGTTTGGTTTTTAAGGAAAGAATCCCACTGGCGGGGGTCAACAAAGTTTTATAAATCCTCCCTTTTGCAGCAGGGTCTGGGCCGATGCGAAAACTTTGCACCGCTTACAAAGACTTGCCCATAAGAAGGGCATTTTTAAGAAAGAAAGAAAGGACAGAAAGAAAGAAAGAAAGAAAGAAAGAAAGAAAGAAAGAAAGAAAGAAAGAAAGAAAGAAAGAAAGAAAGAAAGAAAGAAAGAAAGAAATGGTAAGAGAGGAAAAAAGGAAGAAAGGGAAAGAAAGAAAGAAAGAAAGAGAAAGAAAGAAAGAAAGAAAGGATGGTAAGAGAGGACTGAAAGAAGGAAGGAAAGAAATGGTAAGAAGAAAAAAGGAAGAAAGGGAAAGAATGAATGAAAAAGAAAGAAAGAAAGAAAGAAAGAAAGAAAGAAAGAAAGAAAGGATGGCAAGAGAGGACTGAAAGAAGGAAGGAAGGAAAGAGATGGTAAGAGAGGGAAAAAGGGAGAAAGGGAGAAAGGGAAAGAAAGAAAGAAAGAAAGAAAGAAAGAAAGAAAGAAAGAAAGAAAGAAAGAAAGAAAGAAAGAAAGAAAGAAAGAAAGAAAGAAAGAAAGAAAGAAAGAAAGAAAGAAAAAAGGTGAATCAAGAATTTAGTTCAGAAAGGCAAAAAAATTGCACCCAGTCAGCTGCTCCAGCCTCTCTGCTTCCAGATCCTCAGGGAGATGTGGAAAAAGTGTGCAAGACAGAAGAAGAAGAAAAAAAAGAAAAAAGAAAAAGGAGGGGGGAGAAAGAGGAGGAATTCATTTGCAAGCCCCCTCCTCTATTTTCCCATCCCTCCGCAGCGCTGATTTTTCTCCTTCCCCAGCAACGAAGAATTCCCAACGATGGAAGCGGAGAGTCAGAGAGAGAGAAGAGAGAGAGAGAAGAATAATAAAAAAAAACGAGAATAAGGAATCAGGGAGGTTTTTTCTCTTCCCCCCCCCCTCCTCCTCCTCCTCTCCCTTCTTGTTCTTTCTTTCTCTTTCTCTCTCTCTCTCTCGCGCTCTCTCTCTCTTTTGGGGGGGGGGGGAGAGGCAGAGAAAAAGGGAGGAGAGAAGAATTGGTGAGCGTGAAAAAGCGGAATGGAGAGACAGCCCCAAAAAGCGCCCAGCAGGAACGGGAGTCTGGAGATGAAAGAAGAGACGGAACGCGGACCTGAAGCCACGATGAGGAGGAGGAGGAGAGAGAGAGAAAAGAAGGGGGGAAGAGAAAAGAGAGAGAGAGAGGAAATAGAAGGAAAGGAGGAAGAAGAAGAAGGAGGAGGAGGAGGAGAAAAGGAGGAGAAAAAACAAACAAACCCAGGACTCCGGTTGTCTCCAGCTGCCTTCGCGAGAATGCAAAAATAAAAATAAAAATCGGAGTGAATTCGGAGATGGGAGAGGCTCGCCTTTGCTCAGACAATTGCAAATGCAAAGAGGGGGAAGGAAAAAAAAGGACATTTGAAGCATGCACAAAAAGAGAAAAACGGGGAGGGGGAGGGAATGTTTGGTGCCTTCTCTCTCTCTCTCCCTCCCTCCCAAACCTTTTTTTTTTCCCTCTTCCCCCCCCCCCCCCAGGTGAATGGAAAAGGGTAGAGGAGATTTATGGCAGGGCTGCTTTTTAAAGGCGTCAGCATATTTTAAATATAGCCGGAATGCAAAGGGGCAAAATGCGAAGAAGGACAGGGGGGTGGGTGGGGGAGTGGGGAGGGTGAAAATGGGGGGGGTGTGCAGGAAAAAGAGGGGGGGAACGTGCCCCCCCTCCTCCTCTTCCTCCTCCTCTTCTGCACAAATTAACGCATTGTGTCTGGATCTTTCCAGCTTGCCAGATGTGGTTTGCCGTTTCCAGCTTGGAAGATTTGGGAAAGGGAAAAAAAAAAAAAAAACCACTTTGCAGAGATGCTGCTTCAACTTTTCCGGAGCTTTTGGGAGGGGGGGGCTGTCTCCCAGGCAGAAGCTGCACCTGTTGAGTTTGCAGCTTGTCGAGAAAGGGGTGGGCGGGCGTCAGCGCATGAAGGGGGTCCTGTGGAAATGCCCCAGGTTTGCTTTTCAGGAGCTAAACAAAGACCTCCTGGCCTGTCTGTCTTGGGCGTGGCTGAAAAACCAGGTTAGCGACAAGCCGGGATGGGCTTGTGTCTGGGATGCCCGTGGGGGTGTCTGGGATTAGAGGCATCCCCCAAAGAGAGCAGGTGGGGCCGTGCCCCCAAAGGTCTCCCCGTTCCCCATAAAGGGGGAATGATGGGAAACAGGGAGGGTCAGAAAACCGTTCTCCGAAAACTCAAGTTTCCCAAAGTCAGCCGTGCTAGGACTACAACTCCCAGAATTCCTAGCAGTGGAACAGCCATGCTGGCAAGGGGATTCTGGGAACTGCCAAGCCAGAACTACAGCCATTACTCAAGTAGCTGTGCTGGGACTACAACTCCCAGAATCTCTAGCAGTGGAACAGCCATGCTGATAGGGGATACTGGGAACTGTCAAGCCAAACTACAGCCAGTTGCTCAACCAGCTGAATCTCCCAGAATCCCTAGCATGTAACATCCCCGCCGGCAAGGGAATTCTGGGAACCGCTGAGCAAAGCCCACAGCCGGTAGTTTTAACCAGCAGGGCCAGCGCTGCAACTCCCAGAATTCTTAGCCGTGGAACAGCAGGGGATTCTGGGAAATGTCGAGGCCTGACCACCGCAGGCCTTCGTGTCAGGGAGGTTAATTTGCCTTCCATATTTCAAAAAAAAACCCCATATTTGCCGGGGTCTGTTCAGAAAGACCGTCTCTTTCCTATAATTATCCTGGCTTACAACAAACCTTTCATTTCGCAGCCCTCCAAAACCTCAGACCTTCCAGGGCACCTTTTAAAATCTGGCTTGCTTTGCATATTTAGCAAGTGCAGAGATGCCATTTTGTGTTCACAGGTTTTGCGAAGCTGAATCGGGGGGGGGGGGGCGAAGGAATTTGGGGAGAAACCGCCTCTCCCCCAAAAAAAGGAAAACGGAAGAGAAGGAAGCCAAGATTTGCGATTTGCAGCCGGGAAACCACGATACTTCACTTTATCCTGGGAGATTGCGTTCACACCCATGATGCTGGGCTGGCTGTAAACCTGGCTTAATGGTTCTTTCTTTCTTTCTTTCTTTCTTTTTGGCCACCGAATGTGTTATTTAAACGCAGCCCACCTAATTCCTATTTTGCTACATCGTGCCCAACTCGAAAACGTAGCAATTCAGTAAATAAGCATATTATATCCATCCACAGTTTGCGTTTTTCTTGCTTTCACAAAAACAAAAAAAATACCTTGCAAAAAAATTAAGAGAGAGAGAGAGAAAAGATGTCTCAAAATCCGTCGGGAAGCGAACAGCAGCTGGGTAAAATTTGGAACTTTTGAAACAATCTACAAGATGGCTAGTCCTCAGTGTGAAAGTGCGGGACAAAATTCACTTAACAATCATGTTACTCACTTAAGGACTGCAGTGACTCGCTTCACTGTGGCGAGAAAGGTCGTAAAACGGGGCAAAATGTACTTAACAATCATGTTACTCACTTCAGGACTGCAGTGATTCATTTAACTGGCGAGAAAGGCCGTAAAACGGGGCAAAATTCACTTAACAATCATGTTACTCACTTAACGACAGCAGTGACTCACTTCACTGTGGTGAGAAAGGGCATAAAACGGGGCAAAATTCACTTAACAATCATGTTACTCACTTCAGGACTGCATTGACTCACTTCACTGTGGTGAGAAAGGTCGTAAAACGGGGCAAAACTCACTTAACAAACGTCTCGCTTAGCAACAGGAGCTCGGTGGCGGTCGTAAGCCGAGGACTACCTGTATTCAATATCCGGTCATGCAAATCCGTGCCAACCGCCAAGGCCATCCACATTTTGGACCCACCAAATCTCTTCAGAAAAACAGCAGCTCAGCTCCCCGAACGCCGTGGTTTCGAATTCGCAGCCCGCCGGGCGACCAGGCCCAAACCCTGCCTCTGACGGAAGGAAACCCTGCACAGACGGAAGGAAATTCGGGATTTTTAAACTGCCCTTTTCCGACTCCGTCTTTGTTCCCTTCTTTGTTTATATTTTGGGAAATGGGATCTGGGAGAAGCGCCCCCCGAAATCTAAATATTTTCTCGTAACCCTGCCGGACTCGGCTTAGCGACGGAACGCTCCCCCTCGCTCTGTGTACATTCCGGTTTATGTTTTTCCCCCAGTGGCGGCTGGCTCGGCTCCTCGGCGGCCTGAGGTTTTGGGGGAAAGTGTTTAGGAAGGATCGAGTCTCGCCTCCGAAGGCAGAAGCCAGGATTCGGGGTTAAGGCTTCTGCAAGCGCCAAAGGTGGGGAAATCGTAACAGGAGACGCAGAATGAACGGAGCGACGGAACACGGCCAGTCCTCGAATTACGATGGTTCGTTTAGCAACCGTTCGGGGCCAAGGCAGGGAGGTTTCTGCCAGCACCAAAGGTGGGGAAATCGTAACGGAAGATGCAAAATGAACAGAGTGACGGAACACAGCTAGTCCTCGAATTACGACGGTTCGTTTAGCAACCGTTCGAAGCGACAACAGCACTGAAAAAAGGGACTTAGGGCCATTTTTCGCACTTACGACCGTTGGGGCATCCCCCGTGGTCACGTGATCAAAATTCGGACGCTCGGCAACTTGACTCATATTTATGACGGTTTCAGTGTCTCCCGGGGGTCACGCCATCTCCTTTTGCGACCTTCTGACAAGGGAAGTCAGTGGGGGGGAAGCCGGATCCACTTAACGACCGTGTGACTCACTTAACAACCGCAGTGATCGACTTAACAACTGTGGCAAGACAGGTTGTAAAACGGAGCCAAATTCACTTAGCCAATGTCTCGCTTAGCATCAGAAATTTTGGGCTCAATCGCGGTCGTAAGCCGAGGACTCAGAAGGGACCTGGGAGGTCTTCTAGTCCAACCCCCTGCTCAAGGGATCGGCCTGTTTTACCTCCTCGGCAGACACGGTGGCCAGAAAACAAATAACAGCTAGTCCTCGATTTACGACATACAATGGAGAGCCGAGCTTCCATTGCTAAGCAAGGTGGGGCGTTAAATGAGTCACATCCAATTTTATGACCTTTTTGCTATAATTGTTGTTAAACGAATCACTGCGGTCATTAAGCAAATCCGGGTCCCTCCGTCGTCGGATGTTCGTTGGGATGGTCGCAAACGGCGATCACGGGACGCTTCAACCCTCATAAATACATCCTGGTTTCCTAGAGTCCCAATTTTGATCATGGGACTGTTGGGGTGTTGTACGGTCGTAATTTATTTTCCTAGTACTGTCGTAACTTTGAACAGTCGCTAAACCAACGATTGTAAGTCAAGGACTAGCTGTAAAGGACATTATTGGATGGATGTGCTGATGGATGGATAAACATCTCACAACACCGATCAGGAACCCTTAATCCAACCGGTAAGGCTGGGTGAGGGTGCAAAGCAATGAGGACTAGTGACATGCGACATGTGTGCGGTGGGCAAATCAACGTTGAACCTTGCCAATCTTAATCCCGACCAGGTTTTTCAGCTCCGGAACTGCAATATTTTGGGGGAAAGTTCAGTTTGTGGGGTTCTCTGGCGCCCCAAATCCCAAGTGACCTCCCCCCCAAAAGGGAAAACTACAAGCTTGGGGAAACTCCGATCTGTATCTTGCATTCCCTTGTGGGTTTTCCAAGGAGGGTGGGGAATTAATTAACGCTTAATTTAATTCAACTTTGCATGGAGATTAAATTAATTAGACCCAATTAATAGAGGCCTAGGACCCATGGTGAAAGAGTTAGGACTGGACTGGCAGACTCAGATTTCCCTGCACGGTCACACACAGATGACGAGGGATGTGTGTGTGTGTAGGTGTGTGTGTAGATTTGGGTGTCGGGGGTTTCTCCCTCGCAGGGTGATTGTTTGGGGGAGGGGAAGGAGAATTCCCCACCTATTTTCTTGTATGTGAGAGGAAAGACAGACCTAAGCTTTTGGCAAGACTTCGAGAGTCTTCTTGATAATGCCTGCAAGGCTGAACCTTAGAGTAAATAGTGTTTCTCCTCCTTGGGCGGTTTTAAGAGACGTGGACTTTAACTTCCAGCATTCCCCAGTCAGCCATGCCTGTTTTTTTTTTTTTTTTTTCCCCTCCTATCTCCTAGAGCGGAGAGATTGCAGAGGAAGGGATTATAAGAGAGTAAGCAGGCCACAACAGGCATACATCTCCAAAGGAATGCAGTAGTTCCCGGGAATTCTAGGAGTTGGAAGTCCACCCATCTTAAAGTGGCCAAGAAACCCTGGAACATTTCATGCATCCCTCCAGAGGGTGCCCGATAAACCGAGATCAAGGTTCAAATCATCCCCCCAAGAGTTAAAAAAGCACAAAATAATCCACTGCTGACATAGGTCAGAAAGCTATAATTTATGACCTAGAATGATAGAAAACAAAAGCCAGCTTGTCTGCTGGATAATAATAATAATAATAATAATAATAATAATAATAATAATAATAATAATAATAATAATAATAATAATAATAATAATAATAATAATAATAATAATAATAATAATAATAATAATAATAATAATAATAATAATAATAATAATTAGAACAACAATAATAACAAAACAACAGAAATAATAACAGCAATAACAATACTAACAATACTAACAATAACAATAACAAATAATTAATAATAATAAAGTTGGAAGGGACTTTGGAGGTCATCTAGTCCAACCCCCTGCTCAGGCAGGAAACCTCTTCCCCACACCGTACAGGACCCTAGGATGATCCCCTTTCAAAACGCTTAAATCATCCTCAAGTTCCTAGTCCTCATGGTTTTCTCTAAGCTGATCCAAGCTCTGAAAACATTGTAGGAGCTGAAGCTGGGTTTGTTTGTTTGTTTGTTTTTTAAAAGCCTTTGCTTGATGGGATTTTTTTGGGGGGGGTCTTCTTAATAAAGGCATTTCGGGAGATTTCCCCCCTCCCCCAAGCAGAGGGGCAGAGACCCCCTCCCCAAATTCAGCAAGGCTTTGCAAAGGGGAGTCGTTGAAAGCGCTTGGAAGCCAGTAAGGTGTGAACCAGAAAGGAAAAGGCGCCACCTCGAGGCCGTGAGAGGAAACGACAGGCTGGATTGTAGGAACAAAGAAGACTGGAGGCGAGGGCTTCAAGCAAATTAAACCTCAAATGTTGGTTTGTTTTGCACTGCTCAGAGCTAACTCTGGAGCAGGGGCAGAGTTCCAGCAGAGGAACACAGAAGGCCTCCTTCTATTACAACGGTTGGTTTAGTGACCGCTCGACCTGAAAATGGCCCTGGGGGAAAAAAAAATGCCAGCAGGGGAATTCTGGGAAATGAAGTCCACAAGTCTTAAAGTTGCCAAGTTTAGGGTCTCCGGGCTCTAGGAAGGATGCTGGACCCCATTTCACATTTCAGTGTGAAAATGCACATTCTGCCTTTGTCGAACCCCAGGATGTGGTTGTGTCCTTGTGCACAATGGAGGCGGCCCGGCTGAAACATTGCGGGTCGTTTTGCGTTGCCCATCTAGGCTGAGCTCAGCTGAGCGCCAGTTAACCAGGATCGGCTCGTTCGCGGAGAGTCAACCCAGACTTAAAAGAGACTTTAATTGCTAGTTTCCGGACCAGCAACTTGTAAATGCGGTTTGCAAATTTGTGCAAACGAGACCACTAGGCGGCACATCCACAGGGAAACGTTGACACAGTCAAAAAGGTTGTGGCTGTCACACAGTTGTGGCCACCATCTTGACTTGGGTGGATTCCTTCCCTGGCAGACAGGGAATCCTCGACTTATGACGGCAAGTGAGCCCAAAATTTCCATCGCTAAGCGAGACAGTTATCAAGCGCGTTTTGCCCCATTTTACCACCTTTCTTGCCACCATTACTAAGGGAATCCCTGCAGTGGTTAAGTGAGTCACACGGTCGTTAAGTAAATCCGGCTCCCCCCATTAACTTTGCTCGTCGGAAAGTCGCAAAAGGGGATTGCGTGACCCCCCCCCCCAGGATGCTGCGACCGTCATAAACAGGAGTCAGTTGCCCAGCGTCTGAATTTTCATCACGTGTCCCCGGGACGCTGCGACGGTCGTGTGAAAAACGGTCACAAGTCACTTTTTTTCAGAGTCGTCGTAACTTTAAACGGTCATTAAATGATTGTAATTTGAGGACTGACCTGTAATTGGTTTGGCTGTGGGAGGTGACATGAGCAGAATTGTTGGGTTGGTTAAATCGGAATAAGTTTGGCGCCCAATTTTCACTTCCCCCCCCGAAGTGTACACCATTGTCCTCGACTTACAACGGTCGCAGCGTCCCGGGGTCACGTGATCAAAATTCAGACGCTGGGTAACTGACTCGTCTTTATGACAGTCGCAGCGTCCCAGGGTCACGTGATCAAAATTCGGACACCTGGCAACTGACTCGTATTTATGACGGGGACCACAAGTGTGCAACAGCCACAACGTTGTTGATTGTGTCCGTGTCTCCCCATGGATGTGCTGCCTAATGGTCTCGTTTTCACACAAAGACGCAAACACATCTACAAGTCTCTGGTCCTCAGAGCTGCAGTGATTCCCTTTAACAACGGTGGCAAGCAAGGTCGTTAAATGGGGCAAAACCCACTTAACGACTGTCGTACGTCGTACATCGAGGACTGCCTGTGTGACTCGCACAATCTCCTCGCGCGCACACCCACAACCTCTTTGGCAAGAGATTTTGCCCTCGCTCTGTTCCCCGCCGGGCGAAGGCAGCCGCCCCACGGCTACGTGCAATGACGCTCCGCAACAATTCTGGGCACGGTTGTGTGCGGCTGGGATGCACACCCGTGTGTGTGTGTGTGTGTGTGTACGCACAAAGCAGAGAGAGAGACAGAGAGAGGAGCTCCTGCAGCCGAGGAGGACCCGCTGGGCGGGAAGCGAAGTGTGAGATTGCGACGGGGGCGAACAAGCCGAGACACAACCCAGGGCGAGGGGAAAGGAGGGTCACACAAGTGCGAAGACACAACTTGGAAATTGCCAAACACTGACCGCCTGCCTTGACAAGCCCCCTCCCCCCTCAAAGGGACCCCCGGCTGCCTTACTCCCTGTTTCCTCCTGTAGTAAAAGGCCCCCACATCGGACGTGATCCACTTAAGAGCAGTTTTGCTTAGCAACTACCTGAAAAAGGAATCTACCGGGGTCCGAGGATCTGACCATGTGCAGAGTGCAATTTGCTCTCTCCCTCCCCCCCCCATCAGTCAAGCAGGGTCCCAGGTGGTTAAGATCTATAGAAGAGAAATATTTGTAGCTCAGGGCTGAAATGAGGGGTGGTCCTTGATGGGTCTCTGAGCTGGGTGGTTTTCTTGCAGACGTCTCGTGACCCAAGTAGGGAACATCATCAGTGCTGGAAGGGAGGAAGATTTGCACACTGGAAGGGAGGAGGAGGAGGAGGAGGAGGAGGACTGTGGGGTCCTTGCTGCTCTCTGAGTTTGGTGGTTTTCTTGCAGACGTTTCATGACCCAACTTGGTTACATCATTAGTGCTGAGGAGGAGGAGGAGGAGGAGGAAGATTGTGGGCTCCTTGGTCCTCTCCAAGCTGGCTTGATGATTTCCACAACCAGCTTAACCCCCTTCCTGAAATAAGCCATCTTCTCCATTCACACAACCCTCCAGACCAGGTTTCAGCTGAGTGTCCTGCAGCTAAGCCCCCCCTGCTCCAAAAAAACACCCCTCCTCCCTTCCCCAGGGGCCCCTCCCAGTCGGGGACCCCCCAGGAGGGGCCCAGGCCTTTGGCTGCCGAAGCCTTGGAAGGGCAAGAGAAACCCTAATTGGGGGGGGGGGTCCCCAGCCAGGTCAGACCCTTCCCAGCTTTTGGGTTTGTCCGTGAAAAGGCCGCCTTCAATCGGAGGCTTTGGCACCGCCAGGCCCTCATTCTCGGTTTACCCGGTTGCCAGGCAACTGTCTCTCCAAGCAAGCCTTCAATTGGGGGGGGGGCGTTAGCCAGGAACGGAGGGAGGGGGCTCTGGCAGAGACCCGGAGCCGAATTCTGCTCGGGCAGATTAGATTGGGAGGCCAGGCGGTATTCCAGATGTTGTCCCCCAGGGGTTTTGCGGGATGAAAGGTGTGGCATTTGCGTACATCACAACTGGCAAAGGACATTGTGAAAAGGGAGGGGGGGTCCGCTCCGGGAGACCCCTCCCCAGCTTTCTCCCTAAACCCGGAGCCAGTTCGACGGGGTCTGCTTGCTACTGGTGCAAACTGGGGGTCCCCATTTGGTACTTGCCGAGACGTTCATTTCCCCCAAAAGGGGAATACGGGAAGTCCTCAGCTTACGACGGTTCGCTTACTGACCGTTTGGAGTTGCGACGGCACTGGAAAAAAGGGACTTAGGGTCGTTTTTCACACTTACGACCGTCGCGGCCTCCCCGTGGCTTACGGTGATCGAAATTCAAACGCTCGGCCACTGCCTCGTCTTTATGACGGTTGCAGCGTCCTGGGTTGTGTGTCACGTGATCCCCTTTTGCGACCATCGGACGAGCCAAGTAATGGGGGGGGGGAAGCCGGATTCACTTACCGACCGCGTGACTCGCTTAACCGCTGCGGCGGACCTGCTTAAAAATTGGGCCGAGAAAAGTCGTAAAATGGGGGCAAGAGTCACTTAACAGCTGTCTCAGTTAGCGACAGAATGGTTGAGCTCAATTGTGGTCGTAAGCCGAGAACTGCCTGTGATCAATTGCCTTGAGGGGCTGTTTGCATTTGGAAGGGGGTCTTTTCGCTTTGCAGCACGAGCATCTGGAAAAAAAACCTAATGATTATTTTGTTGTTATTGTTATTGTTGTGGTTGCTGTTATTGTTATTATTATTATTATTATATCTTGGTAACTCACTTAACAACTGCAGATTCGCTTAACCGTGTTACTCACTTAACTGCAGATTCGCTTAACAACCATATTACTCGCTTAACAACTGCAGATTCGCTTAGCAACCATGTTACTCTTAACAACTGCAGATTCGCTTAGCGACCATGTTACTCTTAACAACTGCAGCTTCACTTAACAACCGTGTTACTCTCTTAACAACTGCAGAGATTCGCTTAACAAATGCTGAGACAGGTGTTAAGTGATATTTTGCTCCATTTTACCACCTTCCTTGCCGCAGTTGCCAAGGGAATCACTGCGGTTGTTAAGTGAGGAACGCGGTTGTTAAGCGAATCCGACTTTGCCCCTTGACTTTGCTTGTCGGAAGGTCGCAAAAAGGGGACCAGGTGAGCCCCAGGAGACGCTGCAACCGTCGTAAATACGAGCCGGTGGCCGAGCGTCTTGAATTTTGATTACAGGACGCTCAGGATGCTGCAACGGCTGCTTGAAAAAAACAAGTCAAAAGTCCCTTTTCCCAGTGCTGTCGTCGGCTTGGAACGGTCACTAAACGAACGGTTGTAAATTGAGGAGGGGTATTGGCGTCCGAGCTTGTGAGGAGACGTTTTCGCTTCTCATTTTCTTGCTAATTTATCCCTCCCTTTTCCTGGGAGGGGTCCAAAAGAGAAGAGGATGGGGGGGGAGTAGAAGGGGGGGGGAAGAAGTATGCAAAAAGATCCCTTTTGGGAGAATCTACTGGATTTCCCTGAGCTTGGACTGGTAGGGATTCTGGAGCCTGCCCCCTTGTGGTAGTCAGCAAGCATTACATCCTCTCCTTCCAGCAGGGTTGAACTACTTAACTCATTATCCCCAGCCAGCTCCAATTGCTTTACTGGGTCACTGGGTCTGCGTGGCTGTGTATGCGCGTGTGTGTGATTGCAGGAAACCACAGGTAATCCTCGGCTTAGGACCGATCACTTAACAATCATTCGAAGTAACGACCGATCCGCAAAAAAGGCACTTATGACAGGGGTGCTTAGTTCCAGTTCTGCTTTAGTATGGAAGCCGGCTGGGTGACTTTGGGCCAATCACCAGGAGACGGTTCTAGTCCCGCCTTAGATATGAAAGCCAGCTAGGTGACTTTGGGCCAATCAGCAGGAGACGGTGAGTTCTAGTCCCGACTTAGATATGAAAGCCAGCTGGGTGACTTTCGGCCAATCACCAGGTGACGGTGAGTTCTAGTCCCGCCTTAGACATAAAAGCCAGCTGGGTGACTTTGGGCCAATCACCAGGAGATGGTGAGTTCTAATCCCGCCTTAGATATGAAAGCCAGCTGGGTGACTTTGGGCCAATCACCAGGAGATGGTGAGTTCTAGTCCCGCCTTAGATATGAAAGCCAGCTGGGTGACTTTGGGCCAATCACCAGATGGTGAGTTCTAGTCCTGCCTTAGACATAAAAGCTGACTGGGTGTCTTTGGACCAATCACCAGGAGATGGGGAGTTCTAGTCCCAGGCATGAAAGCTGGCTGGGTGACTTTGGGCCAATCACCAGGAGACAGTGAGTTCTAGTCCTGCCTTAGACATAAAAGCCGATTGGGTGTCTTTGGGCCAATCACCAGGAGATGGGGAGTTCTAGTCCTGCCTTAGATATGAAAGCCAGCTGGGTGACTTTGGGCCAATCACCAGGAGACGGTGAGTTATAGTCCCACTTTAGGCATGAAAGCCAGCTGGGTCACTTTGGGCCAATCACCAGGAGACGGTTCTAGTCCCGCCTTAGATATGAAAGCCAGCTAGGTGACTTTGGGCCAATCAGCAGGAGACGGTGAGTTCTAGTCCCGCCTTAGACATAAAAGCCAGCTGGGTCACTTTGGGCCAATCAGCAGGAGCTGTGAGTTCTAATCCCGCCTTAGATATGAAAGCCAGCTTGGTGACTTTGGGCCAATCACCAGGAGATGGTGAGTTCTAATCCCGCCTTAGATATGAAAGCCAGTTGGGTGACTTTGGGCCAATCACCAGATGGTGAGTTCTAGTCCTGCCTTAGACATAAAAGCTGACTGGGTGTCTTTGGACCAATCACCAGGAGATGGTGAGTTCTAGTCCCAGGCATGAAAGCTGGCTGGGTGTCTTTGGGCCAATCACCAGGAGACAGTGAGTTCTAGTCCTGCCTTAGACATAAAAGCCGACTGGGTGTCTTTGGGCCAATCACCAGGAGACGGTGAGTTCTAGTCCCGCCTTAGACATAAAAGCCGTCTGAGTATCTTTGGGCCAATCACCAGGAGACTGGGAATTCTAGTCCCGCCTTAGACATAAAAGCCAACTGGGTGTCTTTGGGACAATCGCCAGGAGACGGTGAGTTCTAGTCCCGCCTTAGACATAAAAGCCGTCTGAGTATCTTTGGGCCAATCACCAGGAGACTGGGGATTCTAGTCCCGCCTTAGACATAAAAGCCAACTGGGTGTCTTTGGGACAATCCTTCTCTCTCTCAGCCCAACCCACCTCACAGGATTGTTGTTCGCCTTCTTGAGTTCTGTAGAAACAAATAAATTAATAATTTTTTTTAAAAAAACTTCCCAATTTATTGAGACTTGTTGAGTTTGGGACTGGCTTGGTGAGAAAGACCTGAAACAATACGGATCCTTTGGAAAAAACTTTTTACGAAATCTTTCATTAGGAGATGAAAGCACCGTGTTTTTCCCCTGTGAAAATAAGTATTGGAAAGAAGGAATTTGGGCCTAAATCCAGAGAAACCCGTCTTGAGCTTTCTCCAAAGTCTGTCGGTTGGGCAAAGCCGGAAAAAAACACGGATATCCCAGAGAAGCGAGGAATTCCGGGAAAAGAAACCTGTGGGGAAAAAAAAAATCCAGTATCCTCGCTTGGTTCAAAAAGAGAGAGGAAAGGGGACCAAGAAGAAAGATCTGGGCGTCTACCGAGACTCCCTCAGGGTTTTCTCCTCCGTGAAACGCCCTTCTGCCATTGTGTCGGTTGTTGAGACACTTGTGTCTCCTGTCGTCTCTTCAGAACAACCTCTCGCGTCCGTGCGGACGGAGGCACCACCACGTCCGGGAGCCATAGTTATGCACCCGGTCCTGAAATAGGCAAGCAGAATAGCTTTGTGTGCACCAGGTGCAGCGCCGTAACCCGCCTGCCACGATTCTCGTTCGGCTCCTTGTGCCACGGAAGAGGCCACGGCTGGAGTCTGGTCTTCTCGGCTAGGAAACGGCCCCCTTGGTTTGCGAGGCCGGGGTGCACCACCACAAGCGGAGAGCATTGTCGCCCGGTGCCCGAAGAGGGGCAAGCGGATGGTCCCCTCCTTCTTCCGCCTCGTCCTCGCCACTCTCCGGCAGGTCGGGAAAATGCCGCTGGCCCGAAGCGGTGGCCAGCAGAGGGAGGCTGGGGTGGAGACTGAAAGAAAGAGGCGGGAGGGGGGGATTAGGAAGAAGAACCGGGGCTGGCTGGCGCACCCCCCTGGGACCCTGGGCTGCCACATCTGGAATGCCTGCCCTGCTCTGAGGGACAAGGGTGACTCACAGCTGGAGAAGCTCTTGGAAAGAGGCCGATGCTGCACCGGAAGCAGCACTTAATGGAGCGCGGATGGGGAGCCTCTGTTAGCGATCCGGAGGGAGCTCAAGAGGCTTTCCTTTTGCAAGATCCAGTCTGGGTCGGTCACTGGGACCAGAACGTTTGGACTGACGCTGGAGCGCATCTTTTCTCTACTGGAGGCTTTATTCCCTATTCCTATCCCCTATCCCCTATTCCATTCCATTCTTCATTTATTCTATTCTGTTGCATTCTCCTTATTCTATTCTATTATTATTCTATTCTATTCTATTCTATTCTATTCTATTCTATTCTATTCTATTCTATTCTATTCTATTCTATTCTATTCTATTCTATTCTATTCTATTCTATTCTATTCTATTCTTATTCTGTTGTTCTATTCTATTCTATTCTAATTATTTTTTATTATTCTGTTCTATTCCATTCCATTCCATATTTTCTATGGTGTAGGTTTATACATATGTTGTATATAGCATGTTTAAATGTGTGTTATGTATGTGTACACGTTTGAGAGCAACAAAATTTCATTTTTAATGTGTGCCAATGTGCCCACAGTAAAAAAATGACAAAGGTTATCTATCTATCTATCTATCTATCTATCTATCTATCTATCTATCTATCTATCTATCTATCTATCTATCTATCTATCTATCTATCTATCTATCTATCTATCTATCTATCTATCTATCTATCTATGTCTATCTCTATTATCTCTATTATCTATCTATCTATCTATCTATCTATCTATCTATCTATCTATCTATCTATCTATCTATCTGTCTGTCTGTCTGTCTGTCTGCCTGTCTACCTACCTACCTACCTACCTATCATTATATGCCACCCATATGGTCACTTAGTGGCCCTAGGCAGCTTCCAAGAACCATTTTCCTTCTCCCATTTTCAGTCTCCTGCTGGACTTCGACTTCCAGAATCCCTAACTAAACAGCTAAGGATTCTGGGAGTCGAAGTCCAAGTGGTTAGGACACAACAGAGCAGAGGAAGCTGGCCCAAGCGGGATCTTTCTGCTTACTTGGGGCCAGCACCGTCCGGGGGGCGGGGGAGCAGAGGCACTCCAATGCACACCCTACAAGCTTTGGGGTTACTCCTCAGGCCCCACAACCCCCTGTGGGATGACAGAGCCCAGGCAGATCCTCGCTTCCTCCACCCCAACGGCTACCCGAGCAGGATTCGCACCTGATCCCATTCACGCAGTCTCCCACGGCCTGGAACTGCAGGACTGGTGGCAACACAGCTGGGGGGTCGCCGGGGGGAGGCTGGGCGGTGTCCCAGACCGTAACGAGGCCATTGGTGTTCCCGCTCAGCAAATACCGCCCGCTCCTGTCGGGGGGGGAAAAAAAAGCACAGGAAACCTGGGTAAAATAGTCCTCGACATACGGCCGCAATGGAGCCCCGAAGTTCCGCTCTTAAGCGAGACAATCGTTCAGTGAGTTTTGTCCGCATTTTACGACCTTTCTTGCCACAGTTGTTAAGTGGGTCACTGCAATTGTTAAGCTAGTAAAACGGTTGTTAAGTGAATTTGGCTTCCTTATTGCTTGTCAGAAGGTCACAAAACGGGATCGCGTGACCCCGGGATAATGCAACCGTCATAAATATGAGTCAATTGCCAAGCGTCTGAATTTTGATCCCGTGATCAGGGGGATGCTGCTCCTCCCCTCCTCCTCCTCCCCCACTCCTCTTCCTTGTCCTCCTTTCACTCCACAACCACCCCTCCCTTTTAGCACTGATGATGTTCCCTAGTTGGGTCATGAAACGTCTGCAAGGAAAACCACCCAGCTCAGAGAGCACCAAGGACCCCAAAGAAGACAACCATCTCCAGGAGGGGAGCGCATCCTGACGGTCACTTACGGATCCAGGTCGAAATACAGCCTCTGATTGGTGCCCACCGTGCGGGACAGCGAGAAGACAACTTCGCCCGGCTGCCGCAGGTCCCAGCAGAGAATCTCGGCGTCCTGCCGGGGAATCGCAGACGCTTACAAGGTGGAGGAGCAAGCCGGACTCCCTTCCCGCGTCCCTAACCCGCCTTCCCGACGCTCCAAACCCGGAACCGGGTTCAAGAGATGGGACAGCCACCACGCCACGCTCGGTCCCTCCATCCCACGCCCCACCGCTGGGCCTTACCTTGCGGCCACCGGTGAAGAGGTAAAGGCCGTCCGGGGAAAAGGCGGCGTGGGTGATGCCGCCGCGGTGCCCAACGAGCATCGCCAAGGGGTCTCCCTCCGCGCAGGAGTAGAGGCCGACGGTCTTTGCGTACGACGTGCAGGCGTAAAGGGGCTGGGTCGGGCTGAAGGCGATGCAGGAGACGATCCCGCTTTGTCCTTGTTTCTTCACTGGGAAAATTTTTTTTAGGAAAATGTTATTGATTTTCTAGTTTTACATTTGAAATATTTGAAAAGCAACGTGGCGGCTGAGTTGGTCCGTAATTCAATAACGTACAAATATCTTTAGTACAGATCACGAACCATTACATTAAACATTTCCTCCCTTTTCCCCTCGGTATCTACCGCCTCACACTTACCATTCTTATGATATCGATTTAATAAAAATAACATTTCTTACATTTATCAATGATTTTTTTAGCTTATACGTATCCTAGTTGTTTTAACATTCAATCTTTTTTAGACAATCAATGTCCTGGTTAGTTTTTCCCAAGTTTTAGTTTCCCATTAATATTTAAATTTTTAACGTTTAATATTGATAATTTCCAAGTTTTAAATGAGGCCCAGTTCTATTAATCCAGGGGGTAGGCAACCTTGGCTCTTTTATGACTCGTGGACTTCAACTCCCAGAATTCCTGAGCCAGCAGGATGTGTGTACCCATCGATGTGCTTACTCTCTTATAATCCCTTCCTCTGCAATCTTTCTGCTATAGGAGGTAGGAGGGGGGGGGAAAGGCATGGCTGGCTCAGGAATTCTGGGAGTTGAAGTCCACGAGTCATAAAAGAGCCAAGGTTGCCCACCCCTGGATTAATCCACCCTTAAGACCCATGAAGCTATGAAAGGGCCCACCCCCACCCCGGTGCACCGAGCATCCATCTGGAGACTCCCCTAAGGCCAGAAGATGGGCCGACATGAGCACCAGTAGTCCTCAAATTACAGCAGTTCATTTAGCGACCGGTTTTAGATTTTTTTTTTAATCCTGCCTTTATCATGTTTAGAAATAACTCAGGTTTTCTATGCAGCTAGTCCTCGACTTACAACAGTTCAATTAGTGACCCTTCAAACTTACATCATCACTGAAAAGGGTGACTCAGGACCGTGGTTCGCACTTACGACCGTTGCGACATGCCCACGGTGACGTGATCAAAATTCAAACGCTTGGCAACTGACTCATATTTACGACGGTCGCAGTGTCCCGGGGTCACGTGATCCCCTTTGGCGACCTTCTGACCCACAAAGTCACTGAACGACTCTGTTACTATTGTTAACAAACAGAGCTTCGCTTAACAACTGCGGCGAGAGGTCGTAAAATGGAGCAAAATTCACTTAACAATTGTCTCACTTGGCTGTGGAAATTTTAGGCCAGGGGTCTTCAAACCTGGCCCTTTGATGACTTGTGGACTTCAAGTCCCAGAATTCCTCAGCCAGCGTGAGGGAACTATGATCCCTTTATGACTTGTGGACTTTAACTCCCAGAATTCCTCAGCCAGCGTGAGGGAACTATGACCCTTTTGTGACTTGCGGACTTCCAACTCCCAGAATTCCTCAGCCAGCGTGCCTGGCTGAGGAATTCTGGGAGTTGAAGTCCACAAGTCATAAAAGGGCCAAGTTGGAAGACCCCTGGCTTAAAGGGACCACTTCTTTAATTATTGCAGATTATTTTATCTATGGATCCTTTACAGGAGAGGAACTTTTAAAAAGGACATTGTCATGAGTCCCTCAACAGCTCAGGACTACAAAAACCTTAAAACGAACACCTCTTCCCCTGTGATCCCACCCCAATTTACGTCCATCCTGAAGTGGGGTCCCACTTCTGTCGTTAAGGCAGCGATGGCTACTTGGGTCAGGGGTCTTGATCAACTCCCACCCCCCAAAAGTTTGAGATGCCTTCTCCTGGACGTTGGCCCCATCTTGGTCCAGCTTTTGGTCTGAGGCCAAGGCCTTTAATTCTCTCATGTCTTCATATATATATTATTTATGGTTTATTTATTCGAGGGATTTCCGCCCACTTTTGGCAGTTTGCAATTCTCCTATCAAGTACGCAAAAAGGCAAACCGACAGAGGCAAAATAAATGGCAAGTTTTTCACACCTTGCAGCTTCTCCCAAACAATTATCTTTTTAAAAAAAACATTGGCGGCTAGTCAACGAATTTCGGGGTGGGAGGGAGGCCGTTGCGGCGATGCGCAGCAACGCAACGGGAAGACCAGGCTGCGACATTCTGCCTTCTCCCCCCGTCACTATGCAAAAACGGGGTGCCCTCCTACATCGGGGGGGTGTCAAAACCAGCCTCTCTCCTTTTTAATTGCCATTTTTATTTATTATTTTGCTGCTTCTCTCGTCCCCGAGCACACAGGGATTCCTCGACTTACGACGAGCGGGACCCGAATTTTCCACTGCTAAGCAAGGCGGTTGGTTTTACAAGCATTTTTCCCCACTGCGGCTGTTAAGCGAATCGCACGGCCATTAAACGAAGCTGGCTCAATGTGGCTTGTCGGGAGCCAGCTGGGAAGGTCGCAAACGGGGATCGTGTAATCCCGGGACCCTGCAACCGTCATAAATACGAGTCGGTTGCCAGGCGTCTGAAATTTTGATCCCGTGACCCATGGGGGATGCTGCGACTGGTCGTTAAGTGTGAAAAACGGTCGTGACTTTTTTTCCACGGCTGTTGTAACTTTCAGAGCTGTCGCCTTCAATCCGAACTAGGGTCAACTCACCAAACGTGGGTCTGTTTTCGCACGACCGCCCGGGCCGCGATGTGTCGAACACCCGCACCATTTTGTCAAAGCCGCAAAAGAGCTGGGCACCGTCAGGAGTGAAGCAAAGCGAGTGGGCGGCCGTCAGCTCGTCCTGGACCGAAAGGAGACAGACAGACAGGTCTGTGGTCAAGCTCTTTGTGTGTTTGTGTGTGTGTGTGTGTGTGTAATTGTAGAGCCAAGCTTTTCCCCCAGGACGTTTTTTTGCGTTTTAGATTAGGTTGCATTCATTACAGAACAGAATTACAGAATGACAGACTCGGAAGGGACCTCGGAGGTCATTTAGTCCAACCCCCTGCTCAGGCAGGAAAGCGTATACTGTTTCAGACAAATGGCTGTCCGGTCTCTTCCTAAAAACCTTCAGGGATGAAGCACCCACAACCTCTGGCGACAATTCGCCTTATTGATTATAATAGAATCACAGATTCAGAGCTGGAAGAGACCTTAGAGGTCATCTAGCCCAACCCCCTGCTCAGGCAGGAAACCCTATACCATTTCAGACAAATGGCTGTCCAGTCTCTTCTTAAAAACTTCCAGTGTTGGAGCATTCACCACTTCTGGAGGCAGATGGTTCCACTGGTTAATTGTTCTCACTGTCAGGAAGTTTCTCCTCAGTTCTAGGTTGCTTCTCTCCTTGATGAGTTTCCATCCGTTGCTTCTTGTCCTGCCTTCAGGCGCTTTGGAGAATAGCTTGACTCCCTCTTCTTTGGAGCAGCCCCTGAGATACTGGAAGACTGCTATCACGTCCCCCCTCGTCCTTCTCTTCATTAAACTAGACATCCCCAATTCCAGCAACCGTTCTTTATATCTTTTAGCCTCCAGTCCCCTGATCCTCTTTGTTGCTCTTCTCTGCACTCTTTCTAGAGCCTCAACCTCTTTTTTACATCGGGGTGACCAAAACTGGACGCCGTATTTCAAAGATGGTTCATTAACAGATCGACGTACAAAAGACCTCGGAATGATTAACTGGGCGATTCATCTCCGGACAAGAGGAAAATCCCAGGGGGCTGGGGGGGGGGGGGGGGGAGAGGCTGAGTGGGGGAGGCTACTCACCAGGTGGTTGTAGGGGCGAAAAGAGGCCCGTAGCTCCCCACTGAAGGCATCCCACACGTGGACGGGGTTGTCTCGGCTGCTGCTGGCCAGGCTGCACGGGGAGAGAAGGCAGTGAAGGGAAGTGGAGGAGGAAGGGAAGGGAAGGGAAAGGAAAGGAAAGGAAAGGAAAGGAAAGGAAAGGAAAGGAAAGGAAAGGAAAGGAAAGGAAAGGAACGGAAAGGAAAGGAAAGGAAAGGAAAGGAAAGGAAAGGGAAGGGAAGGGAAGGGAAGGGAAGGGAAGGGAAAGGAAAGGAAAGGAAAGGAAAGGAAAGGAAAGGAAAGGAAGGAAGGAAGGAAGGAAGGAAGGAAGGAAGGAAGGAAGGAAGGAAGGAAGGAAGGAAAAGGGAAGGAGAAGGAGAAGGAGAAGGAGAAGGAGAAGGAGAAGGAGAAGGAGAAGGAGAAGGAGAAGGGGAGGCTGGCATGGACCAAAACCAAGCCGGCTGTGGAAGAGGACCCACAAGGGACACACAGAGCACACAACGGACCCACAAGGGCGACATGGGGGCATAGAAGGAGCACCGGCTTCCCTCTTTCGGCATTTTGAGATAGGAGCTATTTATATAATATTTAATATATATATTTAATATCTAACACCATCCCCTCTGGGCAGCTTCCATGAACTGCTTTCCTCCTCCCAGACGTACATTCATATCTATTGATTTATCTGTCTCCCCCGCCCCCTTCTATAACTCTTTTCCTTCTCCCCAGCCGGCACGGGGTGGACTTCAAATCCCAGAATCCCTTTGGAGCAAAGCTAAGGATTCTGGGAGTCGAGAAAAGGACGGTCCGGAAGGAGCTGATCTTGGGGAGGGCAGGCTGTCCCTGGGGGAGACGGGAGGCCCGTCGCAAAGCCCTGAACGCAGCAAACCCACAAATTCAACAATCCCAAACCGGCAATTTTTTTGGGGTGTGTGTGTGTGTGTGTTGAATGAAGGGGTGCAAAACAGGAAGGGGTGCGCCGTACAAAAAAAATTAAGCCCCCCCAACGGAGCCACTTTGGACAGCGAGACGGCCAGCCTCCAAATTTAATACTAAATAAAAATGCCGGCGTCTTCCTTTTTTCTATCACCCTCTTTTTTCCAGGCGGTAGAAATTTACAGTCCTCGACTTACGACAGTTTGGTTTAGTGACTTGTTCAAAGTTACAACGGCCGTGAAAAAAAGCGGCTTGGGACCGTTTTTTCACACTTAACAATCAAAATGCAGACGCTCGGCAAACCGACTCGTCTTTACGACGGTCGCAGCGTCCCCCGGGAGGTGGGGGGGAGGGTCACGCGATCCCCTTTCGCAATCTTCTGACCAGCAAAAGCCGATGGGGGGGAGGGGGGGAAAGCCAGATTCGCTTAACGACCGCGCGTCTAATTTACTCTCTCCAACGTCCGCCGCCAATCTTTTCAGGTCTGCGGCCGTTCCACTTAACGGCGGCGAGAAAGGTCGTAAAAACGTTAAAAATCGTCTTGGAAATTTGGGGGGGCTGAATGGTGGCCGTTAAGCCGAGGATTTCCCAGAATTGTCCAACCGATATTTTTTTTAAGAGTGGACAGCGGGGACCGGTTCAAAGATCCGGCGGTATTTTTGCTCAGCACCCCGAGCTTTTTAAAGGAGGGACCCCATTTCTCTCTCTCTCTTTAAAAAAAAAAAAACAGCGCCCCGTTGTGGGTTTGGGGGGGGAGGAAAAGGATGCGAGAAGACCCGAAGTGGATTTACAAGCAAGTCTCCGGATCGGAGGAATTCATCCGCGGGAACCAGCAATAGTCGTAAAGGGTGTCGCCTTCCGCCATGCGCAGGACGGGACCCTGTGGAGGCGAAGAGGAGAAATAAGAATAATCATAATAATAAAGTTGGAAGGGACCTTGGAGGTCATCTAGTCCAATTATGATAGCAGTATTCCAATATCTCAGGGGTTGCCACAAAGAAGAGGGAGTCAAGCTATTCTTCAAAGCACCTGAACCTGAAGGCAGGACAAGAAGCAACGGATGGAAACTAACCAAGGAGAGAAGCAACGTGGAACTAAGGAGAAACTTCGTGACAGTGAGAACAATTAACCAGTGGAACAACCTGCCTCCAGAAGCGGTGAATGCTCCAACACTGGAAGTTTTTAAGAAGAGACTGGACAGCCACTTGTCCGAAATGGTATAGGGTTTCCTGCCTGAGCAGGGGGTTGGACTCGATGACCTCCAAGGTCCCTTCCAACTTTATTATTATTATTATTATTATTATTATTATAACCCCCTGCTCAGGCAGGAAAGCTGGTTTGCTGGCTGGTTTGCTGGCGTTGCTGGCTGAGGAATTCTGGGAGTTGAAGTCCACAAGTCTTCAAGTGGCCAAGTTTGAAGACCCCCGATCTGGATTTAAGGCTGGCCTGGACTTTCCAGCTGTTAACAGCAATGGTTGATCAATCCAGGTCTGTTTTAACTCTGGTTTAACATGAGAGCTTGGGTTGTGCCGAGAACCAGAAGTTATCCTGGTTTGATTTTTAAGCTCTACCCGCTTACTCAGGGTTTCAGCCAAACTTGGGGAGAGAACGCACCTCTTATCTGCCCGCAAGGCCGACTCTGCCTTGTTCACAAGACTGGCAGATTCAAATCCTAGGTTTACAGCGACAAAGAAACAGACCGCCATGGGAAAGAGGTTAGAACGCATGCTGGTTTAGCACATCGGACTAACCCGACGTGGGTCGGTCCCTCGCTCTCAGCACAGCATACCACCCAGCGTTGGTAGGAGGAGAAGAAAGGAGTAAAGGTCGTCCTCCACTTACGACCGCAACGGAGCCCAACATTTCGGTTGCTAAGTGAGAAATTGGTGAAGTGAGCCTTGCCCCATTTTTGGACCTTCCTGGCCACCGTTGTTAAGTGAGTCACAGGGTTGTTAAGTGAATCCGGCTTCCCCCTTGACTTTGCTTGTCAAAAGGACACAAAACAGGATCGCGTTACACCCCGGGATGTAAATACGAGCCAGTTGCCAAGCGTGTGAATTTTGATCACGTGACCCTGGGGAGGCCGCAACGGTTGTAAGTACGAAAAATGGTCGTAAGTCGGTGCCACTGTAACTTTGAACGATCTCTCAATGCGTTGTTGCGAGTCGAAAAGGAACAATGAATCCACGTACCATTTCAGCCACGTCTCCCCACTGCTCTGCATACAGCTCTGGAGGAAGGTTGTATATCCGCAGTGTGTTGTCGGCACTGTTGGTAAGCAGGCAAGTCCCATCGGGAGCCCTGCAGGAAGAGGGGAGGGGGTGGGTGGTCAGAAACACCCCCAAAAAAGGGTCTCCCCCCTCCAGGAGGGGTTCTGCTGCTCCCGGCTCATCTCACTAAGCGAGTCGTTATTTTCAGCCACAAAAGAGGGGAAAATGGTAACACAAACCTGACAGGGAAAGTTGTGTTGCAACGAGGAATACAACCAACAAGAGGGCAGTACTTTTCGAAACCAAGAATGGATTTATGCCAGTGTTTCTCAGCCTCAGCAACTTTTAAGATGTGTGGACTTCAACTCCCACAATTCCCCAGTCAGCCATGCTGGCTGGGGGAATTCTGGGAGTTGAAGTCCACCTATCGTAAAGCAGGCCGGCTGGGGAATTCTGGGAGTTGAAGTCCACCGTCTTAAAGCAGGCTGGCTGGGGAATTCTGGGAGTTGAAATCCACCCGTCTTAAAGCAGGCTGGCTGGGGAATTCTGGGAAGTGAAGTCTACATCTCTTAAAGCAGGCTGGCTGGGGAATTCTGGGAAGTGAAGTCCACCATCTTAAAGCATGCTGGCTGGGGAATTCTGGGAGTTGAAGTCCACCGTCTTAAAGCAGGCTGGCTGGGGAATGCTGGGAGTTGAAGTCCACCTGTCTTAAAGCAGGCTGGCTGGGGAATTCTGGGAGGTGAAGTCCACCATCTTAAAGCAGGCTGGCTGGGGAATTCTGGGAGTTGAAGTCCACCATCTTAAAGCATGCTGGCTGGGGAATTCTGGGAGTTGAAGTCCACCGTCTTAAAGCAGGCTGGCTGGGGAATTCTGGGAGTTGAAGTCCACAGTCTTAAAGCAGGCTGGCTGGGGAATTCTGGGAGTTGAAGTCCACCTGTCTTAAAGCAGGCTGGCTGGGGAATTCTGGGAGGTGAAGTCCACCATCTTAAAGCAGGCTGGCTGGGGAATTCTGGGAGTTGAAGTCCACCATCTTAAAGCAGACTGGCTGGGGAATTCTGGGAGTGGAAGTCCACCTGTCTTAAAGCAGGCCGGCTGAGGAATTCTGGGAGTTGAAGTCTACATCTCTTAAAGCAGGCTGGCTGGGGAATTCTGGGAGCTGAAGTCCCCCCCCCCCCGCCTTAAAGCAGCCTGGCTGGGGAATTCTGGGAGTTGAAGTCCACGCATCTTAAGAGGAATTCTGGAATTAAAGTCCACACACCTCTCAAAGGGAAGTCCAAGAGTTGAAATCCACACACCTTAAAAGGAATTCTGGGAGTTGAAGTCCACATATCTTAAAAGTTGCTGAGGTTGAGAAACACCGATGGACCCAACTGAAGAATTCTGCCTGGGGGGGCCTGTATCTTCCTTTTAAGAGTTTACCAGCTTCCAACTGGAACTTGTGGGGTCCTCTGCCCATCTGCCTGCCTGCCCCATAGACTCCTCTTTTCTCCCATTTTTAACCCTTTCCCTCCCAGTCATTCAGCTGCCTTCTTCTTTACTTCTATCAGCCCCCACACCACCTCCATCGCTGCTGGGACCAGTCTCTAGGCCCCCGGGTGGGCTTCTTCTGTCCAGTCCCCATCCAAGGTGAGAAGAACCTGGAGCAGGCTGGGGGATTCTCCACGTCTAAGGACCAGCACCAGCTTCCCCAGGCAGGTCCAGCAGCAGCCCAAACCCAGAAGAAGTGGGAAGGGGCCTTCCTTTCCAAAACCCAGGTGGTCTCACCTGGACACCGAGAGCTCTCTGCCTGCTACTTACCACTTGCAGCCTTTCAAGAAGTTCTCCGGGACGTGACTGTACTCGGCCCACGCGCCTGTCAGAAGTCGGGGGGCCTGCCCAAAGTCGTACGCTGGGAAGCTAGGAGACGGGAGAAATAGGCCAGTTGCATCCTGTGAACTCAACTGCTAATTACTACTAACTAGTACTATAAAGGCTGCTAATTAATCTACCTTCGGCTGCTCTGCCATAACTAGCACTGAGGGTGTCACCTAGTTTGGGTGGGTCATGGAACTTCTGAAAGAAAACCACCCAGCTCAGAGAGCACCAAGGACCCCCCAGTCCTCCTCCTCTCTGCAAATCCCACAGCCTTCCAGCACTGATGATGTTAACTAGTTGGGTCATGAAACGTCTGCAAGGAAATAATCAAGCTCAGAGAGCACCAAGGATCCCTCAGTCCTCCCCCTCCTCTTCTTCCTTCCATCCTCCTCCTCCTCCCTTCTTCTTCTCTGCAAACTCCTCTCCCTCCTAGCACTGATGATGTTCCCTAGTTGGGTCATGAAACGTCTGCAAGAAAACTGCCAAGCTCAGAGAGCACCAAGGATCCCACAGTCCTCCTCCTCCTCCTCCTCCTCCTCCTCCTTCTCCTCTCCACACACCTCACTTCCTTCTAGCACTGATGTTATCTAGTTGGGTCATGAAATGTCAACATGACATGTGTAGAGAGCCCCAAGGACCCCACAGTCCTCCTCCTCCCCTCCTCCTCCTCTTCCTCTCTCCATAAACCCCACTCCCTTCTAACACTGATGATGTTACCTAGCTGGGTCATGAAACATCTGCAAAAAAAACCCCAAAATCAAAATTCAGAGAGTCCCAAAGAACCTACAGTCCTTGACCTCCTCCTCCTCCCTTCCCCCCCCCTCCTCCTCCTCAAATCCCACTCCCTTCTAGCACTGATGACATTACCTAGTTGGGTCCTGAAATGTCTACAAAAAAACCACCAAGATCAGAGAGCGTCAAGGATCCCTCAGTTCTCCTCCTCCTCTTCCTCCTCCTTGCAAACTATCTTCTAGCACTGATGATGTTCCCTAGTTGGGTCATGAAACGTCTACAAGAAAACCACCAAGATCAGAGAGCCTCAAGGACCCCTCGGTCCTTCTCCTTGTTCTCCTCCTCCTCCTCCTCTCTGCAAACTCCCCTCCCTTCTAGCACTGATGATGTTGCCTAGTTGGGTCCTGAAACGTCTGCAAGAAAACAACCAGGCTCAGAGAACACCCAGGACCCCTCACTATGCTGGCTTCCCCAACTCTAGCCATGCCATGCCTCAAAACCGCAGACTAGAAGACCTTCAAGGTCCCTTCCAACCTTATCCTCCTACGTTCACATCCAGGAGAAGAAACCTGCTCCGATATCTTCCTTTCTCCGGGATTGAGGAAGACTCAACTGCCTAAACGGAACGGTATTTTATTCGGAGTCCAACTCACTAATATTCTCCCCCATCGGTCAACGCTCCATTTCCTTCAACCACTTCTTTCCACTTCTCATTGCTCAGCTCTTCCTCCAAGTCCAGCGAAGAGTCCTGGAAGTGGGATTCGCCTTCCTTCCTGTCCGGAGAAAGTCCCTGGACAGCAGGATTTTCGTCTTCTTGAGCTCCGTTCAGCCGTGGCACTTTAGAAGCCGGTCCAGAACTTTCTCCCGCTTCCCCGTCGTTGTCCGTCGACTGTTGCAAGTCCACCGCAGCCAGGCTCTCCGCAGAGAATTCGGCGTCCATCACAAGCTTCGAAACGGGTCTCTTGAACAACAGCTGCTAAGTGAGACCCCACTTGGGCAGGGTTGATGCAAGCAATTCTCCTGGCTATAGCCTGAATTGCAGTTTCAATTTAGGAGGAGAACGCGGTTTTATTCATCCCAGCTTAGGAAAGGGAAGGATGCCACGAGGAAGTGAGGTTTCTGGGGATTACAAAACAAAAAATATCAATGTTCTTGATTATGTCGAAACAGAATAGAATAGAAAATAGAATAGAATACAGAATAGAATAGAATAGGACAGAACATAGAATATAGAATATAGAATATAGAATATAGAATAGGATAGGATAGGATAGGATAGGATAGGATAGGATAGGATAGGATAGGATAGGATAGAAGAGAGTATAGAATAGTATAGAAGAGAGTATAGAATACAGAATAGAATAGAATATAGAATAGAACACAGAATAGAATAGAACAGAACATAGAATACAGAACAGAATAAAATAGAATAGAATAAAATAGAATAGAATAGAAATACAGAACAGAATAAAATAGAATAGAAATACAGAATAGAATAGAATAGAATAGAAATATAGAATAGAAATACAGAATAGAATAGAATAGAATAGAAATAAGGAATAGAATAGAATAGAATAGAATAGAATAGAATAGAATAGAATAGAATAGAATAGAATAGAATAGAATAGAATAGAATAGAATAGAATATAGAATACAAAATAGAATAGAATCGAATATAGAATACAAAATAGAATAGAATATAGAATAGAATAGAAAATAGAATAGAATAGAAATACAGAATAGAATAGAATAGATAGAATAACAGATTCGGAAGGGACTTTGGAGGTCCTCTAGTCTAGTCCAACCCTTTTCCATTTCACACAGATGGATGTCCAATCTCTTCAACTGTAGCAAGTTATTCTGGGTACAAGTGTTCCAGACCAGCACAGCATTTAGTAGCCCGATAAAGCTTTCTCGTATTTGACAGAGCAAGGAAATTAACACTTAAAACCAAAATACGAGTCCTTCTAATACAGCTCGTCCTTGACTTACAATCGTTCATTTAGTAACCATTCAATAAGTTACAACAGGGCTGAAAAAAGCGACTGAACGACCGTTTTTTACACTTTACAACTGTTGCTGCGGGATCAAAATTCACACGCTCAACCACTGACTCATATTTATGACGGTCGCAGCATCCTGGGGTCACGTGATCCCCTTTGGCGACTTTCCAACCAGCAAATTCAACGGGGAAGCTTAGCGACCACTGCACAACTGCAGTGATTCACTTAACGATGGTGGCGAGAAAGGTCGCCCAATGGAGCAAAACTCACTTAACGACTGTCTCGCTTAGCAACGGAAATGTGGGGCTCCATTGCGAACGTAAGTCGAGGACTACCTTGTGCAGTCATCAAATTAATTTATAATAAATGATAAATACCTAATAAATTAAGGGGTGTCCTTCATTACATCAATAACTTTATGTATAATAGTAAATTATTGCACAATTCAATGAAATACTAAATTAAAGGACGTCCTTCGTTACATTAATTTATAATGATTAATTTAATTAAGGGATGGCCACCATAACATCAATCAACTTAATGCATAGTAATAAATAGTGCAACGATATAACAAGCTAAGGGGTGGCCATCCTTGCATTAATTTTTAATAAATGATCAACCTAATAAAATAATAAATTTAAGGGCTGGGCATCCTTAAATTGATTTATAATAAGGAATTATTGAATGAAATGCAACAATAAATTAAGAGCGGCCGCCATTCAAATTAAGCATCCTGACCCGGCGGTGCACCGTAACGGAGAAGACCAGACGCGCGTTCAAGGTCGACACGTGTCACCATCGTCACGTGTAAATGATCTGATGCGTGCAGAGCTGCGCAGCGTCGTCAAGGGCGAGCTCCGAGCCTCCCCGAGGCAGCTTCCCCGGGAGGAGGAGGCGAAAGGCGGCCCGCCTTCAACTTGCCTCCCGGAAGCTTCTTCCCCGCGTTCAGGCGATGGGCGGCGAAAGGGGGCCGCCATGACACCCCAGGCCCCGCCCCCTGGTCGCGACGCGGAATCTCGCGAGAGTTGGAGGATTTCAGGCGTCGCGCCATTTTTCCGCACGTAGAGATAAGAAATTGTAGAGCAGACCCCCACACACACACCCGGAGGTGTAAATTGAAACTTCCGGGTACAGCATTGTCTTTAAATTCCTCCTTAAATATCAGAGAGAATTAAATCTCTTCAAGGAGGCAATTGTGGAAGTCAGAATTGTTTTAACCTGAATTTAAATCAGGGGCCTTCAAATTGGGCCCTTTTATGACTGGTGGACTTCAACTCCCAGAATTCCTCAGCCAGGCACTCCTATTCTATTCTATTCTATTCTATTCTATTCTATTCTATTCTATTCTATTCTATTCTATTCTATTCTATTCTTATTTCTTCTTATATTCTATTCTGTTCTGTTCTGTTCTACTATTATTCTATTCTATTCTATTATTATTTCTTATTCTATTCTATTCTATTATTATTCTATTCTATTCTATGATCAAAATTCAGAGGCTTGGCAACTGACTCGTATTTATGACAGTTGTCACAGTGTCCCGGGGGTCATAGGATCCCGTTTTACGACCTTCTAGCAAGCAAAGTCAACGTGGAAGCCAAACTCACTTAACAGCCGAGTTACTCACTTAACAACTGCAGTGATTCACTTAACAACGGTGGCAAGCCAGGTCGTAAAACGGAGCCAAAACTCACTTTGACAACTTTCTCGCTTAGCAATGGAAATTTTGGGCTCCGTTGTCGTCGTAAGGTGAGGAATTTTCCAGGCAACTGGGGGGGGGGGCAGCCATAGGAATCTGAGTGGGGGCACAGAGAGGTGGGGGCCTCTGCATTGTGTGACCTGGTTGACCTATCTGGCTTCTTTCTGCCAACATGAAACATGGAGCATTGTGGTATCTTCGACCCACACTCTCCGGTCGAGTTGTTAGCGTGTTCTTTCCAGCGGTAAAAGTGTCCGAGTTGCACAATGCGACACTTGTGGCCTTTCCCCCACTTGTCGAGTGGAAGGGCTCCCCCCCCACAATCCTTCCCCACCCGTCTATTCATTAGCTTTTCTTTTAATCCTGCCTTTGTGACTCAAGATGGGAAACGTACATAATAATCCTTCCTCCGTCTCTTTTCCACACAACAGCCCTGCGGGGGGGGGGGGGTTGGACGGCGAGAGAGGGACTGGCCCGAAGTCGCCCAGCTGCCTTTCATTCCTAAACTGGGACTAGAACTCACAGCCTTTTGGGGATTGGCCCAAAGTCGCCCAGCCAGTTTTCGTGTTTAAGGTGAGACTAGAACCCCCAGGTGCCTGGTCACTGGCCCAAAATCACCCAGCCAGTTTTCGTGCCTAAGGCGGGACTAGAACTCACCGTCTCCTGGTGATTGGCCCAAAGTCACTCAGCCAGCTTTTATGGCTAAGGCGGGACTAGAACTCACCGTCTCCTGGTGATTGGCCCAAAGTCACCCAGCCAGCTTTCGTGTTTAAGGTGGGACTAGAACTCACTGTCTCCTGGTGATTGGCCCAAAGTCACCCGGCCGGCTTTTATGGCTAAGGCGGGACTAGAACTCACCGTCTCCTAGGGATTGGCCCAAAGTCACCCAGCCGGCTTTTATGGCTAAGGCACAACTCTATCACCTAACTGCGGTTACAACTAACCCGGTTTACACGCCGTGAAAATGGGCGACCTTGCATCTTTAACTGACCCCTTGAAGGCATCTGCTGGTTCATGTGAAAAGGACGACCCCAGCCTCTCAAGTCTGGTGCCCAGAAGGCACTCTTGGCACTCTTCCAAGCATGACGGAGACCGAAAGGGAGCCGAGTGCGAAAATCAGCACCCAGGAATGTTCGTTTGCAACAGAGATCAGGACATCTGCAAGGGGACGAAAATCTCAAGTCCGCGGCATGAAGAACTGTGTTAAAGATCAACATGTGGCCTCTGATCTCCTTCAGATCACGCCAGCTTCTTCTTCTGAGGGCCTCCCACCGTCGGTGGTCAATGAGGGCAGGCAACCAAGCGGAGAAGGCCCGGCTGTCCACGGGGGCCAAGGGTCAGGCGTGGCCTTTAAAGGACCAGCGTTCAGCAGAGGAACAGCGGCAGGTTCTTCAAGACATCTCCTGGCCACCATGAGCTTCCTTGTCCGTCCTTGGGCCAAAAGGGACGCTCTGGATGTGGTGCGGCTGGTTAGGGTGAGGAGCTGGGACGGTGGGGAGCTGGGAAGGGCAAAAGAGGGGGGGTCTCAGGGGTGCAGGAGGAAGGCGGCAGTGGTGGTGGGGTTGGGGATCCACCATAACCTGGTTGTTGATTGATTCATGATGTGCCATGAATTCAGTGTGGGCATCTAAAGGGGCTTTCTCAACCTTGAAGACTTGAAGACGGGTGGACTTCAACTCCCAGAATTCCCCAACCAGCTATTCCCAGAAGTCCACCCACTTTAAAGTCTCCAAGCTTGAAAAACACCTGACCTACTTGGATGCTCTTCGTGAAGATCTCTCTCCAACTTGGTCCTTCGGGTCTTCTAATGGTGTCTCCCTCACCACTACACCTCAGTCCGTCCCCCTTCCTGCTGGTTGTCCTCTCCTTCTCTTCCCTTCCACTTTTCCCACCATGATGGACTTCTCCAGAGGTTGGATGGCTTGCCTCAAGAGTTATTGATTGATTGATGGTGACCATCAAGGCAGCGTCAACCCTTAACAACCTCCTAGAATGATGTTCTCCATGAAGATCTATCTCCAGCCTGGTCCTTCAGCTCTTCCAAGGTGGCCCCATCGCCATTGGGACTTGAGTTCCTCCACCTTGCTGCTCCTCCTCCTCCTCTTCTTCTCTTCCCTTCCACCTTTTCTTCCCATCCACCTTCCCTTCCACCTTCCACCTTCTTCTCTTCCCTTCCACCTTCCACCTTCTTCTCTTCCCATCCACCTTCCACCTTCCCTTCCTCCTTCCACTTTCTTCTCTTCCTGACCACCTTCCCTTCCATCTTCTTCTCTTCCTGTCCACCTTCCCTTCCATCTTCTTCTCTTCCCTTCCACCTTCCACCTCTTCCCTTCCACCTTCTTCTCTTCCCTTCCACCTTCCACCTTCCCCACCTTGGCTTTGGGCTGGGTGGGATATGGAGAGAGAGGAACCCCCATCTTGGTTTGTCGCCGCTGTTGGAGAAACCTCGATAAGACTTTTTTGAGGCAAAGAAGGGGTTGTCCGAAGTCGAAGACGGATGAGGAGGACAGAGAAATGGACTCTGGTTTGGACTCTCCTCGCTGGAGTGAGACCCCGGAGAAGACCCCAGAATGTTCCGGTCCACTCACGAGAGTTTCCCTCTTTTTCAGGAACTGGCGGCATCTCACAACGCCCTCCACCAGGTGAAAACCTCTCCAGAGGGTAAGTCCCTGTTCCCACTCAAAAAAGCGTTTAACGGAACCAAGTTCAGGTAGTCCTCGGCTTACGACCACCACGGAGCCCCACATTTCCGTTGCTAAGCGAGACAGTTAAGTGAGTTTTGCCCTTTTTTACGACCTTTTTTGCCTCAGTTGTTAAGGGCAGAGGGGGGAAAACCAGGCTCGCTTAAGAACCGCGTTACTACCTTAACAACTGCAGTGAAGGTCGTAAAGTGGGGCAAAACCTGCTTAACAACCCTCTCGCTTAGCGACGGAAATTTGGGGCTCAATTGTCGTCGTACGTCGAGGGTCGCCTGGCGCATCCCTTCTAAATTGTAAGACTGGACAGCCATTTGTCTGAAATGGCATAGGGTTTCCTGCCTGAGCAGGGGGTTGGACTAGATGACCTCCAAGGTCCCTTCCAACATCATCATCATCATCATCATCATCATCATCATCATCATTATTATTATTATTATTATTATTATTATCCTGACGATCCTTGGATTCTCTCTCTTCATTCGTAGAAACCACTATTTGCAACTCTGATCTCCCAGTGTGTGTGTTTGTGTGTGTGTGTGTGTGTGTTTGTGTGTATAGCGTATCAGTGCTGCAATTTTTTTTCCACCTTGCCATCCACCCTTGGAGAGATAAAACTGTTTAATCGCCCAACAAGCGGTTTAAACTTTAACCTCTTTAACTTCAAACTTGTCTGAACTCTCGACCGATTTCCTCTGCAGCGCTCCAGAAAGAGGGGTTTGAAAAGGATGCCATCTTTGGGTACCTGGTGGCTGAGGTGCCCCCCGCGCAAAAAAGCAAAGACGGTACGGCAACAGGCCGGGGTCCCCTTGCAGGAGGGGGTGGGGGGAGAAGCCCAGCCCTTGGGAGGGTGGGAAAGGCGTGGGAATTGGGGTGAAGGGGAAGGCAACCCTGCCCCAAAACAATGTGTTATGCCTTACCGCCATCACTGGGTCGGTTACGATGCCCGAAGGAAATGGAAGAGGGTTTGCCGTGGTTTGTGCCGATTCGGTCAAGGGGTTAAGGTGCCAGGAGACTGTGAGTTCTAGATCCACCATCGGCATGAAAACCGGCTGGCTGACTTTGGGCCAAGCACCAGGAGACGGTGAGTTCTAGTCCCACCTTAGGCGTGAAAGCCGGCTGGGTGACTTTGGGCCAAGCACCAGGAGACGGTGAGTTCTAGTCCCACCTTAGGCTCAAAAGCCGGCTGGGTGACTTTGGGCCTGTCCCCCTCTCTCAGTCCAACCCACTTCACAGGGCTGTTGTGGGGGAAACAGGAAGAGGAAAGAATAATAGGCATATTCACTGCCTCAACTTACTTGTAAAAAAAATAAAGGCGGGATATAAAAGAAAGAACAAAGAAAGAAAGAAAGAAAGAAAGAAAGAAAGAAAGAAAGAAAGAAAGAAAGAAAGAAAGAAAGAAAGAAAAAGAAAGAAAGAAAGAAAGAAAGGAAGGAAGGAAGGGAGGGAGGGAGGGAGGGAGGGAGGGAGAGAGAGAGAAAGAAAGAGAAAGAAAGAAAGAAAGAAAGAAATAAAGAAAGAAAGAAAGAGAAAGAAAGAAAGAAAGAAAGAAAGAAAGAAAGAAAGAAAGAAAGAAAGAAGACAGACAGGAAGGAAGGAGGGAGGGAGGGAGGGAGGGAGGGAGGGAGGAAGGAAGGAAGGAAGGAAGGAAAAAAGAATAAGAATAAAAGCAGAATAACAGAATAATAACAGAATAACAACTTACAACTTACTTGTAAAAAAAATAAAGGCGGGATATAAATGAAAGAAAGGAAGGAAGGAAGGAAGGAAGGGAGAGAGAGAGAGAGAGAGAGAGAGAAAGAGAAAGAAGACAGACAGGAAGGAAGGAGGGAGGGAGGGAGGGAGGGAGGAAGACAGAGAAGAAAGAAAGAAAGAAAGAAAGAAAGAAAGAAAGAAAGAAGGAAGGAAGGAAGGAAGGAAGGAAGGAAGGAAGGAAGGAAGGAAGGAAGGAAGGAAGGAAGGAAGGAAGGAATAATTTTACAAAAATACTCACCCCCTTCCAGCCCCCTTATGGCTCCATCCGGGTTTCCATTCTCCATCCTTACAAACACTTCTGAACCGTTCCAAAACCGGATTCTGGGACGGCAGAGACTTGAACGCATCGCCGGGAAGATCCGTGAAACCCCAGCGAGAAACGGGTGGGAAAAATTCAACGCCTTTTGCCCGTGAATTGGGAAGCCAGCCGATGCTCTTTGATCCCCCACCCCTCCCCAGGTGCAGAATTCAGGTTTATCCTTTTTCCCCCCCTCAGTGCCCTTTCGTTTAACCCGGTTTGCGGCTCCTTTCCCCCCCTGCAGGACACACAATTGTCGGCTATCAGTTCCACTACTTGAGCTACTGCACCTGGGATGGCCCGGTTCTCTTCGGCGAAGATCTTTACGTCATGCCGGAATTCCGAGGTAGCAGAGAAATTCGGGGCTTTGGGAGGTGTCCGAAAGGGCCCTTCTGTTACGTACGACGGGTGGTGGTGGGGGTCCTCGATTTAGCGACGCCACGAAGTTCTGATGGATCTTACCTGATCTTACCCGGGGGCGTTCTGACAACTCAGATTCCAAGTTTCAAATATACCGGTCGTTCTGGACTTACGACGATTCGTTTAGCAACCGCTCGAGATTACAACGGCGCTGAAAAAAGTGACTTGGGACCGTTTTTCACGCCTAACGGCCGTCGCAGCCTCCCTGTGATCACATGATCAAAATCTGGACTCCTGGCAACGGGTTCGTCTTTACGACTGATCCGCTGCACAGCCCTGCAGAGTAGACCACTGCCGATGGCACAAAAATCAAGGTTTTTTGCAGTTTCTTTTTCTTCAGTGGCAGGCAGGGGCAGCCCCTCCTGGTCAGACCAGCTCGAGCAAAAGTCCTGCAAGTCCCCGACTTACAATGGTTCGCTTAGTGACCGTTCAAAGTTACAATGTCCATGAAAAAAGTGACTTAGGACCGTTTGTCAGAGCGTGCGCAGTCTTATTGCGCTGAGATAACCCAGGAGTAAACACAGTAAACAGTGGTTTGTATTAAATGGTGGTTTATCTTACACTATCTACAATATTATAGACCAGGAACAATATACATACACGTGCTAATGCAGCAGGATCCAACTAACCACAGTTACAGCAGGAAACGGAAGAGAGAGAACACAAAGGCTCTTAAAGAGACTCAGACCCTGCTGAGTCATTCCCATCATTACATTACATCTTACATCTTACGTTACATAAGCTGGTTAGCTGTTAAATCAATACCTCGACACCGTTTTTCACACTTATGACCGTTGCAGCAACCAATTCTACGTGGGACAAGCATCACGTCCATCAAAATCAAACATTAGATTTATCCTTCTCGTCTTTTCTATTACCTATTTCCTTAGCTTCTTATGACTATAACTTTGCGGTTTGATTCTTAGGACTTAACGTTGATTGCTTTGATTAGTTTCCCATTATGATTTACGACGATTGCTTATTTATTATCCTATGACTATCACTGAATGTTGATTTAGGAAGATTGTATTTTAGGATTATGATCGTGATTTATCACTTGATGCTTACGCACCAGAGACAAATTCCTCGTGTGTCCAAACACACTTGGCCAATAAAGAATTCTTCTTATAAATATATATATATATATATATATATATATATATATATATATGATTTTTCTCTCTCTTTCTCTCTCTCATCTTCCTGGCCAGGGAGAGGAGTTGGCACCGCCTTGCTGAACCGAGCATCCAAGGTAAGACCCACGGGTAGCAGTCTAGCCAGCAAGTCTTCCCCTAGTCCAGGGGTAGGCAACCTTGGCTCTTTTATGACTCGTGGACTTCAACTCCCAGAATTCCTGAGCCAGCATGGCTCAGCTTGGAAACCTCTCCCTTTCCCCTCAGCATGGCTGGCTCAGGAATTCTGGGAGTTGAAGTCCAGGAGTCATAAAAGAGCCAAGGTTGCCTACCCCTGCCCTAGTCCAATCCACCGGCCTCTAAGGGCTCCTCCCAAATCAAACAAACCTGGTTTTTCATCTCTTATCCCCAGATCGCCCTGGAAAAGGGATGCTCTCAATTCCGGTTTATCTCAGCCGAGAAGCATCAAACCACGACCGGTTTCTATCACAAGAAAGGGGGCGTGAACGTCACTGACCGTGATTCTTGGCACGTGTTCCGGATCGACAGGGACCCCCTTGCGAAGCTGGTGGGGGAAGCTGCAGCCAAGCCGAACCCCGTTTCCTCGCAGCTTTAGACACCCCCCCACAGACACTTCCAATTCTACCCAGATTAGCCAGTGCAATTCCAAAGGGGTGACTCAGGACCCCCCACCTCTCCCCTACCTGTGCGCCGGTTGAGGGGGGTGGAATACATTTTTTTCCTCTTGTTTCTTTCTGGAAGGCCGAAGTTTGACCCTCCCCACCTCCTTTGACAAGAAGGCAGAAGGCAGAAGGCAAAAGACAGAATGCAGAATACAAAATGCAGAAAGCAAAATACAGAATGCAAAATGCAGGCTTGAGGATGCAGAACGCAGAATGAAGAGTGCAGAATATAGAATGCAGAATGCAGAATGCAGGACTGAGGATGCAGAATGCAGAATGCAGAATATAAAATGCAAAACACAGAATGCAGAATGCAAAATGAAGCGTGCAGAATATTAAAATGCAGAATGCAGAATTACAACCGAGTTGAAAGGGACCTTGGAGGTCTTCTAGTCCATCCCCATGCTTGAGAACAAAATAAAAGCTAGGGGAGGGCTCTTTTACAGCCATCTTTTTCCTCTCTTTCCCCTCCTGTGGTTGAAATCCTGCAAGCAACCCCCTGCCCAGCAGGATTTGAACACGATGCAGAGGGAACAAGGAAAGGAGGAAGGCCCCAAAATGAAACAGTGCAAATTCTTTCATTCACGCTCTCTCGAATTAGGACTTAATTTGCAGGCCTAAGAAGGCAAGGGGACCGGAGATTTGGGGTGCTTGGCATGGAAAGGGGGGCTTCTGGGGTGTCCTGGCAGCTGAGCACAGAGACCTGGATTTCCAAGGGATTGCAACCATTTCCATGGCTAGGTTCTCTTTCCACCGGGGTGGGCTGGAATAACTCCGAGAATTTGCAGCCAGGAGGGTTTAAAGTTTGGGGTTAAAGAGGATTAAGCTGAGATTAAGCCAGGAAGAAACTGGCTAGGGATTTGGGGACTGGGACTGCAAAACTGAAACCCTCACAGTCCCAGCAAATCTGTTGGGCTCCAGGCTTAACCTGGAGTGAGTTCTATCAAACCAGGATTGCAAAACCCCGGGTCGGCCACTAGGGGGCAACCCAACAGCTACAGTTTTTGTTTGGCGCCCTCTGGTGGCTGCCCCGATTGCTGCAACCCTCAAATCTGCTTTTTTGGCTTCTGATTCTTGCTGACCTGGGAGAGTATTAAAAGAGCTTGTGAAATGCTTTTTTTTTAGTCCCAGGTTTTATTTTTCCGGGAAATTTAAGTCTGAATTGAAGACAATTTAAGAAAGAAGATTGTTGCTTTGCGTTGCAGTGCCCGCCCCCTTAATTGCAGCCGTGTCAAAATTGTGGGTTTGTTGACTCACACATTTTCCCTGGGGGGGGGGGGGAACAGAATAGCGAAAATGAACCCGGAAGTTCCACCTAGTGATCGAGAAAGAGAGTGAGTCTATCTACACTATTCCTACCTCTATGTTATTGTTACGCTACTGCCCTACGTACTGCGTCTCTCTCTTTTCCCCTTGAATCTCGCGAGATCTAAGCGTCTCCACGCGAGATATCTCTGCTTGTAGTTTCAGAATACAAAGAGCTAATAAATTCAGACCTGTTTTCTGCTTCCGGCAGTGTTTAGCCAAGCTGCAAAATTCAGAGTTTTCTGCCATTTTACCACTAATTTGTGTATTTAATCCTGTTTTGCCTCCTAAAATCACTCAGATAAGCCCCTGAGTGGAAGCCCCACTGATTTCCGCGGGTGCAATTTACATGTGTATCCACCCTCTAGGTCCAAAGCGTGCAAAATCTATTTTTAAAACTTTTATTTTTAAACAGTGCTTTTTTCAAAAAACCGATTCTGCTGCACAATCTTTTGCCCAGGGCCCCAAATACATCTTGTAATTAAAATGCCACGGTTGCAAATAGCAAAGACAAAATCCTTTGCAAGATTTTGTGCATTACAGTCATAAAGCTACACCAAATATTTGGAAGGTTTTCCCGGCAAAGGTGGCATCGAACCAGGGTTGAAGGGTTGAAACCAGGAGGGGTAGCAATGTCTCCGCTGCTTTGCAGATAGTCCTCAACTTACGACCACAACTGGCACCACAGTTTCCGTTGCTAAGCAAGGCGGTTGTTGAATGAGTCACACCTAATTTGATATCCTTTTTGCCGTGGTTGTTAAGCAGATCCCTGCAGGATCGGGGTCGTTAAGCGAATCCGGCTTCCCGCTTGTGGGAAGTCAACTGGGAAGGTCGTAAAAAGGGGATCACGTGACCCCGGGACGCTGCGACCGTCGTAAATACACAATGCCAAACGCCCGAATTTTGATCATGTGACCGCAAGGAGGCTGCGACCGTCATAAGCGTGAGGAGTGGTCATAAGATACTTTTTTTCAGTCCTGTTGTAACTTGGGTCGGTAAACAGATGGACGTAAATTGAAGGACTATCTGTATTTCATCCAGCTTGTGTCCAGCTTCAGAAGAATAGAAGGATTTAGCAAATTGGAGATATCCCAGTTTTTCTTAAAATTGGCCCACTTTAAGACATGTGGACTTCAACTCCCAGAATTCCCTGCTGGGGGAATTCTGGGAGTTGAAGTCCACATGTCTTAGAGTGGGCCATGTTTGAGAAACACTGGACTAGATCCCTCGGTTCCTGGACATTTGCAAAACATAATTCCTCCCGGCTGTGTCAAGTCTACCTTGTGGCCAAGCCACGATCCACAATGAAGGAGACGCTTCTGGATGGAGAACCCCAAGATTTGCAGTGGGGATCCTTCTCAGAGGTGGGACGAGGGTCTGCAAAGATGCTCGGACGTCTACAAACGGAGCACGCCGAGGAAGGTCCCGTGGGTGGAGATGTCAAAGGAGGCGTTGAAACGTGGGATGCGCAGACTCAGACGGTCCCCCTGGTGCAGTTGGAAAACCCCTAGAAGTAGGGAAAAAAGGGGGTTCAGACACAGGGACCCACGTTGAACAGAACCGCCAGCCCAGCTACGGATCGCACCAATGCCCCCTATGGGCTGAGGACATGTGCCACAAGATCAGGAGAAAACTATAGGGTGGGTTGGACTAGATGACCTACAAGGTCCCTTCCAACTCTGTTATTCTATTCTATTCTATTCTATTCTATTCTATTCTATTCTATTCTATTCTATTCTGCCTTCCCACTATCGACTAAGAAAGTTTTCCAGTTAAAACAAAAAACAAAAATGCAATGAAGGTAGTCTATATGCCTTTGTTATGAAACTCTTGCGGGCTGGGGAATTCTGGGAGTTGAAGTCCAGCCGTCTTAAAGGGCCAGAGGTTGCAAAAAAACACCCTGGTTTAGACGTTCCGGACAGGTGAATGGCGACTCACCTCCGCTGTAGCAGCTGTTATAAGCCTTCTCCACCTTGGGCGGCATACTCTGGACGCAGCGGAAGAGGATCTGGTCCGGCTTGCCCAAGGCCACTCGCCGTAGGACCTGCCCCATGGTAAAAGTGGGGTCATGGAACAGCACCTAGGAAGGAGGGGAGGAAGAGGGTAGACGTGACCTTATCTGAGCTCATTTAATAATAATAAATAAATAAAGTTGGAAGGGACCTTGGAGGTCATCTAGTCCAACCCCCTGCTCAGGCAGGAAACCCTAGACCATTTCAGACAAATGGCTGTCCAGTCTCTTCTTAAAAACTTCCAATGTTGGAGAAGGAAGGAAGGAAGGAAAGAAGGAAGGAAGGAAGGAAGGAAGGAAGGAAGGAAGGAAGGAAGGATAACAGAATAAAAGCAGAATAACAGAATAATAACAGAATAACCACAGAATAACAGAATAACAACAGAATAACAGAATAATAGAGTTGGAAGGGACCTTGGAGGTCATCTAGTCCAACCCCCTGCTCAGGCAGGAAACCCTAGACCGTTTCAGACAAATGGCTGTCCAGTCTCTTCTTAAAAACTTCCAGTGTTGGAGAAGGGAAGGAAGGAAGGAAGGAAGGAAGGAAGGAAGGAAGGAAGGAAGGAAGGAAGGAAGGAAGGAAGGAAGGAAGGAAGGAAGGAAGGAAGGAAGGAAGGAAGGAAGGAAAAAAGAATAACAGAATAAAAGCAGAATAACAGAATAAAAGCAGAATAACAGAATAATAACAGAATAACCACAGAATAACAGAATAACAACAGAATAACAGAATAATAGAGTTGGAAGGGACCTTGGAGGTCACCTAGTCCAACCCCCTGCTCAGGCAGGAAACCCTAGACCGTTTCAGACAACTGGCTGTCCAGTCTCTTCTTAAAAACTTCCAGTGGTTTCATTCCATTTACAAGTAGTCCTCTCGACTTACGACAATTCATTTAGTGGCTGAAGTTACACCGCTACTAAAAAAAAAAAAAAAAAAGCGACTGACGATCGTGTTTCACACTTACGACCGTTGCAGCCTCCCGGTGATCACGTGATCAAAATCTACACCCTTGGCGACTGACTCGTATTTACGACGGTCGCAGCCTCCCAGAGGGATCACGCAATCCCCTTTTTGCGACCTTCAAAGTCAATGGGGAAGCCAGGTTCACTTAACAAACATGTGACTCACTTAACGATGGCAGTGGCTTCTCTTCACAACTGTGGCAAGGAACGGTCGTAAAATGAAGCAAAATTCACGGGACAACTGTCTGGCTCGCTTGTGGCCGTACGTTGAGGACTACCTGTTGTTTGGAGACAAACTGCTTTGTCTGGCGCACACACAACGATGGAGAACCACACAAGTGGTACAGGGGTCCCCCCCTCCAGAATCTAACCGGCTCCGACCCTGCTTAGCTTTTTGACATCGTTCAAAGACTTTGCTGCTTGCTGCCAGCAGTCCTTGACTTATGACCACAATTGGGATTGCTAACTTATGGGGCCGTTAAGTGGCCGCTCCTGATTTTGCTGTGGTCGTTAAGCCGCTCCAACTTAACGTGAAATCCAATCGTGCAAACACTCTCGTTAAATGAATCCTTATACTGTGGTTGTTAAATGAATCCTTGGGTCATTAAGTGAATCTGGATTCCCCCATTAACTTTCCTTGCTGGAAACCCCCCCAGGAAGGTTGCAAACGGCCATCTGGGACGCTGCAACCTTCGTTAAATAGAATTTTTTTAAAAAAACTCCGGTTGTTAAGTGAATCCTTAGAGTTGTTAAATGAATCGTTAGGTCGTTAAGTGAAGCACTGATTTTTCTTGTCGGAAGCCCTGCAGGAAAGTCACAAAAAGTGGTCACACGACCCTGGGACGGTGCAACCATTATAAATATATATGTTAGTTCCCAAGAATTTTGATCAGGGGACTGGCTGGGATGTTTGGCTGGATGTAAATGCGAGGACAGGTCCCGTCCTAAATTCAGACGGTCGTTAAATGAGTTGCCGTAAGTCGAGGACTGCCCTGTCATACAATCCTGCCAGCAACCAAGCGACATTTCCAAGGTAAAATTGGTCAAAACACTCAGCCCTGCCCCAGAGATGCATCTTAGCAAAACAACAACAGATTAAAGAGATTTAAATTCAGCGTATTTTTGCCTTTCGTGTTCACAATTTATAATTGGCCTCCTTTGTCAATCGGCTTTGTTGACGCCTGAAGCCACAACGGGACCTTCTCTGAAGCCGAAACCTGGATATCTTTGCATTTAAAACGATTTTTTTCAAAAACATTGTTTCATTTATCATGGCTTGGATAATTTCAATTTTTTTTTCTTTTTTTTTTTTCTTTTTTTGGTGTCCTTCCACCGTTCTGTAGCAGCCGATGCCTTTGGGCTCAGGTCAAAATCTTCCTTCTTAGTAAAACATCATGAAGGATTTAGGAACCGGGCTGGTCTTAAGAGGCAGTCCTCGACTTACGACCGCGACTGAGCCCAAAATTTCAGTTGCTAAGCGAGAGACAGTTGTTAAGGGAGTTTTGCCCCATTTGACGACTTTTCTTGCCGCCGTTGATAAGCGAATCAATGCTCCAACACTGGAAGTTTTTAAGAAGAGACTGGACCGCCCTTTGTCTGAAAATGGAATAGGGTTTCCTGCCTGAGCAAGGGGTTCGACTAGATGACCTCCAAGGTCCCTTCCGAGTCTGTTATTCTGTTATTCTTCCTTCCTTCCTTCCTTCCTTCCTTCCTTCCTTCCTTCCTTCCTTCCTTCCTTCCTTCCTCCCTCCCTCCCTCCCTCCCTCCCTCCCATTTCCTTCCTTCCTTCCTTCCTTCCTTCCTCTCTCCTCCCTCCCTCCCTCCCTTCCTTCCTCCCTTCTCATTTTCATCTCCCCTCCCTCCCTTCTTTCCTCCCTCCCTCCCTTCTTTTTCATCTCCCCTCCCTCCCTCCCTTCCTTCCTTCCTTCCTTCTCATCTTCCTCTCTCCTCCCTCCCTCCCCTCTCCGCTTCTCGGGGTGGGGTGGGGTCTCTCACCTGGCTGTAGACGAAGTAGAGCCCGGTGTGCCGGACCACCACGTCTTGCCCGCTGGGCTCCAGGGCTCGGCCCTGATGCAGGAAAGGGGACCACCAGATCTCCGTGGCGTCTCCCTCCTCTGCAGGGGACGGGGAGGAAACAGAGCTCGTATTGGAACACACACACAGAGAGAGACACAAACACACACACACCATCTGCCCCTGAGCCCTGCCAGCCTTTGTTCTGGGTCTTTAGCAGGGCAGGCAGCAGTTCAACAGGGGAGGCTGGTCCCTGACCCGAGAGAGCTTCAATCGGGCCACTTCCCCCCCCCGCCCCAGCTCCACCCTTGGCACTCTGGACCGAAACATTTTGTTCCATCAATCATCTTCCCCCCCACCCCGGGAGCCAAAGACTAGTTTACAAACATTACAGTCACAATCTTTTAAAATTACATTTCTGGGGGGGGGGGTCAGCAGTCCCCCCCTTAATTAAGACAGAGGGCGGCACCAGGCAGAAGGTCAGGCTTGCCCAGTGGGGGATCAGCCCCAACTGCTAATCCCTGGGCCAGCCTGCCAAGGGTGCCAGTCAGAAGGAAATTGGCAAGTCCCGGAAAGAGACAGCGTGGGGTTTTCCCAGCCTAGATCAGAGGAGGAAGAGGAAGAGGAGGGGGAGGAGGAGGAGGAGGAGGAGGAGGAGGAAGACTAAGGGGTCCCTGGTGCTCTCTGAGCTTGGTTGTTTCCTTGTAGACGTTTCATGACCCAACTATGGAACATTATCAATGCTAGAAGGGAATGGGGTTTGAGGAGGAGGAGGAGGAGGAGAAATAGGGTTTCCTGCCTGAGCAGGGTGTTGGACTAGAAGACCTCCAAGGTCCCTTCCAACTCAGACATTGTCTTATTCTATTCTTCTCTGAGCTTGAGGGTTTTCTTAGAGACATTTCGTAACCTGACTAAGGGACACCATCAGTGCTAGAAGGGAGGCAAGTTTGCAGAGAGGAGGAGAAGGAGAATAAGGAGGAGGACTGTGGGGTCCTTTGCGCTCTCTGAGCTTGGCTGTTTTCCTTGCAGACGTTTCATGACCCAAATAGGGAACATCATCAGTGCTAGAAGGGAGGGGGGTTTGTGAAGTGGGGGAGGAGGAGGAAGAGGAGGAGGAAGGTGCCTTGAAGGGATGATCAGAGGGCTCCAGCAAGGGGGGGATTTCAAGCCCCCCCTTTGAACTGGGTCCCCAAAGCCCAGATGCCCCCCCTAAACCCAAGCCACCCCCGAGGCAGCCATTATCCACCCCAAACGGTCCACAGTTCACCAATCTCCTTGATTTGCCTTCCAACGTGGCTGCCGGGGGGGAGGGGGGCAGGGGGACAGACCTGGGAGGTGCCCCCCCCCCCCGTGGCCCCCATTGAAGATCCAGAATTACCCAGTGGAAAGCTCTTTGCAATTTTGCAAGTTTTGCATTTTACTTACAAATATCCAAGCCGGCCACTCTGCCATTTAGCTTTTTTATTTTTTTCTCCTTTCCAACTTGGGTTTATCTGCCGCAAAGCACACTTTTAATCCACGCAGGTGTATTGTAATTGTAATAATTGTAATTGCAATTGTAATTGTAATTGGTTGGAGTGGCCCCCTGTCTTTTGATTATTGCACTGAAATGGAGCTTAATTGCTTTGTGATGGTAGAAATTATGATTTTACTTCATTTAACTCTGTGCATTCCCCCAAAGTCACATGCAAGTGAAATGAATGCCCTGGTAAATTTAACAAATAATAATAATAATGTTTTATTGCTAATTTAACAAAATCTGCTACTCACCGTTGTTGGAATGGCGAGTAGGGACCAAATGCACGACGGAGTGTTTTTCTATGGAAATCAAACACAATGGGAAATAATGGGGATAGATAGGTATGTAGCTGACAGGTTAACGATTTAGATCTAGTAGTTTAGTGTTTAAAATTCTTTGGGCCTGTTTTTCAGCGGGAGGGAAACTAATATTGTTGTAATATATTAATCAGCATTCCAATAGGTGTACGGCTGCTTTCTTCTCCCTTTTTTAATGCACCTTTTTCTTTTTAAGGCTGTGTTTTGTTTTGGTTTAAACAGTTGGCTGTTTTGTATTTTAACTTTTTTTGGAATTAAATACAAAAAGAGATGAGGTCGCGATGGGTCGGACGCGACTTCGCAACTAACAACAACAACAACAAAAAGAGAGAAAAAATAATTAAAAAGCAAATAACGGGATTTAATTTGAAAGCATGAACGAGGCCCTCTGCGTGTGCTCAGGAACACTCTCCTCTCCTTTTCGGCTGCTGTGAACGCCGTCAGGTTGAGCCCAGCACAGCAAATACCTCTTTAAAACCATGTTTCTCAAACTGGTTACTTGGAGCAAATCCATTGCGGATTCTTCCTGATCGAGCTCCTTTTTGATCCCAGGCGAGTGTTGCTTCAACTCCCAGAATTCCCCAGCATAGATCGGAGAAGAAGAAATAGAACAGAATAGAGCTGGAAGGGACCTGGGAGGTCTTCTAGTCCAGCCCCCTGCTCAAGCAGGAGAAAATGAGGCTGGACTATTTCATTTTTTTGATTGGGTAACTTGCTTAATAGACGATGGGAATGCGGTAGACGTAATATACCTTGACTTCAGCAAAGTGATGAAAAAATAACCCACGGCAAACTAAGTGAATAAGCCAGGTAAATGTGGGCTAAATGGCCTGGGAATCTAATACAGGGAGTCCTGGATTTACAACAGTCCATTTAGCGACCGTTCAAAGTTACAACACCACTGAAAAAAGGGACTTGTGACCGTTTTTCACACTTAACGACCGCCTGCAGCATCTCCCGTGGTCACATGATCAAAATTCGGATGCTTGGCAAACTGACTCGTATTTACGACGCTTGCAGCGTCCCGGGGTCACGTGATCAAAATTCGGATGCTGAGCAAACTGACTCATATTTACGACGGTCGCAGGGTCACGTGATCAAAATTCAGACGCTTGGCAAACTGACTTGTATTTACGACAGTTGCAGAGTCCCGGGGTCACGTGATCAAAATTCGGACACTGGGCAAACTGACTCATATTTACGATGGTCGCAACGTCCCGGGGACACGTGATCAAAATTCGGACGCTTGGCAAACTGACTCGTATTTATGACAGTCGCAGCGTCCCAGGGTCACGTGGTCAAAATTCAGACGCTTGGCAAACTGACTCGTATTTACGACGGTCGCAGAGTTCCGGTGGATCACGTGATCAAAATTCGGACGCTTGGCAATTGACTCGTATTTATGACGGTCGCAGCATCCCGGGGTCACGTGATCAAAATTCGAACGTTTGGCAAACTGACTCGTATTTATGACGGTCGCAGCGTCCCAGGGTCACGTGGTCAAAATTCAGATGCTTCGCAAACTGACTCATATTTATGACGGTTGCAGCGTCCCGGGGTCACGTGATCAAAATTCAGACGCTGGGCAACTGACTCGTATTTACGACGGTTGCAGCGTCCCGGGGTCAAGTGATCAAAATTCAGACACTGGGCAACTGACTCATATTTATGACGGTCGCAGCGTCCCGGGGTCACGTGGTCAAAATTCAGACGCTTGGCAAACTGACTCGTATTTACGACAGTCGCAATGACCCCCGGGATCATATGAACTTTCGTAAAATGGGGCAAAACTCACTTCACGGTCTGGCTTAGCGTAAATTAACATAAATTTTGAGCTCGATTGTGGTCGTCAGTCAAGGAACTGACTACCTGTTAAGAAGACTGACATGCCGGCCGGGGGATTCTGGGAGTTGAAGTCCACCCACTTTTAATTTGCCAAGAATCACGGTTGATGATAAACCTGACAAAACTTCATTCTGGCAAGTCGGAAATGAATTTCCTGGCTTGAAAAACATGTCAGCCGACTTAATGGGAGCTAAGTCCAGCTGGGCCGGCCCGCCGTGTTTGGCTTTTGCTATAATTAGGCCAGATCACCAACATGCTGGTTTGTTTTGCTAAAAAACAGTCTTTTCCGAAGAAAATAATAACCATGCAACCCACAGCAAGCTCCCCCAGCCACCGGCAAGAAATTAAAAGTCTGCAAAATTGGAAAAACCTGCCCAAATTTGGGCTAAACCGTCGGACAGCTACCTGCCTCGTTTGATAAAAATGCTGCTCGTTTGGTGCGTAAAAATTTCCTGGATGCCCGCATCGGACGCCCTGCGGTCGAGACCCCCCCCTGTTTTTCACGGTCCTTTGTTGAACGTCACAACTCCGGACACACAAAAAGGACACGGCGTCCTCGTCTTTTTCTATCACTTTCATTTCCCCTCTTTCCACCCTGCAGTTTTTGCTCCAGAGCTCATCGGCCGGGCTGCAAAATTTAGAGCTGCTTGGACTCTTCCCACCGGCAGCATTCACACAAAATTGTAGCTTGGCAAGAGTGTGCGAGTCTGGTGGGAAGTTACAGGTTGGGGTTCCTGATCAAAAAGATTTTGGGGGACCAAACAGAGGTGGCTCCCCTGGTGTCAAAGTCAGGGCTGGCATTGACCTAGCGTGCTTCCGCAAGACCATTCAGAACAGAATAACAACAGAATAACAAGAGAATAACAGAATAACAAGAGAATAACAGAATAATCACAGAATAACAAGAGAATAACAGAATAACAAGAGAATAACAGAATAACCACAGAATAACAAGAGAATAACAGAATAACAAGAGAATAACAGAATAACCACAGAATAACAGAATAACAACAATAACAGAATAACCACAGAATAACCACAGAATAACAACAGAATAACAGAATAATAACAGAATAACAAGAGAATAACAGAATAACTACAGAATAACAGAATAACAACAGAATAACAGAATAACCACAGAATAACAGAATAACAATTATAACAGAATAACCACAGAATAACAGAATAACAACAATAACAGAATAACCACAGAATAACCACAGAATAACCACAGAATAACAGAATAACCACAGAATAACAGAATAACCACAGAATAACAGAATAACAGAGTTGGAAGGGACCTTGGAGGTCTTCTAGTCCAACCCCCCAACTCAAGCAGGAAACGCTATACCATCTCAGACTGTCCAGTCTCTTCTTCAAAACCTCTAGTGCTGGAGCACCCACAACTTCTGGTGGCAAGCTGTTCCACTGGTTAATTGTCCTTACTGTTTGCTTTTATTACATTATAAACTACCCAGAGTTGTCTAGGCTCTGTGGTTTGATAATAGAATCAAATAAAATAGCATCACCTAATTAATGAAAAGAAGGACTGGGCGGGGGGGGGGACATAATAACAGCCTTCCAATATTTGAGGGGCTGCCCCAAAGAAGGGGGGGGTGTCCGCCTATTCTCCAAAGCACCAGAAGGCAGGACAAGGAGCAACGGATGGAAACTCATCAAGGAGAGAAGCAACCTGGAATTAAGCAGGAATTTCCTGACAGCGAGGACAATTAACCAGTGGAACAACTCGCCACCAGCAGTTGTGAATGCTCCATCACTGGAGGTTTTTAAAGAAGAGACTGGACAGCCATTTGTCTGAAATGGTCTAGGGCAGGAGTCTCCAAATTTGGCCACTTTAAGACTTGTGGACTTCAACTCCCAGAATTCCCCAGCCAGAATTCTGGGAGTTGAAGTCCACAAGTCCTAAAGTGGCCAAATTTGGAGACTCCTGCTATAGGGTCTCCTGCTTGAGCAGGGGGTTGGACTAGACTAGAAGACCTCCAAGGTCCCTTCCAACTCTGTTCTTCTGTAAGGGTCTCCTGCCTGAGTAGGGGGTTGGACTAGAAGACCTCCAAGGTCCCTTCCAACTCTGTTCTTCTGTAAGGGTCTCCTGCTCGAGCAGGGGGTTGGACTAGAAGACCTCCAAGGTCCCTTCCAACTCTGTTCTTCTGTTATTTGACCTCTCTCAATTTGGGGCCACCGGTGAGGGTGGCAAGACCCTGCCTGGGCTTAAAAAGGGGATGAATTGACAGACCTTTCTCAGACGTGAAAGAAAAGGGTGCCGGATCGAACCCACCCCCTCTCCACATCCCCCCTCTTGCAGTAGAGAGGGATAAGTTACATTTACTCTTTTCAACGTTGGTGCAAATTATGCTCTACTCACTGCGTTGACGTGCAAGCGGGTCTTGGGGTGTCTTCCCCACATCCCTGGTCCATCTCGTCCTTAGCGCGGGGGGCGCCGGACCCCCGACAGCCCTCTGAAACCAGAAGAGCGACCTCAGTCCCACCTGTTCACCTATTGCCAGGTGAGCTCAAGGAGGAGGGGGGCTTGTGGGTAGGAAGAGCAAAGCATTCTGGGAGGAAGAGGGTGCCAGGATTGGAAGGAGGGGAGGGAGGGGTGTCAGGAGAACCCTTGATTGACACTTGGGTGCGTTTCGAGGGAATTGATTGGCTAATTCGATGTTGTTTCCGCTCTGGGGGTGGACTTCAACTCCCAGAATTCCCTAGGCAGCATTGAAAAAGAGCGGGGCAGGCGGCCCTCGACTTAAGACAGTTTATTTAGTGACCGTTTGACGTTTACGACGGGCCTGAAAAAAAGCGACCGAGGGCCCTTTTTCACATTTACAACCATGGCGGCAATCCCCGCGGTCACAGGTTCAAAATTCGGAGGCTTGGCAAACTGACCCGCATTTACGACGGTCGCCGTGTCTCCTGGGGTCACGGGATCAAACGTCCGGCAAGCCAAGTCAATGGGGGAGCCAGGACTAACTTAACAAGGGCAGCGATTCGCTTAACAGCGATGGCCAAAGGTCGTAAAATGAGGCAAAACAACCGTCTCGCTTAGCGATGGAATTTTTGGGCTCCAATGTGGTCGTAAGTTGAGGACTGGGCTGTATTTGGTGGGGAGGAGCAGGGGCGGTCAAGAAAAGTTGGCAATTCTTTTGAGGAAGTCTGCAATTTCAAGCCCTTGAGAAAAAAAGAGAAATTTTGCACCTGGGGACGGATCAGAAACTGCTTCCTTCCCTCCTGATTTCAGGGGAAATCTGATCTTTTTTTTTTGTTGTTCCCCCAAAGTTGCAGAAGAGAAAGGTCAAAAGAAAAGCCGGAAGGAGATAAGGAAAGAAAGAAGTGGCTGGCTTGGCCACGTGCCAGCACACCTGGGCACCCACGCCACGGCCTTCCCGGCTGGCCCTCTGGAGAGAGAGCGAAATTGCTGCCTGAAATACGGAAAGTAGCTTCCATATAGAACATAGAACATAGAACATAGAACATGGAACATGGAACATGGAACATGGAACATGGAACATGGAACATGGAACATGGAACATGGAACATGGAACATGGAACATGGAACATGGAACATAGAACATAGAACATGGAACATGGAACATGGAACATGGAACATGGAACATGGAACATGGAACATGGAACATGGAACATAGAACATAGAACATAGAACATAGAACATAGAACATAGAACATAGAACAGAATATGGAATATGGAATATGGAATATGGAATATGGAATATAGAATAGAATAGAATAGAATAGAATAGAATAGAATAATAGAGTTGGAAGGGACCTTGTAGGTCATCTAGTCCAACCCCCTGCCCAAGCAGGAGACCCTACACCATGTCTGACAGATGGCAGTCCAGGCTCTTCTTGAAAGTTTCCAGTGATGAAGCTCCTACAACTTCTGGTGGCAGGTGGTTCCACTGGTTAATTGTTCTGACTGCCAGGAAGTTTCTCCTTAGTTCCAGGTTGCTTCTCTCCTTGATGAGTTTCCGTCCATTGCTTCTTGTCCTGCCCTTTTGCTACTTTGGAGACTAGCTTGACCCCCAACTCTTCTTTGGAGCAGCCCCTGAGATATTGGAAGACTCGTCCTTCTCTTCATTAAACTAGACCTACCCAATTCCAGCAACCGTTCCTTGTATGTTTCAGCCTCCAGCCCCCTGATCCTCTTTGTTGTTCTTCTCTTTGCTCATGTGCAGAGTGGGTTTTTCCCAGTGGAATTTTTTTTTGCACTTTGCACCTTCCTACTTAGCCCATCGTGAGACCCCCACGGTCTGAGTCTGACAGTAGGATTTTGACCAGACCAGACCAGTCCCAGCAACGACATATATCGGAGCCTAAGGAAATAATTCATTTTACTTCCGCCACGCTCATAGAAGATGAATTTGGAGACAGAGAGAGAGAGAGAGAGAGAGAGAGAGAGAGAGAGAGAGAGAGAGAGAGAGAGAGAGAGAATGAAGGAGAGACGAGATAAAAAAGAGGAGAGGAGAAAAGAAAGAAAGAAAGAGAGAATGAAGGGAGAGAAGAGAGAGAAAGAGAGAGAGAGAGAGAGAGGGAGAGAGAATGAAGGAGAGAGAGAGAAAAAGAGAGAAAGAGAGAGAGAATGAAGGAGAGAGAGAGAAAGAAAGAAATAGAAAGAGAGAGAGAAAATGAAGGAGAGAGAGAGAGAGAGAGAGAGAGAGAAAGACTCTGCCAAATCCCCAAATCAAGAAACGTAGAGAAAAATTGAGCAAAAATTTCCTTTTACTTTTAAGGAAGGAAGGAAGGAAGGAAGAAAAGAAAAGAAAAGAAAAAAAGAAAGGAAAAGAAAAAAAGAAAGGAAAAGAAAAAAAGAAAAAGAAAAAGAAAAAGAAAAAGAAAAAGAAAAAGAAAAAGAAAAAGAAAAAGAAAAAGAAAAAGAAAAAGAAAAAGAAAAAGAAAAAGAAATGAATGGGAAATTAATCCTCAGCAGAAACTCACCCGAAGGTTTGCAGAGTCTGTGAAACGGCAGGAGTCCACAAGCCCACAACTTTTTTCACTTCAGACCTTTCCCCAAGGCGTTCCCCCTCCCCATCCAGAAAAATGCCTCCCCCCCACCCCCTTGGCACCCCCCCCCATCTCTCCATCCAAAATTTCCGGGAAACAGGGATTAAGCTAACTAAGCCAGGATAGCTGGGCTGCCGAGACAGAAAACAGGTCTGGTCGCCTGACTGGCATCCAGAACCCCTTTTACGCCAGACAACTTGGCTCAAGAGTTCTCCTGCCTGCTGGATTCCAATTCCCATCTTTTCTCCGGCTGGCTGGGGACGATGGGAGGCTTGGCAATCCCCTTCTCTGGCGGGGTGGGAGCGGCAGTGCCTCATGGGTCTGCTCTGTCAATTTCCCTCTGGCGTTTGAGTCCCCTCCAGAATGGCACAAAGGGAGTGAGGGTGGTGGGTGGGTGGGAGGGTGGGTGTCAGGAGCCCCCCCACAAGGGCCGAGGGGCCCAACCCGCCTTCTGCAGAGCCCCCTCCTCTCCTACCTGCCGTGAGTCGGGGGCGTCCCGGTCTTCGGTGGTCCCGGATGCCTGGCATAGCCCTTCCCTCCGCAGGGCGGCCAAGTCCTCTCTCAAACTTTCCAGGCGGGCTTGGATGCTGAAGAGCATGAAGAGGCAGGCCAGGAGACCCACCGCCAGGACCCCCACCACCGCCCGGGGGGTTGGGGGGCACTGCCTCAACCCCAAGGAATCCAGCCCGGGGAAGGGGCTTAACGCCCCCCTCCAAATCTTCAGAGGCATCCTTCTTCCCGGCTTCTTCCCGGCTCGAGTCTTCTCCTGGGGGGCTTCCTGCCCCGCAGAGCCCAAAGCCGAGACCCCTGCAATCCTCAAAAGTGGGGGGGCGGGCCCAGGGCTCCCCGGCCCCCCCAAATTTGCCTCCCAGAAAATTCCAGCCTGGCAGCCACAGCCTTGGCCTGCAGGGGTGCCCGGCTCTGCCGCAGATCCAGGAGAGTTTGCATGGCAGTGGTCCCCAGAGGGCTCGGGACCCCCAGACATGATCGGTCCTCGCCCCCTCCCACACACACACAGCCCAAAATCACCACATGGCAGAAGAAGGCAGCTGCAGCTGGACCCGGGCAGCTCCTGGCTGCAGGCTGGAGAGCGGGTTGTGGGTCCCTGTGCCCACCGCAGCCGCTTGCAAGGGGAAGGGGCCTCGCCAGTCCACCCACCACCAGGACTCCCCCTCCTCAGCTTCCTGGCCCAGCTTTCCCCGCCGAGAGCGGCTGAACGGGTGCCAAGGCAAGCCGCCGATTGAGCAAGGGATTGAGGAAGCTGGCCAGGAGCCGTGGGGGCCGGGTATGCCCGCCCTGCCTGGAGAGCAGCCAACGGCTGAGGGTTGGCACTCGGCTGCCGCATCCTGGCCTGCCACCCTCCGGGCTTGGCAAGGGCCTGCCTGGTTGACCCAGGCCTGGCCACTTCCCGGCACCCAGACCTCGGGATCAGCTGATCCCAGAAAACCAGATTCCCAGGCCCGGTGCCAAGGCGGCTTTTCGTGCCCTTTCCCAGAGGCCGGTGCTTCCGAGAAGCAAACCAGCCGGGGGGGGGTGGTGTCGGACCGCTGCCCCGTCTCCAGGGGATGGTTGGGAAGCCAACGGCGGTCACCGCCGTGGAGCAGGCTTGGGGGGAAGCAGAGGGGGCCGGCCATGGGGTGGATTAACAGAGCAACCGAGTTTGAGGGGACCTTGGAGGTCTTCTAGTCCAGCCCCCAACTCAAGCAGGAGACCCCAGACCATTTGCGACAAGTCTCTTCTTAAAAACCCTCCAGTGATGGAGCACTCACCATTTCTGGTGGCAAGCAGTTCCACTGATGAATTGTCCCCAGTGTTAGGAAATTTCTCCTTAATTCCAGGTTGCTTCTCTCCTTGGTGAGTTTCCATCCGTTGCTTCTTGTCCTGCCTTCTGGTGCTTTGGAGAACAGGTGGATCTCCTCGTCTTTGGGGCAGCCCCCCAAATATTGGAAGACTGCTATCCTGTCCCCCCGGTCCTTCTCTTCGTTAAACTAGACATACCCAATTTCAGCAACCGTTCCTTGCATGTTTTAGCCTCCAGTCCCCTGATCATCCTTGTTGCTCTTCTCTGCACTCTTTTCCAGAGTCTCAACATCTTTTTTACATCGTGGTGACCAAAACTGGATGCAGGATTCCAAGTGTGGCCTTACTAAGGCATTGTAAAGTGGTATTAACCCTTCATGTGATCTTGATTCTGTCCCTCTGTTAATGCAGCCTAGCACTGTGTTGGCTTTTTTGGCAGCTGCAGCACACAGCTGGCTCATGTTTAAGGGATTGTCCACTAGGACTCTGAGATCCCTCTCACAGTTGCTACTATTGAGCCAGGTACTACCTATCCCATCCCTGTGCGTTTGGTTTTTCTTGCCTAAGTGTAAAACCTGACTTTTTCTTCTCCATTGAATTTCATTTAGTTTGATGGGGCCCTGGGTTCAAGTCGTGGATGGGCTGGCAAAATGAGGACCCCTCCACAACCCTGAATTCCCGGGAATTTTATCCTGCCCAGCCAGGCGTGGCACTAACTGGGAATGATGGGCATTGTGGACCCGCTCTTCCCGTGGCAGGGGGGTACCCCTCTCCTGCGCCGAGCTGCAAGGAGGGGCAAGAGGGGAGAAGCCTTTTAAACAATGGCAGCAAATCCTGTTCCTCATTTGCGCAAACCGCTCCTTTTTCATTTCCACTGACAGCCACAACGGAGCGTAAAACGTTCCGTCGCTAAGCGAGGCGGTGGTGAGTTGAGTTTTGCCTCGTTTTACGACCGTTCTCGCCGCGGTTATTAAGTGAATCACTGCAGTTGTTAAGTTAGGAAGGCGGTCGTTAAGTGAATCCGGAGGTTTGCAAGAGGGGATCATGTGACCCCCGGGGGGAACGCCGCGACCGTCGTAAATGTGAGTCGGTTGCCCGGCGTCTCGAATTTTGACCAGGGGGCGCGGAACCGATGCAACAGTCATGTGTAAAAAAGGGTCCCAGGTCGCTTTTTCCCCCCCACTGCCGTTGTAACTTTGAACGGTCACTAAATGAGTCGTCGTAAGACGAGGGCTACCTGCCTTACGTTTCGGGAGAGCGGAACCCTCCGGATTTCAGGCGGACGGGTTCCTGGGCCAGGAAGGACAACCGACGGTTAGCCAAGGGATGTGTTATTGCGATGTTTTTTTTTTATTGATCAGATAAAAGCCATGTGTGGAATTCCCCCCTTCTTGGGGCAAAGGAAGTTGCCCGGCGGCAGGGCTGGGAGATACGGTGCGTGTTTTGAAAGAAGCTGTTGGAAGGAGTTTTGTTTAAATATATAAATATATGTATAGATATCCAGCGTGCAAACAGGGAAGTTTGGGACCAGACGGAAAAGTCCCTGGTTGTGCTCAAAAGCAAAATGATTCGCTGGACATTTTTCAGTAGCTCTGTGGAGAAGCCGGTTTCTTGCGGCTGTGGCCCACAGCCACACACACACCCCGGTCAAGGAGACCCCCCCCCCGAGGGAGCCCGCTTGAACCCGGGCCCGCCAGCCGACAGTCACGTTGGCCGGGACCGTGGGACCTGGATTGCACCCTTGGAGTGCAGGGAAGGGCGGAGTTGCCCTAAATAACACAGTCTGGAGGACAGAGTGGCTTTTTTTCTCTTCTTTCTTTCTTTCTCTTTCTTTCTTTCTTTCTTTCTTTCTTTCTTTCTTTCTTTTTCTCTTTTCTTTCTTTTTCTTTCTTTTTCTCTTTTCTTTCTTTTTCTTTCTCTTTTTCTTTCTTTCTTTTTCTTTCTTTCTTTTTCTTTCTTTCTCTCTTTCTTTTTTCTTTCTTTCTCTTTCTTTTTTTTTCTTTCCTTTTCTTTCTCTTTTTTCTTTCTTTCTTTCCTTTCCTTTTCTTTCTTTTTCCCTTCCTTCCTGAGGACAGAGTTGTAGTTTTCTTTTTCTTTCTTTCTTTCTTTCCTCTCTTTCTTTCTTTCCTCTCTTTCTTTCTTTCTTTCTTTCTCTTTCTTTCTTTCTTTCTTCCTTTCTTTTTCTTTCTTTCTTTCTTTCTCTTTCTTTCTTTTTCTTTCTTTTTCTTTCTTTTTCTTTCTTTTTCTTTTTTTCTTTCTTTTTCTTTCTTTCTCTTTCTTTCTTTCTTTCTTTCTTTCGTTTTCTGTCTCTCTCTCTTTCTCTTTTTTCTTCTTTCCTTCCTGCCTGATGACAAAGTGGTAGTTCTTTCTCTTTCTTTCTTTTCTTTCTTTCTTTTTCTTTCTTTCTTTCTTTCTTTCTTTTTCTCTTTTCTTTCTTTTTCTTTCTCTTTTTCTTTCTTTCTTTTTCTTTCTTTCTCTCTTTCTTTTTTCTTTCTTTCTCTTTCTTTCTTTTTCTTTCTCTTTTTCTTTCTTTCTTTTTTCTTTCTTTCTTTCCTTTCCTTTTCTTTCTTTTTCCCTTCCTTCCTGAGGACAGAGTTGTAGTTTTCTTTTTCTTTCTTTCTTTCTTTCCTCTCTTTCTTTCTTTCCTCTTTCTTTCTTTCTCTTTCTTTCTTTCTTTCTTTCTTTCTTTCTTTCTTTCTTTCTTTCTTTCTTTCTTTCTTTCTTCCTTTCTTTTTCTTTCTTTCTTTCTTTCTCTTTCTTTCTTTCTTTTTCTTTCTTTCTTTTTCTTTCTTTTTCTTTTTTTCTTTCTTTTTCTTTCTTTCTCTTTTTCTTTCTTTCTTTCTTTCTTTTTCTGTCTCTCTCTCTTTCTCTTTTTTCTTCTTTCCTTCCTGCCTGATGACAAAGTGGTAGTTCTTTCTCTTTCTTTCTTTTCTTTCTTTTTCTTTCTTTCTTTCTCTTCCTCCCTCCCTCCCTCCCTCTTTCTCTTTTCTCTTTCTTTCCTTTCTCTCTTTCTTTCTTTTTTCTTTTTCTTTTTCTTCCCTTCCATCCCTTCCCCTCCTGCTCCTCCTCCTCCTCGCCAACACCCCAGAAGATAGGCTCAAATCCAGAAGGGCCCTAACTAACAAAATGAAATTCAATGGTGAAAAAAATCTCCTAAGATTCTATATTTAGGCAAGGAAAACCAAATGTACAGGTATAGTATAGGCCAGGGGTGGGCCACCTTGGCTCTTTTATGACTCGTGGACTTCAACTCCCAGAATTCCTGAGCCAGCCATGCTGAGGGGAAAGGGAGAGGTTTCCAAGCTGAGCTATGCCGGCTCAGGAATTCTGGGAGTTGGTCCACGAGTCATGAAGGGGCCAAGGTTGCCTACCCCTGGTATAGGGGGTACCTTGCTCAATAGTAGCAACTGTGAGAGGGATCTTGGGAGTCCTAGTGGACAATCATTTAAATAGTGGCCAGCCGTGTGCTGCAGCTGCCAAAAAAGCCAACACAGTGCAAGACTGCATTAACAGAGGGATAGAATCAAGATCACGTGGAGTGTTAATACCACTTTACAATGCCTTGGTAAGGCCACACTTGGAATACGGCATCCAGTTTTGGTCACCACGATGTAAAAAAGACGTTGAGACTTTAGAAAGAGTGCAGAGAAGAGCAACCAAGATGATCAGAGGACTTGAGGCTAAAACATGCAAAGAACGGTTGCTGGAATTGGGTATGTCTAGTTTAATGAAAAGAAGGACGAGGGATGACAGGATAGCAGTCTTCCAGTATTTGAGGGGCTGCCGCAAAGAAGAGGGAGTCAAGCTATTTCCCAAAGCGCCTGAAGGCAGGACAAGAAGCAACGGAGGGAAACTAATCAAGGAGAGAAGCAACTTACAACTAAAGAGATTTTTTCCCAATTCAGTAAATAAATAATATCATTCCAGGAAACAGCGAAAACAAACCGTCAGTGCTGCGAGGATCTTGAAAAGATGGCTCCAGACGCAGATGAAATACGTGGGAAAGTGTTAAAATAGGATTTGCTTGGAGAGCGATTGTGTGACTTGCGCACGGCACGTGCGAAGACAGGATCTGTGCCCGACAAATGCGTGAATGCCGCCGTTGTTGTTCTCCTAAGCAAAGGAAACGGTCAGCTTTTCCAGATAGGCCAGGCAGGATACACAACCAGGTTAACTAATTCCGCTTTATCGTAAATCTACATAAACAGAAGCAAGTCTGAAGGTACAAACTTCCCATTGTGTTTTTTTTATAACCCGATAAGGAAATGCTATAAAACAAACAGTGGGCGATTTGTTCTTTCGGATTTGCAAGACTCAGAACGGAAGAGAACAACAGAGCTGGAAGGGACCTTTGGAGGTCTTCTAGCCCAACCCCCTTGCTCAAGCAGGAGACTCTATATATCATTTCAGACAAATGGCTGTTCAGTCCCTTCTTGAAAGCCTCCAGGGATGGAGCACCCACCCACTTCTGGTGGCAAGCTGTTCCACTGGTTAATTGTCCTCTCTGTCAGGAAGTTTCTCCTTAGTTCTAGGTTGCTTCTCTCCTTCATTCGTTTCCACCCGTTGCCTTTGGAGAATACGTTGACCCCCCCTCTTCTTTGTGGCAGCCCCTCAAAAAAATATTGGAAAAGTGCTATCATGTCACCCCCTGGTCCTTATTTTCATTAAACTAGCCAAACCCAAATCCTGCAACCGTTCTTCATATATTTTAGTCTCCAGGCCTTTAATTATCTCAGTTGCTCTTCTTTGCACTTTTCCCAAAGTCTCAACATCTTTTTTGTAATGTGGTGACCAAAACTGGATGGAGGTATTCCAGGTGTGGCCTTACTAAGGCTTTACAAAGCCGTACTCGCACTTCGTGTGATCTTGATTCCATCCCTCTGTTTCTGCAAGCGAGGACTGCGTGGGCTTTGCGCATTAACAAAATCTTGCAGGTCTGAAAAAGTACGATACAGTAAAGTCAAGTTAGCTCATCTTGTTGAGTTTCCCGTCTGCTCTGCCCCGGTCCGACTTCAATCGTGCGTGATTCATAGTAGAAATTTCCCAGCATCTTTTCTGACCATCGTAAAAATTGGGGACATTCCTAGGACTTCCCAGTGTGCAGCTCAAGGCCACGTCCTCTTTTATCTGATGGTTCCCCCGGCAGCAAGTCTTCCATTACCAGGAGAGTCGTGGTGACTCAGGGGTCAGAAGGCAGCACTGCAGGCTGACTCTGCCCACAGCCAGGAAGTTCGATCCTGACTGGCTCCAGGTTGACTCAGCTTTCCGTCCTTCCGAGGTCGGTAAAATGAGGACCCAGATTGTTGGGGGCGATAGGCTGACTCTGTAAACCGCTTAGAGAGGGTTGTAAAAGCACTGTGAAGAGGTATATAAGCCTAGGTGCTATTGCTATCTTCCTTCCTTCCTTCTCCTTGTTTCCTTTCCTTCTCTCATTTTCCTTCCTTCCTTCCTTCCTTCTCATTTCCTTTCCTGCTTTCTCATTTTCCTTCCTTCCTTCGTTTCCTTTCCTTCTTTTTCCGTCCTTCCCATTTCCTTTCCTTTTTTTCCCCTTCCTTCTCGTTTCCTTTCCCTCTTTTTTCCTTCCTTCCCTTCCTTCCTTTCCTTTTCTCATTTTCCTTCCTTCCTTGTTTCCTTTCCTTCTTTCTCATTTTCCTTCCTTCCTTCTCGTTTCCTTCCTTCCTTCTTGTTTTCCTTCTCTCATTTTCCTTCCTTCCTTCTCGTTTCCTTTCCTTCTCATTTTCCTTCCTTGTTTCCTTTCCTTCTCTCATTTTCCTTCCTTCCTTCTTGTTTTCCTTCCTTCTCATTTCCCTTCCTTCCTTCTCGTTTCCTTTCCTCATTTCCCTTCCTTCTTGTTTTCCTTCTTTCTCATTTTCCTTCCTTCCTTGTTTCCTTTCCTTCTCTCATTTTCCTTCCTTCCTTCCATCCTTCCTTCCTTCCTTCCCTCCCAGCGGTTAGAATGCAGCATTGCAGGCTAACTCTGCCCACTGCCAGCAGTTCGATCCTGACCGGCTCAAGGTTGACTCAGCCTTCCGTCCTTCCGAGGTCGGTAAAATATAGACCCAGATTGTTAGGGGGACAATAGGCTGAGTTTGTAAACCGCTTAGAGAGGGTTGTAAAAGCACTGTGAAGCGGTATATAAGTCTAAGCGCTATTGCTACCGCCCTCGCCGCCATCCTGTCCGAATGTTATTCCCCGTAAATCCTTCATTAAACTCACGAGAAAGACACGAACGTGATTGTGTTTATTGTCCAGGTGTTGGTAGAAAACGTACAACAACGTGAGTGGACTTGAATTATAGAGCGCTTTGCTTGAATATGGAGTTGAAAGTTGGCGGCTTCAAGCAAAATGGATGGCAGGGGATGGAAATAAGGCATATACCAGTAGTCCTCTACTTACGACCACAATGGAGCCCCGAATTTATGTTGCTAAGTGAGACATTTTCAGAAGGTCGCAAAAGGGGATCACGTGACCCCTGTGGGACACTGTGACTGTCGTAAGTACAAGCCAGTTGCCAAGCCTCCAAATTTTGATGGTGTGACCGTGAGGATGCCGCATCGGTCATAAAAGTGTGAGAAACGATCCCAGGTCACTTTTTTCCAGTGCCGTTGTAACTTCAGATGGTCACTAAACAAATCATCGTAAGTCGAGGACCAGCTGTCATTGAACTCGGGCCCAACATTGAACAGGGGCTAAAGAAAAGACCCACGATATTTCCTGAGTGGTTGTATGTAATTGTGGTAAACACACAAGAAGTTATTGGGGTAACACGGTGTGTGGTGTGTTCATTTTTGTAGGCAGATTATGTGTCGTATTGTTCAAGAGGTGTAAAGATTGGCAGCAAATGTTGGAGAGATTGTACGACGCAGCGGGGAGCCTCGATCCGAAATAACACACCGAAGACAAAGATAAGCTGGGTTTGCAAGGAAAATAAGAGTGGACAGCCCCTTGTCTGAAATGGAACGGGGTCTCCTGCTTGAGCAGGGGGTTGGACTAGAAGACCTCCAAGGTCCCTTCCAACTTTGTAATCCTGTTATTATTCTTCCTCCTCCTCCTCCTCTTTAAGAAGAAACCGGACAGCCATTTGTCTGAAATGGAACAGGGTCTCCTGCTTGAGCAGGGGGCTGGACTAGAAGACCTCCAAGGTCCCTTCCAACTCTATTCTGTTATTCTTTTTTCCTTCCTTCCTTCCTTCCTTCCTTCCTTCCTTCCTTCCTTCCTTCCTTCCTTCCTTCCTTCCTTCCTTCCTTATTGGACAGCCACTTGTCTGAAATGGAATAGGGTCTCCTGCTTGAGCAGGGGGCTGGACTAGAAGACTTCCAAGGTCCCTTCCAACTCTATTCTGTTATTCTTTTTTCTGTTATTCTTTTTTCCTTCCTTCCTTCCTTCCTTCCTTCCTTCCTTCCTTCCTTATTGGACAGCCACTTGTCTGAAATGGAATAGGGTCTCCTGCTTGAGCAGGGGGCTGGACTAGAAGACCTCCAAGGTCCCTTCCAACTCTGTTATCCTGTTATTCCTTCTCCTCCTCCTCCTTTTTAAGAAGAAACTGGACAGCCATTTGTCTGAAATGGAATAGGTTCTCCTGCTTGAGCGGGGGCTGGACTAGAAGACCTCCCAGGTCCCTTCCAACTCTGTTATGCTGAAATAGTGGGGGCCCATAGAATCACCTACTGAGTCCGTTGGGCCAGACAGACATCAAAGTGTAACAGAAATACAGACGGTCCTCCTCTTACAACAGTCCATTTAGCGACCGTTCGAAGTTAGAACGGCACCGAAAAAAACCACCTACCTGTGACCGTTTTTCACCCTTAATGACCGCTGCAGCATCCCCGTGGTCCCACCCTCAAAATTTGGACAGCTCGACAACCGATTCGTATTTACGACAGTTGCAGCGTCCCCAGTGTGTGTGTGTGAGGTCCCATGATCCCTCTTTTACGACCTTCTGACACGTGAAGCCGGGGGGGGGGGAAGCCAGATTCACTTAACAGCCCTGTGGCTATCTCAACATCCGTGGTGATTCACTTAACGACGGTGGTAAAACGGGGCAAAACTCGCCGAACCAATGTCTTGCTTAAATTTCGGGGTCTGCTGTGGTCGTAAGTTGGGGACCGCCTGTACCGAAGGGGTGAAAAGGGGGAGGGGGAGGGAACCCAGCGAGTCACACGGGAACAGGCCAAGCATTCACTCAGAAGCAGAAGTGAGAACTGTATAAAAGAACAAAAAAAAAACGCATGACTTGTTCTCAGGGCGCATGGAATCGGCTCCTTTGCCAGGCCAGAAAAATACACCTCGACTTGCGACGGTTCCCTTAGCGACCGTTCAAAGTTACGCTGAAAAAAAAATTGACTTAGGACAGGTCCTCGCACTTATGACCATTGCGCTCACGGGATCAAAATTCGGACGCTTGGCCACCAACTCGTATGTATGACCGTCGCGCTGTTCCGAGGTTACGTGATTCCCCCTTTTTCCATATTTCCGACGAGCAAAGTCAACGGGGGGAGGGGGGAAGAAGCCGTGCCGGTCATTAAGCGGGTCATCACAGGACTCTGCCTGAGGTTTTTTGTTTTGTTTTGGTGGTGGTCGTTAACAAAAGCGGTAGGTCGTAAAGTAACCCCCCCACGGTCGTTAAGCGAAACCCGTGTCTGCAACGGCCGGTTTTGGCCAGGAATAAATGTCGTCAGTTCACCTCGTCATAAATGAGGGCTGATTGGCAGGAGCCCCAAAACCCATCACGTGTAATGGGGGGGGGAGGCCTCGGAACTTTGAATCCCTATTATAAGTCCCTTTTGGGGGGAGTGTCTGTTGCAATTTCGGTCATAAGTAGAGGACCAGCTGCATTTTGCTGCGTCTGGTTCCTTTTAAGGCCAAGCAAACAATCCCCAGTTTTTAAGCTTTTGGTTGCAGCTCAGTGGAGTTCCCGGAAGCAACTCCCTGCCAGTTGTAAGCTATTTGTTGCGGGTGCGATGCTCCACAAAACCCCCTCGGCAAAAAACACAACGTACACCCTGGCCGCACAAGCAGAAGCGAGCCGATTCTAGGACTCAAAACCGCTCAAAACAGACCTTTTCAACATCTCTCTTGGAAAACACCCACGTTTCCGAAGAAGGAAGGGCAGTGTGTTTTCAGATACACAAACAGGAAGTTGCGTGGGGCACGAGGCTGGCATGGCCAACGCTCGGCGCCCACGCAAGGGACACGGGTGTGTGTGTGTGTCACACAATACACAACCAACGGCGCCCTTGCAAAGCGCCTACTAGGGAACGAGAGCCGGAAAACCTGCGTTGTTCTACTTTTTATTTCGATGCTGTGCCGTAAAATGGGAAGGTTTCCGTGCCAGAGGGCACCGCGTTGTTAAATGTTGTGGCGAGCAGGGACGGCGGCCAGGAGTGTGGCTTTAAAAGCAACGGTGTTGGAGAAGAAGGGGGCAGGGCATTTCGCCCCCCTCCCTGCACATTTCCTATAAAATAAATGAGTTTGCGTTAAGCTGTGTTGGCGATGGCAAGCAATTGCAACCTTTGCAAAGATATAGATTGGGGCGGGGAAGGCCGTCATCCACAGGTTTGGTTGCATCAGAGGCCCTGCACATCGATGCTCCCCGGAGGCTGCAAGTTTTGACACTCAGCAATGCTTCGCAAGGGCACGCAGCCTTTGGCAACGCTGCATTCGCAGATGCACGCAAGGTGTTTGCAATGCTGCATTTGCGGCGACACTGCATTGGCAGGTACATGCAACGATCTGCAGTGCCACATTCGCAGGCGTGCGCAACCTTTGCAATACTGCATTGGCAGGTGCCTGTGACCTTTTGCAGGTGCATGCCACCTTTTGCAACACTGGATTTGTAGGGGCGTGCAACCTTTGGCAGCCCCAACGTGGGTTTTCACGTCTTATTTGTAGGTGCGTGTAACTTGGGCGCACGTAGCCCCAAGTGGTTGTCTGAACACCCTCTCTCACAGAAACCAACCACTGGGGCAGGGCTTGGCCCCCTTCCCCTCTTCACAGCCAATGGGGAGCTTCAATCCTTTGGGCCTCTGCCCTTCCCTGTTGGGGGAGGCCCAGTCTCCACTTCCTTGGGGTCCTGCCGCCCCCTGCTGGCTGCGATGCAAACATCAGTCTGTGGAGCCACATGTGCTCCAAGGGTCCTTCCTGGGTGGCCCCCACGGCTGTGTGACAATTCTGCTTGGTGGTGCGTGAACGTGTCGCATCCATGTCATACCGCACCAAGAGGGCAGGGACCCTTCCAAGCATCCAGTGCGCCCGACAAAAAAGCGGAATAAAAGTATAAAAATACAAAACAGACGATGCCAGGGGTGCCCAGCCGGGGTGCAAAGCATAACAGAGTTGGGAACGGGAGTAGATAATCAGAGTCCGCACACGTCACTGACGCAGTTCCTCGTTGTCTGATCCATTTTTGGACTCCCGCCGCTGTTTGGACTGCAGTGTTTGCAACCACCAGAAGGCACAGCGCCTGGTTAGAAGACACCCACCACCCTTTTCCTTGCTGGCACCCGGGTGGACGTCGGAACCACGGACCCCCCAAGTGAGAAACGGAGAATTGCCGGTCCAGAAACGAAAAGGAGCAATCGGGACGCCGCTCTGCGCTCGGACGCGTCCGCCGTACGGAAGGCAGCAAGGGGGGCTGTGTGCCTCCTCTCTGTTTCTGCAGAGCCCACCCGGGACCCCGGCCCGGCGGTCGTTCCCGCTGCCCAGTCTTCTCAGTGGACCTGGAAGAGGCCGAAATAGGTGAGGTAGCGGTCAGCCTTCAGACGGACCTCCGGGATGGTGCGCAAACGGATGGAGGCTTCGGGACGCAGGAGGAGCAGACCGGACACCTGGCAGACGTGGAGTTCGGCCTCCTGGGGTCCGGAGCTGGTGGGGGGGAACTGCTCCAAACAGCGCAAGGCCAGCTGGCCGCTCAGCATCACGTCCAGCTTCATGTAGACCGTCTTCCCCTCGTTGAAGTGGACCTAGAAACATGGACAAGAGAAGCAACACGGATGGGAAATGTCGGGGCTCCGTCGCGCACGCGTGAATCGAGTCCTCTACTTACGCCTCGTGCAAAGTTGCGACCTACTTGAAAAAGGGGACTTACCATCTACATCCGAAGTTCTGAGGGTCAACCTCCCCCTACAGGGGAGTCCTCAACTTAGGACCACAAGGGAACCCAAAATTTCCACTGCTAAGCGAGACAGTTGTGAAATCAGTTTTGTCCCATTTGACGAACTTTCTCGCCACGGCTGTTAAGTGAATCCCTGTGGTTATTAAGTGAGTCACTCGGTTGTTGAGTGAATCTGGCTTCCCCCTGCAGAAGGTCGCAAAAGGGGATCCTGTGACCCCCCCGGGACGCTGCAACCATCATAAATACGAGTCAGTTGCCAAATGACTAAATTTTGATCGCGTGACCGCGGGGACACGGCGACGGTCGTGGGAAAAATGGCCATGTCCCTTTTTTCAGTGCCATCGTTAATTTTGAACGGTCACTAAATGAGCTCTTGAGGACTACCCACGCGGTTGTTTTTCAACGCTGTCTGGGGAATTCTGGGAGTTGAAGTCCACCCCTCTAGGAACAACACGGAGTTAGCCAATCAACTCCCTTGAAACGCACCCAAGAGTCAATCAAGGGTTCTCGTGACCATCCCCCCCATCCGTGGCAAAGTCCCAGAATGCTTTGCTCTTCCTACCCACAAGCCCCCCTCCTTTTTGAGCTCACCTGGCAATACAGGTAGTACAGGCCCCTTTTGACCACCGTGAACTCTCCGCGGCTGTTATCGTAGCGCAGGGGGTTTGTGGCGTTCAGCTTGGCTTCCGCCCATCCGCGGATGGTCCCGTTGGCATCTGGGGAGGGCGAGGGAGACGGACGAGGAGGGGGAATGAACAGTGGAGCCCCGGCCCCCCAGCGGTGGGCAGAGGCCTCCCCCGTCCCCTCTGTGGGGACCCCCTGAAGCCGCCCCACACAAGAGCCAGGGTGCCCTCCCAAGGCTGCACAATGTTGCCCACTTTCTGAGTTCGTGCGCGCAGCTGGATGGCGCAAACGACCTCACTTAAGGGCCAGGAGTCCGGGTGAGAGAGAGAGAGGGGGGGCTCAGGTGGGCAGGGGGCCAAGCCAAAGTTTCCCCCCTGCCTTGAAAAGCCCCCACCCCACCCCCAGAAGTGTTACCTGCCTGCATCCCAGCTCGTCCTACGGTGGCTTGCACTGAAAGAGAGACAGAGAACAAGAGAGAGAGGGAAAGAGAGAGGGAGGGAGGGAGAGAGGAAGGGGAAGGGAGGGGGAGGAAAGAAGCAAGAAATAAGAGAGAGGGAGGGAGGGAGGAAGGGAGGAAGCAAGAAAGCAAGGAAAAGAGATGGAGGGAGGAATGGAGGAGATGGGAATGAAAGGGAGGGAGGGAGGGAGGAAGGGGAAGGAGGGAAGAATAGGGAAGAGGAGAAGGAGGGAAAGAAGGGGAGGGAGGAAGGAGGGAAGGAGAAAGAAAGAAAGAAAGAAAGAAAGAAAGAAAGAAAGAAAGAAAGAAAGAAAGAAAGAAAGAAAGAAAGAAAGAAAGAAAGAAAGAAAGAAAGAAAGAATCAGTTTGATGGACGGAGGGGATTTCCTCCTGTCTGGAGTGATGCTCCAAATAAAATCCGGGCACCCAACCCCCCCATTCCTCCCCCCCTCCCCCCGTGCTCTGGCATCTTTCCTCTCAGGGAGGGGGAGGGTGGTGAGGACCCCAGGAGACCCTCCCTCACCTTCGTAGTGGGCGGCGCAGATGCTTCCCGTCCGGCAAGGCCGAACTCGTTTCCCCTTCTCAGCTGAAAAAGAGGGTGGGGGTTATTTTGGGGGGGGTGAAGGACCCCAGAGAATAAGACAACATCGGCTGTCAATTTTCCTGGCCATCAGAGTACAGGTAGTCCTCTAGTTACAACGGTTCATTTAGTGACCGTTCCAAAGTTACCAACGGCACTGAGAAAAGTGACTTAAATGCCCCTTTTTCACACGACCATTGCCGCATGGGATCGCATGGGATCGAAGTTCCAGACGCTCGGCAGCCGACTTGCATTTATGACGGTGTCGCTATGTCTCCCGGGGGTCACGTGATCCCCTTTTGCGACCTTCTGACATGCACAGTCCAGGGGGGGAATCCGGATTCACTTAGCGACCGTGTTACTTAACAACGGTGGCCAAAAAAAATATATCCCATCAAACGGGACCAAACTTATTTAACCAAATGTCTCACTTAGCGACAGAAATTTGGGGCTCCATCACGGTCGTAAGTCGAGGACCACCTGCGGAAGGCAGAGAGAAAGCAATCGCTCTCCGTCCTAACCGATTCGTGTGGGTGGTCCTCCACTTACGACCCACAACTGGGACAAGTTTCATGGCTGAGCAAGGCGGCCGTTGAGCGAACCGTGCTCGGTTTGGCAAGTTTTGCCACGGTCGTTAAGCAAATCAGTGCAGTCGTTAAGCGAATCATACGGTCGTTAAGCAAATCCGGCTCCCCCCCCATTGCCTCTGCTTGTCGGAAGCCGGCTGGGACGGTCACAAAGGGTGATCACGTGACCACGGGGATGCTGCAATGGTCATAAGTGCGAGGACCGATTGTAAGTCACTTTTTTTCAATGCTGCTGTAACTTTAAACCAGGCAGCTCCAAACTTGTCGACTTACAGACTTGTGGACTTCAACTCCCAGAATTCCCCAGCCACAAGTCATAAAAGGGTCATAGTTCCCTCACGCTGGCTGAGGAATTCTGGGAGTTGAAGTCCACCAGTCATAAAAGGGCCATAGTTCCCTCACGCTGGCTGAGGAATTCTGGGAGTTGAAGTCCACGATTCATAAAGGGGTCATAGTTCCCTCACACTGGCTGAGGAATTCTGGGAGTTGAAGTCCACCAGTCATAAAAGGGTCATAGTTCCCTCACGCTGGCTGAGGAATTCTGGGAATTGAAGTCCACAAGTCATAAAGGGGCCATAGTTCCCTCACGCTGGCTGAGGAATTCTGGGAGTTGAAGTCCACCAGTCATAAAAGGGCCATAGTTCCCTCACGCTGGCTGAGGAATTCTGGGAGTTGAAGTCCACGATTCATAAAGGGGTCATAGTTCCCTCACGCTGGCTGAGGAATTCTGGGAATTGAAGTCCACAAGTCATAAAGGGGCCATAGTTCCCTCACGCTGGCTGAGGAACTCTGGGAGTTGAAGTCCACGAGTCATGAGGGGGCCATAGTTCCCCCATGCTGGCTGAGGAATTCTGGGAGTTGAAGTCCACGAGTCATAAAGGGGTCATAGTTCCCTGACGCTGGCTGAGGAATTCTGGGAGTTGAAGTCCACCAGTCATAAAAGGGTCATAGTTCCCTCACGCTGGCTGAGGAATTCTGGGAGTTGAAGTCCACAAGTCATGAAAGAGTCCTAGTTCCCTCACGCTGGCTGAGGAATTCTGGGAGTTGAAGTCCACAAGTCTAAAAGTCGACAAGTTTGGAGACCTGAGCTTTAAAACAGTCGCTAAATGAATAATTGTTAAGTCGAGGACTTACCTGCATCCTGCCGGGTCTTCGAAGGAGCGACTCACCTTGCCTTCGATGCCGCAGCGCCCCCTGCTGGGCAAAATGGTGCAGGAACTTCCCTTGGTTGTTCCAGCTGGAGGAGAGCACCACCTAAAGGAGCAGAGAGGTACTGCAGGTTAACCCAAAATTTGGGGGGTTGGTAGAATCAACCCCAAATTCCAATTCAAATCCCTAATCTGGCAAAAGCAGTTTTGCAGCCCCTACGAAGCACATCAACCCCAAAACACAGGACACGCTCAGCGAATGTCTCGAAGCAGCGAGCCAAGCTGCATGCTACAGGGAAAGGTAGCCAGCTTCGTCGGCATGTGACAATCCAGAAAGGAATTGGGCCAATCCTTCTTCTTCTGGTCCACCCCCAATTCTCCCTCGGTTTTTCTTTCTTCTTTCCCACCACAAAAACCAAACTGTTGCACGTTTACGGCTTCACCTCTTAAAATCATTTACAAAATTCAATCTCTACACACACACACACACCCCGAAAAGAAAAGAAATTTCATCTAAGAGAGCATCAGAACGAGATTTTCCAGATTCACAAAACAGGCGCGGGACTCATTCCTCAATAGCATTTACTCATGCTAGACCAGGGGTCTTTTATGACTGGTGGACTTCAACTCCCAGAATTCCTGAGCCAGCCATGCTGAGGGGAAAGGGAGAGGTTTCCAAGCTGAGCCAGGCTGGCTCAGGAATCCTGGGAGTTGAAGTCCACCAGTCCTAAAGGGGGCCATAGTTCCCCCCATGCTGGCTCAGGAATTCTGGGAGATGAAGTCCACGAGTCATAAAAGAGCCAAGGTTGCCTACCCCTGTGCTAGACTAATGGAACCTCCATGTTCAGAGGCAGTCTACCCCAGAATACCAATATCTTGGGGAAGAAACGAGGAAAAGCAGGGGGGTTGGACTAGAAGACCTCCAAGGTCTCTTTCAACTCTGTTATTCTATTCTATTCTATTCTATTCTATTCTATTCTATTCTATTCTATTCTATTCTATTCTATTCTATTCTATTCTAATTTCTTATTCTATTCTATTCTTTACTATTCTATTCTATTCTACCTTTTATTATTCTATTCTATTCTAGTCTAGTTTATATTTTATTCTGTTCTATTCTATTCTAGTCTATTCTATTGTAGTCTATTCTAATTTCTTATTCTATTCTATTCTTTACTATTCTATTCTACCTTTTATTATTCTAGTCTAGTCTAGTCTAGTCTAGTTTATATTTTATTCTGTTCTATTCTATTCTAGTCTATTCTTATTTCTTATTCTATTCTATTCTTTACTATTCTATTCTATTCTATCTTTTATTATTCTATTCTAGTCTAGTCTAGTCTAGTTTATATTCTATTCTATTCTATTCTATTCTATTCTATTCTATTCTATTCTATTCTATTCTATTCTATTCTAGCCTAGCCTAGCCTATATTTTATTATTCTATTCTATTCTATTCTATTCTATTCTATTCTATTCTATTCTATTCTATTCTATTCTATTCTATTCTTCGAACAGTCACTAAATGAACTATTGTTCAGGACTGCAGATGGCAGAAAACAGCCCATTGTGCAAAGTTGCCAATAACAACAACAACAACAACAACAACAACAACATAATAATAATAATAATAATAATAATAATAATAATAATAATAATAATAATAATAATAATAATAATAATAATAATAATAATAATAATAATAATAATAATAATAATAATAATAATAATAATAAAGTTGGAATGGACGTTGGAGGTCATCTAGTCCAACCCCCTGCTCAGGCAGGAAACCCTATTCCATTTCAGACAAATGGCTGTCCAGTCTCTTCTTAAAAACTTCCAGTGTTGGAGGAGGGAAGGAGGGAAGGAGGGAGGGAGGGAGGGAGGGAGGGAGGGAGGGAGGAAGGAAGGAAGGAAGGAAGGAAGGAAGGAAGGAAGGAAGGAAGGAAGGAAGGAAGGAAGGAAGGAAGGAAGGAAGGAAGGAAGGAAGGAAGGAAAAAAAAAAATAAGAGACTCGAAAGGGATCTTGGAGGTCATCTTCTAGTCCAACCTAACCCATTTCAGACAAATGGCTGTCCAGTGGATGCCGAATAACATTCTTCACCGCGGTGGGGCAAAAAAATCTGTTCGCTTACCGGGTCCAGCTCCTCTGACAGCAGTTTCTGAGGACCAAAAAGAAGAGCCCAGGTCAAGCCACCGGACTACACAAACCATCCTCCCCCGACATTCTCACGATTTGCAAAGAGCGAAGAGGTCAATTTGAAAAATCGAAACCCATTTTTTTCCCCATGCGAGATCTGGCTAAAGAATCAGAATCAAACAAAACACGGCAGGGTGAAAATTGAGTCCTTTACTTACGACCAGGATGCCTCCTGCCCATCGTGGTCATAAGTCGAGTTATCTTTGCAACCGACCTGATTTTAGGACATTTGTTTTTTTAACGGTGGTCGTTAAGGGAACCCGTAGTTCACTTTAAGGGGCTGAGTTGGCCGAAAATTGGGGGGGGGGAAATAAATGTCCATTTGGCGCAAAACCGTCACAAACCCAGTTGTGTGACCGTGGGAGGCTGCAAACGGACATAAATGCGGGACGGTGGCCAAGCGCCCACCCTGCGATCCTAGGATCAAAATTGGATAAAAATTGAAGGGGGGGGGACCTTATCTTTTACAACAACGTTTCCCAAGCTTGACAGCTTTCAAATGTGTGAATTTCGATTCCCAGTTGTGCAAATATTTTTTCTGGATTAATGTTTTTCACGTTTTGCCACTTTAAGATTTATGGACTTCAACTCCCAGAATTCCCCAGCCAGCACAGCTTTCCTCTTTCCACACACACACACAGACACATACACACCGATGACTCATGCCAAGGACAGATTATCAATGGCAGGAACCACACAGTGTGTAACACACACGCAAACACACAGTTGTCACCCACAAACGGTCCTTCTTCCTGGTTGTTGTTTTTTGTGTGTGTGTGTGTGTGTGGTTTTTTTCCTGGATGCTTCCGTTAAAGAACACCGTGTCTCGCAAGATGTCCATGAATATGGAAAAGAAAGAGAAAAAAAAGGGAGGAAAGAAAAAAAAGAAAAGAAAAGAAGGTGGGTGAAGGAAGATGGATCTTATTTGCGGTGTTGTTGTTTTTTTGGGGAAAAAAAATTAGAGATAAGATACAATCCTCGGATACTTTGGAGGAAGGCTATTCTGTGTGGTCCCCTTTCCCTTAGTTGCAGTTGCTGAAGTCACAAGTCTTAAAGTTGGCCCACATTGAAAAACGTTGTTCTAGAGCAGGGGTCTTCAAATTTGGCCCTTTTATGACTTGTGGACTTCAACTCCCAGAATTCCTCAGCCAGGCACGCTAGCTGAGGAATTCTGGGAGTTGAAGTCCACAAGTCATCAAAGAGTCATAGTTCCCTCACGCTGGCTGAGGAATTCTGGGAGTTGAAGTCCACAAGTCACAAAAGGGTCATAGTTCCCTCACGCTGGCTGAGGAATTCTGGGAGTTGAAGTCCACAAGTCATGAAAGGGTCATAGTTCCCTCACGCTGGCTGAGGAACTCTGGGAGTTGAAGTCCACAAGTCATAAAAGGGTCATAGTTCCCTCACGCTGGCTGAGGAATTCTGGGAGTTGAAGTCCACAAGTCATCAAAGGGCCAAGTTTGAAGACCCCTGTTTTAAAGTGTTTGCCCACCAATCAGGGCTTATGCTTGAAGAAGAGGTGGGGGGGCAATTCCTCCATGGGAAAAGTTTGAAATTTAGTTGAGGGGTGGTGGTGATGAGCAGGCCGGAGCGGAGGTTGCTATGGCAACATAGCAAAACAGATGTCCCAATTCCCCAGCTGTTTGGGCCTTGCAGAGCAAAACAAAACAAAAATAATTTTAAAAAAGCAGATTTGCGGATTGTTTTGCGCTCAGCTGGTGGGGAGAGGTTTCTAAAATAAAAAAAAAAAATTGCGCAGTTGGAAGGAGGCCAAACTCTTCTATCTTTAGCTCCAGCAAACGGAACAGACCTCAAAATCACGAGGTTTTTTTTAAAAAATATATACGTATATATATATATCCTTTGGCCTGTTCCGAATGCAAATGGCCCTTTGGGCTTGGGATGCACGCCTTCCAGATGTGGGGCTGGAGGGCTGCAACATCTGGAGACACCTGTTTGGGGCGTGCGGGGGTGGGCTGGGCCTGCAATCGTCCCCTAGTTTTGTTTAACAAGCTTCTTTTTGCTCCGGCGCAAAGAGTTCAAACCACGTGGAACAAAAAAAACAACCAAAGATCCAAAAATGTTTTTCTGGCATAAAAAGTATTTTTTTTTCCAGCCCATTGTAATAAATAAGAGGGGGGAAAAAATAGCATTAAAGCAGCGGAGTTTATGTGAGCAGAATTAGGCAGTGTTCAGAAGAAAAGTTCTCGCAAAAAAGGCAGAGGGTACGGATTTGGACTCCCCGAGCTCTCTGCACACGCTCCGTGGTTGTCAACTTATTTATTTTATTTTGATTTATTGATCTGTTTGTATCCTGCCTTCCTTATTTTTACCAGCCAGCCAAGGTGGTGAACATATCAAAGACGTGTTCCTCCTCCTATTAACCCACCACAACATCTCTGTGAGAGGGATTGGGCCAAAGTCGCCCAGCTGGCTTTCACGGTTAAGGCACAACTAGAATTCCCTGCCACCTGGTGGTTGGCCCAAAGTCACCCAGCTGGCTTTCATAGCTAATGCAGGACTAGAATTCCCAGTTTGCTCGAGGTTGGCTCAAAGTCACCCAGTTGGTTTTCATGCCTAAGTTGGAACTAGAATTCACCCTCTCCTGGTCACTGGCCTAAAGTCACCCAGCCGGCTTTCATGCCTAAGGTGGGACTAGAACTCACCGTCTCCTGGTGATTGGCCTAAAGTCACCCAGCTGGCTTTCAAGCCTAAAATGGGACTAGAACTCACCCTTTCCTGGTCACTGGCCCAAAGTCACCCAGTTGACTTTCATGCCTAAGACGGGGGGAACTAGAATTCACTCTTTCCTGGTGATTGGCCTAAAGTCACCCAGCCGGCTTTGGTGCCGAAGGTGGGACTAGAACTCACTGTCTCCGGGTAATTGTGCCAAAGTCACCCAGCCAATTTTCATGTCCAAGGCAGGACTAGAACTCTCCGTCTCCTAGTTTCTAGCCTGGTGGGTTAACCGCTAGGCCAAACGGGCTAAAAATACTTGCCAGCAGCAAGTATTAAAAACTCATTTCTATTTGACGTGCCATCCCAGGCTTAAGGGGAGCCTTAACTGACCGGTTGTGGGATCGAATGCTGCCACTGCGGTGGAGAGTACTCCAGGCCTCGTCAGCCCCACAAAACAGCTGTCGGGGCCTCCCCCCTCCCCTGGGCTGGAGGAAGGGGAAGCGGCTGCAGGACCCTGGCCAGCCCAGGCAGCCGTCCAGCCTCCCAAGGCCAGGCCAGGCCAGGCCAGGCCAGCTGCTGGCTGTGGGGTCCAAGGGTGGGGTGGGAAAACAATGCAAAGGGGCAGCTGTGCCCCTCACCTCCGGCCCACCCACCCAAAGCCCCCCACTCGGAGGTCTCAGGTAGATTCAGCATGGCCAGGGCACCAGGCAGGAACTCCCCCCCCCCAAAAAGAAGGAAGGGTTTTGACTTGTGGCTTCCCCCCCCCCTTTTACAGCATGCATTCTCACCCCCCTCCCCATGGAAGGCCAAGCTCTCCCCACCCCTGAAAAGTTTTGAAAGGGGGGGCATCTCATCCAGAGGCTCAGCTCTGCCAATGGGGGGGGGAGGAAACTTCAGACCCTCGGCACGGCTGGGGAGGGGGCTTTGCAAGACGAAGAGGTCGGTTAGGGCAAGGGAGCGTCCCCACCCACGGAGCGACACCCCCCACAAGGGCCGCCCCCACCCCTGCTGTGGGCCAAACCCTTTCCCACGGAGGGGGGCAGGCAAGGAGGAAGAGGGGGGCTGGATACTTTCGAAAGCTCTTTAAGGAACTTCTCTCCAGCCACACGTGTTGCGGGCGCCCGGCAGGTGAACAGGAGCGTGGGGGGGGGCTCCTGTGGCCCAGATGGGGCTAAGGGGGGGCTCTATCTGCCCCCCTCCACCAAGGAGGCGCCCTCTTCCCGGCTCCCTTGACAACCCCCCCCTGCACCTGAATAGAGTGGGGGTGGGAATTCCACGTTTGCCCCCCACCCTCGTCCTAACCACCAGAGGAGTTGAGTTGGGGGGGGCCCCAAGAAGACACTTCCTCCTCGGCCACCAAGCCCCCTTGGCCTTGACGCCCCCCCTCCCCGGTGGTGAGCAGGCTGGGAGTGGGGGTCCCGCATCCTGCCCACCCCCCTGGCAAGGGGTAAAAAGAGAGCAGCCAAGGCAACGTTGCCTTAAGACCCTCCCCCAGGGCAGGTGAGTGAGATGGGAGTGGGGGTCCTGCGTCACCCCTCCACCCCCACCCCGCAGAGGAGCTGAGCCTGGGGAGGGGGTGAGAAGACACACCCTCCCCACTGGCCAAACCCCCTTTGCCTTCACCTCCCCCTGGAACAGGTGAGCAGGCTGGGAGGGGGGGTCTCGCATCCTGTCCCACCCAGCAGGGGAAGGTGGACGTGCAGGGACCCCTCCCCAGCGGCTAAGACCCCTTCGCCTTCACCTCTTGGGGCAGGTGAGTGGGATAAGAGTGGGGGTCCCTCCTGTTGCCCCACTCCCCAGGTGGGGGGGCAAGGAGCGACCCCTCCCCAGCGGCTAAGACCCCTTCACCTCTTGGGGCAGGTGAGTGGGATAAGAGTGGGGGTCCCTCCTGTTGCCCCACTCCCCAGGCGAGGGGGGGGCAAGAAGAGACCCCCCCTCCCCAGCCGCGAAACCCCCTTCGCTTTCATTTCCCTCCCAGCCGCCCCAGCCCCCGGTGCAGGTGAGGGGCGGGAATGGGGGTCGCGCGTCCTTGCCCCCACCCACCCACCCACCCGGCGAGGGGGGGCAAGAAGGGACCCCTCCCCCCTCCAGGCAGCCCGCCCCGCCCCTCACCTGCGGCAGGGCACCGGGGGCGGCATCGGCGAGGTCCGGCCGGCCGGGTCCGGCGGCGTGGCGGGGCCAGGCGGCCAGCAGGAGGCTGAGCGAGGCGAGCAGCAGCGCCGAGAAGGAGGCCAGCGCCAGCGCCAGCAGCAGCGGCGGCCGGGCGGGCGGCTCCCGTGCCCGGCGGCGCCTGCCCATGGCCGGCCCGACCGAGGCGCTCTGCAGCCGGCCGGAGCGGGAGGCGGAGGGGCCGGAGGCGGAGGAGGAGGAGGAGGAGGAGAGGAGGAAGCGAGGCCGCCCAGGGGAAGGCGCGCTCGGCCGGCCGCCAGCAGCTGCAGAGAGCGCCCGGTGCCTGGAGAGGCGCAGCCCGGGAACTGCGGGGCAGGCAACGCCCGCCGGAGGGGCTGGGCGGGGGGAAGAGCCGGGACCAGCGCAGAGCCTCCCCGGACAGGCGCAGTCTACCTTGGCAAGGCGAACTTTCCAAGCCAGCCTGCGGGGGGCTGCTTCCTGCTCTTCCCCCCCCCCACACACACACACCAGCAAGCCGGGCATAAGACAGCAGCGAGAGAGAGAGGCTTCCCGGTTGGGCTGGGACTGCAGAGCCCATCGTCCGCAGCCTCCCCGGACAGGCGCAGTCTACCTTGGCAAGGCGAACTTTCCAAGCCAGCCTGCGGGGGCTGCTTCCTGCTCTTCCCCCCCCCCTCCCGCAAGCCGGGCATAGACAGCAGCGAGAGAGGCTTCCCTGTTGGGCTCGGACTGCAAAGCCCATCGTCCGCAGCCTCCCCGGACAGGGGCAGTCTACCTTGGCAAGGCTAGCTTTCCAAGCCAGCCTGCGGGAGCTGCTTCCTGCCTTCCCCCCCCCGCAAGCCGGGCATAGACAGCGAGAGAGGCTTCCCGGTTGGGCTGGGACTGCAGAGCCCATCGTCCGCAGCCTCCCCGGACAGGGGCAGTCTACCTTGGCAAGGCTAGCTTTCCAAGCCAGCCTGCGGGAGCTGCTTCCTGCCTTCCCCCCCCCGCAAGCCGGGCATAGACAGCGAGAGAGGCTTCCCGGTTGGGCTGGGACTGCAGAGCCCATCGTCCGCAGCCCGCCTCCAAGTTCCCAGCTTGGGGAAACCGTGGGGCTAGGCCAGGGGGAGAGCCAGCCAGGGACTCCGAGAGGGCGGCGAGAGGGAGGCAGCCCTCCGCAAAGCTTCCTCGGTCAGGAGCAGTCTACCTTGCAGTCTAGCCTACGGGGCCAGCTGACGCTGCCCGTCCCCGGGGGCATCTTCTTGCTCCCTCCCGCTGGCCGGGCACCGCTGGGCACGGCCCGTGTCCGGACAGAGAGGCTTCCCGGTTGGATCGGTACTCCAGCCCCCATCATCCCCGGCCCGCATGAAAAGCTCCAGCTCGGGGGGAAACTGCGGGGCGGGGAGAGGTAGCCCTCCGCAGAGCCTCCCCGGATAAGCACAGTCTACCTTCCCCCTGCCCTGCCCTGCCCTGCGCTTCCCTGCCCCCTCCCCTTGGCCGGGCACTCGCCCCTGCCCGGAGAATTGGGATTTGACCCCATTTGCCTACCGGCTTCCTGGAGGGGTGGGACTCCAAGCCCCATCGTTCCCAGCGGGGACCCAGGTTGCCGCTCGGGGGGGGCGAAACTCCCAACGCTGGGCTGAGATCGGCGGATTCCGGGATCGGGCCCACTTCTCCCCCCCCCCCGGGAGAGCAGCTGTACCCCTTTCCCTGCCGGCTTCTCGGAGAGGTGGGACTCCAACTCCCATCGTTCCCGGTCCGTACCTGCCTCCAGAAGCGGTGAATGCTCCAACACTGGAAGTTTTTAAGAAGAGACTGGACAGCCATTTGTCCGAAATGGTATAGGGTTTCCTGCCTGAGCAGGGGGTTGGCGTAGATGACCTCCAAGGTCCCTTCCAACTTTATTATTATTATTATTATTATTATTATTATTATTATCATCATCATCATCATCATCATCATCATCATCATCATCATCATCATCATCATCATCATCATCATCATCATCATCATCCATTTGTCTGAAATGGTATAGGGCTTCCTGCCTGAGCAGGAGGTTGGACTAGATAACTTCCAAGGTCCCTTCCAACTTTATTATTAATATTATTAATTATTAATTATTATTATTATTATTATTATTATTATTATTATTATTATTATTATTATTATTATTATTATTATTATTGGATCAACTGTAGGGGCTTCAAGGCTCCAACGCTGGGCGTCGGGAGGGGTGGGGGAGGGTCCCCCAAAGGGGCTTGTACCCTTTTGCCTGGCTGCTTCCCGGACGGGTGGGACTCTAGGCCCCATCATTCCCATCCGGCATCCAGGCTCCACTCCCTGAAAGCTGCGCTGGATGGAGATCCGTGCGCTGGATGGAAATCCGGCCCCCTGCAGGCTGACACCCCCTCCCTCAACGGCTGCGGGGGAGACCCAGACCCATAAGGCAGTGCCACCTCTTTTCTCACCCCCCCTCCCCATCTGCGCCTCTCCCCCTCCCTCCCCCTCCCAGCCTTAAAAATGTCTGTGCTTCGCTTCCCGCTGGCCCCCAACGGAGGTAGCGTGGCCGAGCGGTCTAAGGCGCTGGATTTAGGCTCCAGTCCCTCCGGGGGCGTGGGTTCGAATCCCACCGCTGCCAGATGGTTTTCTTCCCCGTGGCTTTTGCTGACCGGACAAAAAGCTTTCCCCGGACACGGAAGGAAAGCAGCACGTCGGGTCTCTCCCCCCCCCGGGTCTTTTCTCCGTGTGTTTTTTTTAATGACGTGCAACCGAACGTGCAAAATCGCCCTTAGGTAGAACTCTTCGCCAGACTTTTTCACAACTCGCGTTGGTGGTATAGTGGTGAGCATAGCTGCCTTCCAAGCAGTTGACCCGGGTTCGATTCCCGGCCAACGCAATTTCCTTTTTCATTTTTTTTTTGCAATTAATTGCAAAATTAATTAATTAATCCTGCCGCAATAGGGGCGTTTTTGACCCCAATTTATAAGACGCTTCGCTTTTCCCGGAAGCCCAAAGAGACGCCTCCCGCTGGGTGGGTTGGAATCCGAGTGGAAAACATATTTTCCAGGAAGCGACGTTCCCGGGCCAGGAAGGCCGATGAAATGGAAATAATTCTAATTATTTATTGGCTGTAGAGCCAGCTATGCAGAGAGCGCGCCAAGAGGGTTCAGAAAAGTCTGCATCCTCCTGGGGAAAGAGGGTCTTTTCGGTTCTGTGGGACTGGTCTACCTCGCAGGGGTGTCGTGCCGCAGCATTTGCTGCAGGGGGAGGATGGGAAGGACCCCACTGCAAAAGGGGTGGGCGGGGCTTTGGACAGTTGAAAGAGAGAAAAGGGGGGAGCAATTGCAAAAAAAACCCCACCCCCAAACCCATTAATTACTCATTTAATGACCACTGGAAATTGCAACGACACTGTTACTGTTTTGACCACGTGATCAGAATCCTGGCAGTTGGCAACTGACTCGTATTTATGACGATCGCAGTGTCCCGGGGGGTCACGCGATCCCCTTTTGCCACCTTCTGAGAAGCAAAGCGCAATGGGGAAGCCGGATTCGCTTAGCGACCGCGTTACTAATTGAACAAACTGCAGTGGCTCGCTTAACAACCGCGCGGCCAGGAAGGTTGCAAAGCGAGGCAAAAGTGAACAGATTCACTTAATAAATGTCTCGCTTAGTGACAAAATGTTGGGCTCCGTTGTGGTCGTTAAGTTGAGGACTATCTGCATTTTGAGGGTCAACTGCTCCTGCCTCTGGAGGTTTGATTAGAGCGGCCCTTGCAAGACTCGTTAACCATCCTGCTGTTTGCGTTGCACACACTCACACACACTCTCCTGCAATGTTTGTCCACAACTTGGAACGTGTATGGACTTCAACTCCCAGAATTCCCCAGCGGGCATGTTGGGGAGGGACTTCCTCTTTCTTTGCCTGTTGGGACACGATGAGCTTGGTGGTCCGAGAGATTTTAAAATACAGGGCGTCCTTAACTTACGACTTATTCGCTTAGTGACCGTTCAAAGTTACAAGGACACGGAAAAATATGACTTGCGACAGGTCCTCGCCCTTATGACCACCACAGCTTTCCTGCGGGTTGCAATTTGGGAGCTTAGCAACCCAAAAGCATGGATGACGGTTGCGGTGTCGTCTCGGGATCACATGGTCACTATTGGCAACCCAGCCGGCTTCCCCGATGAGCAAAGTCAGTAAGAAGCTGGCAGGTCAGGGTTACATGACGTCTCGCTTAACGACCGTGGCAAAAAAAGTTGTGAAATCGGGTCATGTGATGCCTCGCTTAATGACCACCCTGCTTAACAATGAATTTTCCAGTATTGGTGTTCGAGGCAGCCCGATTTGCACCCGTGACAGTCAGCTGGTTTAATGATCCTGGTGGCCTTGCCGCCTCAATTTTATGACTCTGGGAATGACACACACACACCTGAAGTGAAACTGACCGCAAAGGATGCAAAAATGGTGAAAACTGAACAAAAAGGAAAATGAATATGGCTGTGGTCCTCACCCATGGCAACTTTTAAGACAGGGGTGGGGAACGATGGGTCTTTTAGGACTTGTGGACTTCACCTCCCAGAATTCCCTAGCCAATTTTCACAAACTTCCTGAACTATAAGGGGGGGGACACTGTGCTCCCCCAAGAACACAATCTGTAACACAAGGACCACCCTGAAGAGTCCTTGTCACCCCCCTCCCAAGTCTTGCCATCCTGAGGTCCCCGGCCATCCTGAGGAGCATGGAACAGGTGGTCCTTCAGTTCTGACCCGTACTGGACCCAGCCCATTACGGTCGTAAAACAGGTCAATCATGTGACCGACCTGATTTTTTTTTTTTGTCCTTTTGAGGTTAAGCGAGCGGCACGGTCATCAAGCGAAACGGTGGTTTGTTATGGATGCAGTTTGGCTAAAAAAATGGAAGCCACTGCAACTTTTAGACAAAAGCGTTGTAAAATGTGATCACAAATGTCTGAAGGGGGGGCATCACATGACCACAGGGACCCCCCCCTCCAAACTGTTAGAACTTCAGATCTGGGTTGTAAATCCCCTTTTGGGAGTAGGTCGTAACTTCGAAGAGTCAGTTAGCGACCAGTCGTAAGTTGAGGACGGACTGTATTCTAAAAGAGAAGCCCCCCACCCCACCCCATTTGCATAATTTAAAACTTCGGAACAGACACTCACCGTTAGTAAAAAAGTTTTTATTATTTTTTTTTTGTCCAGAAAGTTACAGAAATTTCGGAGAGAGAGAGAAAAAAAAAGCAAGAATCCCAAAACACTCAACGAACGAAAGAACGTCGCTCCGACTGCCTTGTTTTGCTCCTTTCCTCCCTCCGTTGCTGGGGGATGGTTTAACTGCCCTCCCACTGCCGCATCAAAGCCTCTCGGCCCCCTCCCCCCCCCGACCCCCCTTCTCTCTCCCCCCCCCCGCCAGCAGGAAAGAAGCAGAACTGGGGGGGGGGGAGAAAATCTGGATTATTATTTTTTTTTTTAACACATGCTATGCAGGACTCAAAAGAAAACTCAGCCGAAACCGGGCTCCATCCCCCCCCCCAAAAAAAGGTTCAATTTAAAAACTAGGTCGGGGTGAGAGTTTTGGGGTGCTTGAAACGCCCCCCCCCCCCAGTCGAAGTGAAAACACAATGCACCAAAGTCAACAAACCTTCTAGTTTTCAACATAAATAAATCCCAACCGATACGACGACGACCCACTAGGGAGGTCCAGCTGGGCCAAAGGGAAAAGGGGGGGGAGTACTCAACACCAGGGGTTCGGTAGGAATTGGGGGTAACCCCCTCCCGTTATCCCATCAGGTTTTGTGGGCTCATTAGGAAATCTACGCCATCGTTTATAAGGTTGGCTTTTTTTTTTTTTCCCCTGAAAGGTAAAAACAGGCTGAAAAGAACAGTCAAAAGGAAGAATCGAGGCCTTCTCCAAAGCAGGGCCACGGAGAGGGGGTGCTGAAGTAAGACCCCCCCCCTCTAAAAATCTTGGTTTTCCTTTGGCAACTGGGCAGGTTAGCCCCCCACAAAATGTCCAGACTTCTCAACAAGTTGTCACCCCGCCATCACACCCCAACTCCTCTCCGCCCGGACAGGAGCTCTTCCTTCAGTTGTCTTCGTCGCTGTCGTCTGGACTGATGGCCGGGCTGGTGAGGCTGTAGGTGGGCGATGTGGGGCTGTAGCCGGGAGAGGTCGGCGAGTAGGTGGAGCCCTTGGGGGAGGTGGGCGAATAGGTCGGGGAGGTGGGGCTGTACTTGGGGGAGGTGGGCGAGTAGGTGGGAGAGGTCGGACTGTATTTCGGCGACGTCGGGGTGTACACAGGCGACGTCGGCGAGTAGGTGGGGCTGGTGGGGCTGTATTTCGGCGTGGTCGGGCTGTAGGTGGGCGAAGTCGGGCTGTACTTGGGGCTGGTCGGGCTGTACTTGGGGCTGGTCGGGGTGTATTCCGGAGAGCTGGGGCTGTAGGATGGGCTAGTCGGGGTGTATTTGGGGCTGGTTGGGCTGTAGCTGGGCGAGCTGGGGCTGTAGCTAGGCGACGAAGGCGTATAAGTAGGTGACTGTGGGGTGTAGCGGGGGCTGGAGGGAGAGTAGCTGGGCGAGGTGGGACTGTAGGAAGGGCTGGTAGGGGAGTAACTGGGAGATGTTGGGCTGTAGTTTGGAGACGTCGGGGTGTAATTAGGAGAGGTCGGGCTGTAGCTGGGCGAAGTTGGGCTGTAGCTGGGAGAAGTCGGGGTGTAGTTTGGAGAGGTTGGGCTGTAATTAGGGCTGGTGGGGCTGTAGCTAGGGGAGGTTGGGCTGTAGCTGGGGGATGTCGGGCTGTAGCTAGGCGACGTCGGGCTGTAACTAGGGCTGGTTGGGCTGTAACTGGGTGACGTCGGGCTGTAGCTGGGGCTGGTCGGGCTGTAGCTGGGCGACGTCGGGCTGTAGCTGGGGCTGGTTGGGCTGTAGCTGGGACTGGTTGGAGAATAACTAGGTGAAGTTGGGCTGTAGCTCGGGCTGGTCGGGCTGTAGCTGGGCGACGTCGGGCTGTAGCTGGGACTGGTCGGAGAGTAACTCGGGGAGGTGGGGCTGTAGCTGGGGCTGGTTGGGCTGTAATTCGGGCTTGTTGGAGAGTACGAAGGGGAGGTGGGGCTGTAGGATGGGGAGGTGGGGCTGTAGCTGGGGCTTTGCGGGGTGTAGACCCCAGGCGAGCGTGGCTCGTAGGCGGGAGAGGTTGGGGAGTAGCTGGGAGACATAGCACCACCTGGAAAGGCAGAAGGAAACCGACGTTAATCCAGGATTCCACACTCTGAGGAGAGCACTGGGAGGGACTGCAGGACTGGGGGAGCCACGTACCTGGAGACGGAATGTAGGGGCTGGAAGGCCCCGGAGAGCCTGGGGAGCCTGGGGTGGGCGACCAGGCAGGGGAATACCCAGGGCTGTAACCGCTGGCATCGGAAGCCGCGCTGGGGGAGAAACTGGCGGCCCCGGGGGTCATTCCGCTCCCTGCAAAGAGGAGGAAGGGAGAATTGCAGTTGAGAGAGAAACCAGCCCCCTCCCTTCCCTCATTTCTCCTTCCTTCCTTTCCCTTCCCATCTCTCTCCTTCCTTCCTTTCCTTCCATCCCTCCCTTCTTCCTTCCTTCCTTCCCATCTCTCCTTCCTTCCTTCCCATCTCCTCCCTTCTCCTTCCCATCTCTCCTTCCCTACCCATCTTTCTTTTCTTCCTTCCTTCCCATCTCTCCCCTTCCTTCCTACCTTCCCATCTCTTCCTTCCTTCCCATCTCTCGCCTTCCTTCCTTTCCTTCCATCCCTTCTTCCTTCCTTCCCATCTTTTCTTCCTTCCCGACGCATCTCTTTCCTTCCCATCTCCTCCCTTCTCCTTCCATCTCTTTCCTTCCTTCCATCCCTCTTCTTCTTCCTTCCTACCTTCCCATCTTTTCTTCCTTCCCTACGCATCTTTCCTTCCTTCCTTCCTTCCTTCCTTCCTATCTCTTCCCTTCCTTCCTACCTCCCCATCTCTCCTTCCTTCCTTCCCATCTCCTCCCTTCTCCTTCCCATCTCTCCCCTTCCTTCCTTCTTTCCATCCCTCCCTTCTCCTTCCTTCCTTCCCTCCCTCCCTCCAAATAAACCCAGGAGCGCTTAATTGGAAATAAATTTAATGGGGACCGCATGCGTGCGTTCTCCTTCGTCCCTTGCTCTGCGCATCCTACAAACTCTGAGCTGCTGGTGTTGGCAGCCGGGAAGCCCCCCAAGGGTAGCGACCCACCCGGGGAGGAGGAGGAGGAGGGAGGGGCTGCATATTTGAAGTGCACTTTAGATTAAGCGCTCTCAAGCTTCAACACCCACCATGGAATTCTCCGATTTACCAAGCCAAGATTTTTTAAAAACGGGGAAACCGCCCCGGTGTGCAAAGTTCACCGAACCCGTTTTTATGAGAAACGGATCTACAGCAATCCGAGAGCATTTTTTCCTGCCGCCCCAGAGATCCCGCCAGGCGTATTTCCGTAATAAAAAAAAGCTGTCGGGGTTTGTGATCTGTTCTCCCGTGGGACCCATCGACGCCCCCCCCTCAATTGCTTGACGGACGAAAATCACCCGATCCGTACAAACCACCATCGAGGTAACCCACTTAGTCCTAAACCAGGAAGGAGCGCTTTCTCGATACTTACCCACGCTGGGCGACCAGGCGCCGTAGGCTGGCGTGGCACCTTGGTTCCATGGGGTGGTGGCAGGGGACACCCCGCCCATGGGGCTGGGCGCAGAGCCGAAGAACATGCCTGTAGCTGTAAGGGAAGAGGAGAGTGAGCAGACACCGGTGCCCCTGAAGGAAGAGGCTGGAGCAGCGGAGGTGCTGGGTGCAAAAGGCGCACCTGGTTGGCCCAGATGTTTTGTCTCCCAGATGTGGAAGGTGACCCCCGACGGTTAATTACAACCTCTCTAGGGCTGGAGGATGATCCTGGCCTATCCCCAACCCAGGGCCCTCCAGGTGGTTCAAATTTGATGCTGATAAACAGATTGTAGGTAGTCCTTACAACCGTTCATTTAGGGACCGTTCAAAGTCACTGAAAAAAGTGACCATTTTTCACACTTAAACCTCCGTTGCAGCATCCCCGTGGTCAAGGGATCAAAATTCAGATGCTTGACTCGCATTTATGACGGCTGCAGCGTCCCCGGGGGTCACGTGATCCCCTTTTGCGGCTTTCTGACAAGCAGTCAATGGGGAAGCAGTGATTCGCTTAACAGCCATGTGACTCACTTAACGAATGCAGCGATTCGCTTAACAGCGGTGGCAAGAAAGGTCGCAAAACTCCTTTAACCCATGCCTCGTTTAACGACAGAGGTTCTGGGCTCATTTGTGGTCAGTGAGTCGAGGACTGCCTGTACGGCTCATCTGCGACTCGCCACCCTTTCGTTTAGGGGCCGTTCAAAGTTTCAACGGCAGCAAATAAAGGGATTTATGACCTGTCCTCACACTTACGACCACAGACACATGGTCGGAACCGAGGTGCCTGGCGACCGGCACGTATTCACATGATCCTCGTTTGCGGTCTTCCCAGCCGGCTTCCAACAAGCAACATCAATGGGGGAAGCCAGATTCACTTAACAACCGGTTTGCTTAACGACGGTGGCAAAAAAGATTGCTCTTCGGACCCCCAAAAGAGGCAACCAGGACTTACGCCCCCCGACGCCCAGCCCGGTGATGTTGGTGGGGATCTCCATGCCGAATTTGCATTTTTCCGCGTCCAAAAGCAGGTCGAAGCAACCGGTGCCCGCAGGCGCCAGCTGGCCCAGCATGATGTTTTCCGAGACCCCCTTCATGGGGTCGCTCTCGCCGTGGGCGGCCGCCTCCATCAAGACATCGACCTGGAGAAGGCAGGAGGAGGCCCATGGGTGGTATACGGGCCACAGGACCACCACGGAGCAAAGTTCTTGGTCCCAACCCCCAAACATTTGGGGGGGCAACTGTCCCAGTTGGGAGGAGGGGGTCAAGCGAGGAACTAGCCTGGACTCACTACGTAAAAACAAGAGGGCCTGCCCCACAGAAGCCTCCCCTCTCCTGTCCCCTTCTCTCCCTCAGGCCTGCCCCACAGAAGCCTCTGAAGCCTCCCCTCTCCTGTCCCCTTCTCTCAGGCCTGCCCCACAGAAGCCTCTCCCCTGCCCCACAGAAGCCTCTGCTATTCTCCTCCCCTTCTCTCCCACAGGCCTGCCCCACAGAAGCCTCTCCCCTGCCCCACAGAAGCCTCTGCTATTCTCCCCTTCTCTCCCTCAGGCCTGCCCCACAGAAGCCTCTCCCCTGCCCCACAGAAGCCTCTGCTATTCTCCTCCCCTTCTCTCCCACAGGCCTGCCCCACAGAAGCCTCTGCTATTCTCCTCCCCTTTTCTCCCTCAGGCCTGCCCCACAGAAGCCTCTGCTATTCTCCTCCCCTTCTCTCCCACAAGCCTGTCCTACCCCACAGAAGCCTCCCCTCTCCTGTCCCCATCTTTCCCTAGGGCCTTCCCCACAGAAGCCTCTGCTATTCTCCTCCCCTTCTCTCCCTCAGGCCTGCCCCACAGAAGCCTCTCCCCTGCCCCACAGAAGCCTCTGCTATTCTCCCCTTCTCTCCCTCAGGCCTGCCCCACAGAAGCCTCTGCTATTCTCCTCCCCTTTTCTCCCTCAGGCCTGCCCCACAGAGGCCTTCCTATTCTTCTCCCTTTCTCTCCCTCAGCCCTGCCCCACAGAAGCCTCTGCTATTCTCCTCCCCTTTTCTCCCACAGGCCTGCCTGCCCCACAGAAGCCTTCCTATTCTTCCCTTTTCTCCCTCAGGCCTGTCCTACCCCACAGAAGCCTCCCCTCTCCTCTCCCCTTCTTTCCCTAGGGCCTTCCCCACAGAAGCCTCTGCTATTCTCCTCCCCTTCTCTCCCTCAGGCCTGCCCTGCCCCACAGAAGCCTCCCCTCTCCTCTCCCCTTCTTTCCCTAGGGCCTGCCCCACAGAAGCCTCTGCTATTCTCCCCTTCTCTCCCTCAGGCCTGCCCCACAGAAGCCTCTCTCCTCTCCTCCCTATTGCCCTCTGCCCCTCTCACTCCACTCCCTTTCCCGCCAAAACTATCCTCTCCTCTGCTCCCCCATGAGTTCAACCACTTCCTGGCTGGGTCTATTGACAACAGCGGGTGCTGATTCTGGGGTCTCCACCAAGCCCTGGCAGCCCCAGCTGACTCTGCCCCAGGCCTCTCTGGGGCTGCCCCACTTCAACTCCCCCCCCCCGCTACCTACTCAACACCTTCTCCTACTAGTCTGCTTGTGGGCCCTGAGTTTGACATGTCTGCCTCAGAGCCTTATCTGGTCTTCCCAGGCAGAAGCGGCAACGCTGGGAAGATTCTTGTATTCGAGGCTTAAAACAATAAAGTAGATTGTTTGAACTCTACACCGGAGGGCCCGGTCGTCCGCGCCCGACACAAACTCACCGTCTCTTCGAAGGAGCACTTCATGAGCGGCCCCGTGTCCTGGCGGTTGACGCCGTGCCGCGTGATGGCCATCAAGTGCCCGCGGCAGGTCATGGTGTCGCAGAGCAGGGCCAAGTGGCGATAGTTGACGTAGGAGCCGTCGAAGGAGATGACGTGGTACAGCTCCCGTTCGAGGGCCTTCCTCACCGCCTCAATTCCCAGCACCTAGTAACGAAGGAAGACGGATTCTCCAGGTTGGCGCCTGGCACGCTCCAAGACCTTCTTTATCCCAACCCCAAGGAAACGCCACGCTGCTTCGGGGCTCACCGTGAAAATCTCCACGATATCGTTGGAGGTGGTGCGCACGGGGTCCACGTCTTTCTCGCTCAGCACGCGCATGAGGCTCACGCCGTCGGTTTCCAGGATCCATTCCTGGAGGGCCTTGAACTCGCCATCTTCAGTGATTATGATTTTCTTCTTGTTGTCGGTCTGGGGCAGGTGCATGTACACCTGAGGGAGGAAGAGGAGCAGGCTGGTGAATTAACAAGGCCAGTAACCCTGGTGGGATGGGGGAAAGATAAGGACTTTCTTCGGGAGGGGAGGGAGCTGTTAGGACAGGCCTTCTGCCCTCACCTTGCTGATCTGCTCAATGCCTTGAAGGGTCATGTCCGTCAGCATGTTGGATTCGATACAGCGCAGGAAAACATCATCGTCCATCTTGTCCACCACCTCTTCGTCCTAAGCCACCAGAGAAAAAAGATCTCTCATGTACCACATCCAGTATAAGGCAGGGCTCTCCAACCTTGACAACTTTGCGACTTGTGGACATCAACTCCCAGAATTCTGGGAGTTGAAGTCCACATGTCTTAAAGTTGCCAAGGTTGGAGACTCCTGGTGTAAGTGCGGTGACAACCACTATGTAGGATAAACAGGCAGAAGACTAGCAGACCACATCCATGAACACCAATTAGCACATGGACAGACTTGACCATAGTTTCAATTGGGTAACTGACAGTATCCTAGACCGAGCCAAGTCCAAACACGCTAGGAAATTCCTGGAACTCAGACAAATTAGCCATCAACAGGCACATAGAGATAAACCACGTTGACACACCATTCAAAAGAGGCAATAAAAACTACAGCATGCAATGCAAGGACTGCAACAGCCACTGTGTAGGACAAACAGGCAGAAGACTAGTAAAGCACATCCATAAACACCAGTTGGAAGTCACAATGAAGACACTCTCACAACGCATGGGCAGACTCCACCATAGTTTCTACTGTGAGCATCGTAGGCCAAACGGAATCCAAAAACCCTAGGGAATTCCTGGAAGCCTCGCACTCAATCAGCCATCAACAGACACACAGAGATTAACCACATTTACACACCATTCAAAAGAGACTTTAATAGTCTACAGCATGCAATGCAAGGACTGCAACAGCCACTGTGTAGGACAAGCAGGCAGAAGACTAGCAAAGCACATCCATGAATACCAGTTGGAAGACACAATGAAGACACTCTCACAATGCATGGGTAGACTCCACTATAGTTTCAACTGTGAGTATCCTAGACCAGGCTAAGGACCAAAATTCCTGGAAACCTGGTACCAGACTACATAGGATTGCTGGCACAGCCATGGACTCGACCCTCATTGGTTGGTTGGTGGAACCAAGGCTGTCTTTGACTCAAGACTGGCCCAACCTGGCCCAGAGGTCATAGACAACCAACCCTGTCAAAAATGCTACTTTCAGAGGTATCTGCTTCCTTCAGCTGAAGAAGACCCTGGCCATCGTACCCGCTTCCCGTCAACCCCAATCCCCAGAGGTTTAATGGTAAGGGGATTGCTTTCCCCACCTCTTGCATCTTGTTCTCGTCGCTGTTCATGATACGAATGCGCAGCACCAGCTTCTCAGCATTGTCATCGTTGAAGATGCAGTTGAGGTCATCTCCAAAGCCTGCAGAAGAAGAAGAAGAAGAAGAAAGGTTGTCCCATGGGCTGCCGGTGGACACGGGCAAAAGACAGAGCGAGCTCCGGCCATCAACCCCGACTCACCAGCATTGATCTTCTCGGCGATCTGCTCCATGGTGAGCTTGCGGTCCGTCATGTGCTTACGGTCCAGCTCCACCCTCAGCAGCCAAGGGGAGATGCGGGTGACGTCGAAGTCGGGCATCTCGTAGTAGACGTTCACCCACTCCTGGTCCTCGGCCACCACGGTGTTTTGAGGGTTGGGGTCGTAGTAGATGGCCGTGTTGGCCGTCACCTTGCGAAGGGTGGTGTGCTCTAAGCGGCAAAGGATATCCTGGGATGGGGACACGCGAAGACGGTGAAGGCTGGAGAATCAACCTTGGAAGCTACTTTTTTGAGGGGGGAGGTCTACCTCTAGGGTTTGGCCACCCATTTGCCGTCGGCTCTCAAGAGATGGAGGGAGAAAACGTCGGGGGCGCAACCTACCACCTCCAGCCTACAATTTAGCTCCACCCTGAGTTAGGAGAAAGACCTCCAGTATGGGGGGGGGGGGAACCTTCTGAGATGCCCTCATACTCCACAGCCAAGGCCAACTTCACCACCACCCCCTCCTTCTCCTCACCTTGGCCCTCTCAGCGTCACGGGCGGACTGTCCCAGGAGGAAGACCGTCAGGGAAGGGGTCTTGGGCTTTTTGGAAATGTTGATCAGTTCCTTCAGCCGAGGCACCCCCAGGGTCACGTTTTTGGCCGAGACCCCAGCGTAGTGGAAGGTGTTGAGAGTCATCTGGGTAGCGGGTTCTCCCAGGGACTGGGCGGCCAAGGCCCCCACCATCTCACCAGGGTGGGCCTGTGGAAAAAGGACAGCCGGGAATATTTCCTGGACTTGAGGCCGAGTGTCACGGCTCGTTAGTTTGGAAAAACAAGAGCTTTTTATTACCGCAGGAAGTCCTCGAGTTACGGAGCCTACATGAAATTGGTCATGCGACCAACCTGGTTTTATGATCCTTCTGGCAGCGGCCGTTAAGCGGACAAATCGTTTGCTGTGGGTACAGGTTTGCTGGTTTTCAATGAAACGGTTGTAAAACAGTCACACGACTGCACGACACGGCACTGTAGTCACGTGACGGGGAGCCAACCGGAACTGTTGTAACTCCTCTCTTTTCAAAAAGTCACTGAACGACGAGCCGTACGTTGAGGACCTCCTGTATGTTTGATGAGCAACTAACTTCCAGCTAAACATCCCACCCGAGGCTCTATCAGCCGTGTCTGTTCCTCTGGGCGTCCGTCACAAACACGGACTTCAGTTCCCAGAATTCCCAAGCAGCACAGCCATCAGATGAGACACCTGGGAGTTGAGGTCCACCCCCCTCTGAAGGTGGCCTGAGTTAAGGGAAGGCTGTTCAAACTGCGGACAATGTTTTCTGAACGTGGCTTGCTTCAAACCCACATCAGGCCAGCTTGGGAGGAACGGAGCTACTAAAAAAACGGAGGAGAAGCTTCCAAACCCCTCGTGGATCCCGTTACAGGAAAAGGGAGCAAAAGCCGAGAGAAAATGATGAATCTTGGACCCGGTCCCAAGGAGATTCCGACCATCTTCTGACCCCTTTTAAAACCAGGGCAAAATTTTCCACCCTGAAACAATCAGGCATGTGTTTACTTCCCATTGTGGAAAAACGAGCTGGAGCAGCAAGGGATTCTGGGCCGTTTAGGGTCCCAGGGGGCCACTCCTTGGCTAGGCTGAATGCCTCCTCCCCAAGGGAAACTCTGCCCCCCTCCCTGCCCTATTTCCACAGCTGCTCACGATGGAAACAGGAACGTGCAAAGGGAGAAGTTTAGCCTTTCGAGCAGAACGAGGATCCCCGGGAACTGAAAACAGCTCGGTTTCACTTCTTCCTGCCTGCTTTTTGTTGGGCAGGTGTGCTTCCTGTTTGTGTGTGGGTCTCAGTTTCCCAGTCGCAATGTATGGCTGTGAAAGTTGGAGCATAAGAAAGGCTGAGCGCCAAAGAATGGAGGCCTTTGAACTCTGGTGCTGGAGAAGACTCCTGCGAGTCCCCTGGACTGCCAGGCGATCAAACCGATCAGTCCTAGAGGAGATCAACCCCGACTGCTCTTTGGAAGGCCAGATCCTGAGGTTGAAACTCAAGTACTTTGGCCACCTAATGAGAAGGAAGGACTCACTGGAGAAGGGCCTGATGCTGGGAAAGATGGAGGGCAAGAGAAGAAGGGGACGACAGAGAATGAGGTGGCTGGATGGAGTCACTGAAGCAGCAGGCGTGAGCTTAAATGGACTCCAGAAGATGGTAGAGGACGGGAAGGCCTGGAGGAACGTTGTCCATGGGGTCGCGATGGGTCGGACACGACTTCGCAACTAACAACAACTCAGTCGGTACTCACGATGGCCTGGTTGAACTTGGATTCGATTTCTCCCAGCAGCCAGTCAAAGGCTTCCCCGCTCAGCCGGAATTCCTCAATCATGCGACGGCTGCAGAGCGTGGAACGCAAGTGGATGTTGAAGAGCAGCGTGGCGTTTTCCTGGGCCTGCTTGCTCAGCGGGTCGTCGCCGTTCACAATCACCAGCTTCTTGCTCAACTCCTTCACGCCTGGGAGAAGGAAGAAATCCATCCCATTTAGAAAAGCTACTACAGATAAGTCCTCAACGTACAACAGCTCATTTCGCGACCGTTCCGATTTTCAACGGCACCGGAAAAAGTGACCTACGACCGTTGCAGCGTCCCCAGAGTCACGTGATCAAAATCCAGATGTTTGGCAACTGACTCGCATTTATGACGCTTGCAGTGTCCCGGGGTGTTTGTGTGTGTGTGTGTGTCATGTGATCCCATTTTGCGACCTTTTGACGAGCAAAGTCGATAGGAGACCCCGATTCGCTTAGCAACCGTGTTACTTGTTTAACAGAGGACTGGAGTGATTCCCTTAACAATGGTGGCAAAAAAAAAAATAATCTCATAAAACGGGACCAAACTCATTTAACAAAATGTCTCCATTAGCCACAGAAAATTTTGGGCTCAATTGCGGTCGTTAAGTCGAGGACTACCTGTAGAAGGCAGAGAGAAAGCAATCGCTCTCCGCCCTAACTGGTTTATGTAGGTGGCCCTCCACTTTACGACCACAATGGGGACAAGCTTCGTGGCTAAGCAAGGCAGCTGCGGAGTGAACCGTGCTCGATTTGACCAGTTTTGCCACGGTCGTTAAGCGAATCACTGCAGTCGTTAAGTGAATCGTAAGGTCGTCAAGCGAATCCGGCTCACCCCTCCATGGACTCAGCTTGTGGCAAAGAAAGGTTGTAAAAGGGAGCAAAACTCGCTTAGCAAACGTTTCACTTCACAACCAGAAAGTTTGGGCTCAGTCAAGGTCGTAAGTTGAGGACCACCTGTCTAGCCGCCGACTCGCTCCCAGCGACTCCAGGCAGTTTCAAAGGCAATAAAAACACAATGTAGAGAAAATAAAAAAATAAAATAATAATAATAATAAAGTAGTAATAAAATGATAACCTGCCCACCCCCCGTCAGTGACAACACACACACTCAAATCAGCCATTTAATGGGGTCCATCCCACTGTGGGTTCCCCAGGCCCGCTGGCAAACCCACGACTTCTTTGTGATGAATTTGATAACGGGAATTTGGGCTACTCAAAAATCTGGAAATCATACTCAATAAATGTTAAATTCAAATATTAACGGGAAATTAAAAATTGGGGAAAACCAGTGAGGACACTGATTCGTCTATAAAGACCGAATGTTAAAGTAGCTAGGGTATGCAGAAGCTAAAAATTATTGATCATCGTTAAGAACGTTACTTTTATTCAACTGATATAATAAGAATTGTATTGGTTTATAAATAGGCGACAGTAAATAAATGCTAAGGGGAAAAGAGAGGAGATATTTCACGCGGTACTTGGAGATTTGCATTAAAGATACCTGTATGTTATTGAATTATCCGTTAATCCAGCCGCCGCGCTACTTTTTAAATACTTAAATGTAAAAATCAGAAAATCAATTAAAAAAAAACACGACTTCAAGACCTTCCAAAAGAGTGTCAGAGTGGGGAGGGGGCAGTCTTAATTTCCAAAAGGAGGCAGCCACCAGGGAGAAGACCCTTCTTCTGGGTCCCGCCGGATGGACCTCCTTAGGGGACGGGACCCCCCACGCTCCTTGCCTCCCCGCTTCGAGTGGGTCGGGCGGATGTGAGGGGGTCATTCTCACGAGCTGCTCCTGACCCGGCTCTTCCGAGGTGCCCCCGCTTGAAGGATCTGCAGGCAAGGCCGGGCCCGGATCCCCCAGCTCAGAAAAAAACAGGGATGGGTCCTCTCGGTTTCCCAGGCTCCAAAACTCCTCCCTATTCTCCCCGGGGAAGCGTTGGTTTGCCCCCCCTGTCCCCCCCCGACTCACCTTCCACCACCTTGATGGGATGCAGGTCGGAGGGAAGGCGGGTGTTGATGTGGAAAATCTTCTGGGCGTTCCAGATCATGCGCAGCAGGTTGCAGGGGAGGACCACCTGTGACAAGGAGGGAGAGTCACCCGTTAGTATCGTTTTATAACGAGAAATGTGGGATCCTGCGTCCGGTTTTGGTCGCCACGATGTAAAAAAAAAGACGTTGAGACGCTGGAAAGAGTGCAGAGAAGAGCAACGCAGAGGATCAGGGGACTGGAGGCCGAAACATATAAGGAATTGGGGATGTGTCCAGTTTAACGGAGAGAAGGACGAGGGGGGACATGATAGCGGTCTTCCAGTATCTGAGGGGCTGCCCCAAAGAAGAGGGAGTCAAGCTGTTCTCCAAAGCACCTGAAGGCAGGACAAGAAGCAATGGATAGAAACTCCTCAAGAAGAGAAGCAACCTAGAATATAAGGAGAAACTTACTGACAAGTTAGAACAATTAACCAGTGGAACTACTTCCCTCCAGAAGCTGTGAATACTGTGAAGAAGAGACTGGACAGCCATTTGTCTGAAATGGTATACGGTCTCCTGCCTGAGCAGGGGGTTGGACTAGATGACCTCCAAGGTCCCTTCCGAGTCTGTTAACCTTTTTTCCCTTCCTTCCTTCCTCCCTCCCTCCCTCCCTACCTTCTCCAACAATGGAAGTTTTTAAGAAGAGACTGGACAGCCCTTTCTCTTCTAGGGTCTCCTGCCTGAGCAGGGGGTTGGACTAGATGACCTCCAAGGTCCCTTCCAAGTCTGTTCTTTTTTTCCCTTCCTTCCTTCCTTCCTTCCTCCCTCCCTTCTCCAACGCTGGAAGTTTTTAAGAAGAGACTGGACAGCCATTTGTCTGAAATGGTATAGGGTCTCCTGCCTGAGCAGGGGGTTGGACTAGATGACCTCCAAGGTCCCTTCCGAGTCTGTTATTCTTTTTTTTCCTTCCTTCCTCCCTCCCTTCTCCAACACTGGAAGTTTTTAAGAAGAGACTGGACAGCCATTTGTCTGAAATGGTATAGGGTCTCCTGCCTGAGCAGGGGGTTGGACTAGAAGATCTCCAAGGTCCCTTTCCCAATATCTGTCATTCTAATAACACCTGTCCCTGGCATCCCGTGGACCAAGGTACTCCTCCTACGACGCTTCCAAACAGAAGCCCCAAACGGCACGGGGAGTGGGCTTGTTCCCCAGTCGTGTGAATGGGGGGGGGCTAGCAGGGAGCACGGCAGGGCAACCCACGCAGCCTATTCTCCTGACCGCCAATCACGGGCAACGCGAAGAGAGGGAGCCCCCGGTTCCTGGAGGGGTGGGGAGGTACGTGCCACAGGAGGGCCGCTGGGGCAGGGGGGGGGGGCGAGCAAAAGCCTCACCTTGCTGTCCCCTGTGGGGAAGATGACCCTCAGCACCTCCCGGTCCTCCTTCATCTTCTCAAACTCCCTCTCCAGCTCGTTCTGGATGAGGGCGTTGCTCAGGATGTCCTTCACCATCTCCTCCTGCAGGGTGCGCCGCAGAGCCCGCTCGTTGGTGTAATCGAACTTGAACCTGGGGAGGAGGGAAGCCAAGGAGGATGCCTCAAATGGCAGAAGGGGGCGGTGTCTCCTGTTTGGGCAGGGGTTGGACTAGAATAGGGGTGGGCCACCTTGGCTCTTTTATGACTCGTGGACTTCAACTCCCAGAATTCCTGAGCCAGCCGTGCTGAGGGGAAAGGGAGAGGTTTCCAAGCTGAGCCACGCTGGCTCAGGAATTCTGGGAGTTGAAGTCCACGAGTCATGAAGGGGGCCATAGTTCCCCCATGCTGGCTCAGGAATTCTGGGAGTTGAAGTCCACAAATCAAGGGGGCCATAGTTCCCCCATGCTGATTCAGGAATTCTGGGAGTTGAAGTCCAGCAGTCATCAAGGGAGCCATAGTTCCCCCATGCTGGCTCAGGAATTCTGGGAGTTGAAGTCCACCAGTCATAAAAGAGCCAAGGTTGCCTACCCCTGGACTAGAAGACCTCTTAAGGTCCCTTCCGGCTCTCGTTACAGGTAGTCCTCGACCTGAACCCAAAATTTACGTTGCTCAGGGAGACATTTGTGAGTTTTGCCCCACTTTGCGACCTTTCTTGCCACCGTTGTTAAGTGAATCATCGCAACTGTTAAGTTAGTAAGATGGATGCTGGGTGAATCTGAATTCCCCCTTGACTTTGCTTGTCGGAAGGTCGCAAAAGGGGGAAATCACCTGACCCCGGGGGGACGCTGCGACCGTCATAAATACGAGTCAGCTGCCGAGTGTCCGAATTTTGATCACATGACCACGGGGGGGGGGGGGGAAATGCTGCGACGGTCGTAAGTGTGAAAAAACGGTCCCAACTCGCTTTTTTTTCAGTGATGTTGTAACTCTGAATGGCCACTAAATGTACTGTTGTAAGTCGAGGACTACGTGTATCCTATTGTTCTGTTATTCGAGGGGACTGCACGGCTGCTTAACCATTCTAAATGACGGTTCCCCAATCTGGGCAATTTTAAGATGCGTGGGCTTCCCTCGCAGGGTTGTTGTGTGGGGAAAGTAGGAGGGGGAGAGGGTTCTTGGATCTGCTGGAATTATTTACGGAATTAAATCCCGAGACGCTTTCTCCGAAAAGAAGGGAAAGGAACGGCAAACAAATCCAGGAGCCCCCCCCCCCAACGAGGCCGGTCGGCCGGGCCGGGACCCCCCAACGCGAAGGACTCACTTCTTCTCAAAGGCTTTGTTGGAAGGCTTGAGGGTGGCCAGATTCTGGAACTCCACGCTCTCTCCGGCCAGCCCATCCTCGCCGTAACGCAGCTGCACCACCTGGTTGATGGAGTTGCGGACCGTGGCGTCGTACTTCACCATGACCGACTCCATGGACTTGATCAGCCGACGCTGGATGTAACCTGGTTAACAAGCGGAGGAGATCAGAGTAACACAATCACAGAGCTGGAAGGGACCCTGGAGGGCTTCTAGTCCAGCCCCCTGCTCGAGCAGGAGACCCTAGACCGTTTCAGACAAATATGTAATCAGAAGAGAGCTGGAAGGGACCCTGGAGGGCTTCTAGTCCAGCCCCCTGCTCGAGCAGGAGACCCTAGACCGTTTCAGACAAATATGTAATCAGAAGAGAGCCGGAAGGGACCTTGGAGGTCTTCTAGTCCAGCCCCCTGCTCGAGCAGGAAACCCTAGACCATTTCAGACAAATATGTAATCAGAAGAGAGCTGGAAGGGACCTTGGAGGTCTTCTAGTCCAGCCCCCTGCTCGAGCAGGAAACCCTAGACCATTTCAGACAAATATGTAATCAGGAGAGAGCTGGAAGGGACCTTGGAGGTCTTCTAGTCCAGCCCCCTGCTCGAGCAGGAGACCCTAGACCGTTTCAGACAAATATGTAATCAGAAGAGAGCCAGAAGGGACCTTGGAGGGCTTCTAGTCCAGCCCCCTGCTCGAGCAGGAAACCCTAGACCATTTCAGACAAATATGTAATCAGAAGAGAGCTGGAAGGGACCTTGGAGGTCTTCTAGTCCAGCCCCCTGCTCGAGCAGGAGACCCTAGACCGTTTCAGACAAATATGTAATCAGAAGAGAGCTGGAAGGGACCTTGGAGGTCTTCTAGTCCAGCCCCCTGCTCGAGCAGGAGAGCCTATGCAATTTCAAACAAATGGCTGTTTTTAAAAACCTCCAGTGATGGAGCACCCACAACTTCTAGAGGGAAGCCCTTCCACTAATTAATTAACAGAATAACAACAGTTGTAAGGGACCTTGGAGGTCTTCTAGTCCAGCCCCCTGCTCAAGCAGGAGACCCTGTGCAATTTCAAACAAAGGGTTGTTTTTAAAAACCTCCACCCACAATTTCCGGTGGCAAGCTGTTCCACTGGTTAATTGTTCTCACTATCAGGAAATTCCTCCTTAATTCTCTCCTCGGTCAGTTTCCATCCGTCGCTTCTCGTCCTGCCTTTGGGCGCTTCGGAGAACAGGTGGACCCCCTCCTCCTTGGGGCAGCCCCCCCAAATATTGAAATATGGAAGAGTCCGGGGCAGCTTCAAAATTTGAGACTGAGTGCAAAGGGATTCCCCTCCTGGTCACACTTAGCGACCTGCCCCGTGCGCCGGAGAACGTCTCCCGCTCTTTTCCTCCCTGGAGCCACTCAACCCACGTCCGACTCACCCGTCTCGGCTGTTTTGACGGCCGTGTCGATCAGCCCTTCTCGGCCCCCCATGGCGTGGAAGAAGAACTCGGTGGGGGTCAGGCCGGCCAGGTAGGAGTTCTCCACGAAGCCCCTGCTCTCCGGCCCGTAGTCGTCCTTGATGAAGTGGGGCAGCGTGCGGTGCTTGAAGCCGAAGGGGATGCGTTTCCCTTCCACGTTTTGCTGCCCCACCACGGCAATGACCTGGGGGGGGGGGGGGGCAGGAGGAGAACAGCCCAGTCGGGTGAGATTTCTGGGGAACCCTAACCTCCCCAAGCCCCCAGTTGGTTTTATATCCTGCCTTCTTCTTCTTCTATTATTATTATTATTATTATTATTATTATTATTATTATTATTGAGGATCATCGCACAGTCAGCCAGATGTTCAGACTGGATTTGGCATTTTTGTCTACCTATCGAGTCCTTACCAAGGACCTGGGATAGGCAGATGTGGATATTATTATTATTATTATTGTTGCTGTTGTGGTTGTTGTTATTTTATAAATAAGGGTGAACATATCCAATGCTCCTTCTTCCTATTTTCCCCACAACCAACAATCCTGTAAGGTGGTTTGAACTGAGAGAGGGACTGGCCCAAAGTCACCCAGCCACTTCACATGTCTAAGGCGGAACTAGAACTCCCAGTCTCCGGCTGATTGGCCCAAAGTCACCCAGCTGGCTTTCCTGTCTAAGGCGGGACTAGAATTCCCAGTCTCCTGGTGATTGGCCCAAAGTCACCCAGTTGACTTTCATGCCTAAGGCGGAACTAGAACTCACTATCTCCTGCTGATTGGCCCAAAGTCACCCAGCCGGCTTTCCTGCCTAAGGCGGGACTAGAATTCACCGTCTCCTGGTGATTGGCCCAAAGTCACCCAGCCGGCTTTCATGCCTAAGGGAGAACTAGAACTCCTCGTCCCCCACTTTCTAGCCTGGCGCCTTAACCACTGGAGTCGGCCAAACTGGCTCTGAAAACCGATTGCCTGGACAGGTAAGCGGGGCCCTGGGCCCTCAGGTGGAAAAGGCTGACGCTGCAGTGACTGAGCTAGCCAGAGCGGCGCGAGGTGGGCCCTACCTGGGAGATGTTGATTTTGGAGCCTTTGGCCCCCGAGACCACCATGGACTTGAAGTTGTTGTACTCGGAGAGGGACTTCTGGGCGGAGGAGCCCGTCTTGTCGCGGGCGTCGTTCAGGATGCGGTTGACCTGGTTCTCGAAGGTCTGGCGCAGGGTGTTGCCCGGGGTGGGCTCCAGCTCGTTGTTGTGGGCTTTCTCGATGACCTGGAGGAGGGGAGGGAGGGCAGGGGCTTCAAGTCAGGGCCCAGGACACAGGCCTGGCTTTGAAAGGCTGACCCCTCCCTCCCTCTCTCCTTTCCATCTCTCTCCTTCCTTCCTTCCTTCCCCTTTCCATGTATTCCCTTCCTTCCTTCCTCCCCACCCTTCTTCCCATCTTTATTCCTTTCCCTTTCCCTCCCTTCCTCCCCTTATTCCTTCCTTCCCCTTTCCATGTATCTCCTCCCTCCCTCCTTTCTTCCCCTTCCCATCTATTCCTTTCCTTCCCTTCCTTTTCCCCCCTCCCTCCCATCTTTATTCCTTCCTCCCCCATTTCCATGTATCTCCTTCCTTCCTCCCTCCCTTCCTCTTCTCCTTTCCATCTATCTCTTTCCTTCCCCCTCCTTCCTCCCTCTCCTTTCCCTTCCTCCCTCCCTCCCTCCCTCCCCTTCCCATCTCTATTCCTTTCCTTTCTTTTCTTCCTTCCCCTTTCCATGTTATCTCCTTCCTTCTTTTCTTTCCCTCTTTTTAAAGCACCCTTCTCCCTCACAGAGGGAGATTTTTTCCCCCTCCCCTTTCAACCTCCTCCAAATTTCCCCCCATGTATATTAGTCTGCCGCTCTCTGCTGAAGATTTCCCCACTATTCTGATTTTAAACTTGTCGGGACAATTTGTCCCACTTTTAAACCACCCTGGGAAACTTCTTCAAAGGCAACACCACGTTTGTGGAGACAGGTCCAGCTTCCTCCGGTCTCACGCCCCAAGCAATAATAGAAGAGAATATCGGTAGCTCAGGGCTGAACTGAGGGGGTCCTTGGTGCTCTCTGAGCTGGGGGCTTTTCTCGCAGACGTTTCGTGACCCAACTAGGGAACATCATCAGTGTTAGAAGGGAGAGGGGTGTGCAGACAGGAGGAGGAGGAGAGAGGAGGACTGTGGGGTCCTTGGTGCTCTCTGAGCTGGGCGCTTTTCTCGCAGACGTTTCGTGATCCAACTAGGGAACATCATCAGTGCTAGAAGCGAGTGAGGTTAACCAGCATTGGTGTTCTCTAGTTGGGTCATAAAATGTTTGCCAATAAAACAACCCAGCTCAGACAGTGCCAAGGACCCAACAGTGCTTCTTCTTCCTCCACTCCGCAAACCTCACTCCCTTCTAGAATTGATGACGTTACCTAGTTGGGCCACAAAACGCCTGCAAGAAAACAACCCGGATCAGAGAGCACCAAGGACACCACAAGGAAGAAGCCTTTCCCTTTGTGGGGGGACCCGGCACCCGGTCCCGGCATCCACCCCATGTCTTATCAGCCCCCCAGATCCGGGGGGTCTTTGCAGCATGCTACCTACCTCAATCACATCCTGTTTGGCTTTCTTGATAGTGTTCTGGATGTCCTGGTAGGTCTTGGCGTCGGCGATGGAGTCCCCGATGCCAATGGTGTGTCCTAGGAAAGAAGAAGAAGAGCAGCGATTGGCAGGCCGGAAGAAAACAACCACGACAAGCGTTCGCCTCCCCCCTTAAGCGCTGTTCGCTGTTGGGTCCTTGGCACTGTCTGAGCTGGGTTGTTTTATTTGCACACATTTTATGACCCAAATATTAGATTAGATTAGATTAGATTAGATTAGATTAGATTAGATTAGATTAATTAGATTAGTTAGATAGATAAGATAGATAAGATAGATAGATAAGATAGATAGATAAGATAGATAGATAGATAGATAGATAGATAGATAGATAGATAGATAGATAGATAGATAGATAGATAGATAGATAGATAGATAGATAGATAGATAGACAGATAGATAGACAGACAGACAGACAGACAGACAGACAGACAGACACAGGATAGACAGACAGACACAGGATAGACAGATAGACAGATAGATAGATAGATAGATAGATAGATGATAGATAGATAGATAGATAGAGATATAGATAGATATAGATAGAGATATAGATAGATAGATAAGATAGATAAGATAGATAGATAGATAGATAGATAGATAGATAGATAGATAGATAGATAGATAGATAGATAGATAGATAGATAGATAGATAGATAGATAGATAGATAGATAGATAGATAGAGATATAGATAGGGATATAAATATATATAGAGAGATAGATAGACAGAGAGAGAGAGAGAGAGAGAGAGAGAGAGAGATAGCATTGGATGTTAGGTAGGTAGGTAGATGGAGGGATGGATAGGCAGATAAATAGGTAGGTAGAGATTGAATTAGAATTAGACAACAAAGACAGACAGACAGATGGATAGATGAGACAGATATATAGATATAGATAGACAGATAGATAGATAGATAAAATGTCTTTGGATTCTCAGCAAAATATCCCATGTGATACCAAGATGCCCACCTCCTCCCCCCCCCCCGTGGCTTGAGGACAGCCCAAAGCAGCAGCCCTCTTTTCTGAGGAATGCCCGGAACGCTTCCCCAACGCTCGGGGGCGGGGGGGGGGAGAAAAATCCCAGCCGCCCAGCCAGCCAGCCGGCCTCACCTTCGATCAGCAGCCAGTTGTTGATGACCGTCTGGATGTTGCTGTAGAAGAGGCGGGTGACGTCGTGGCCCATCTCCAGGTAGGAGATGTGGACCAGGGAGCCGGCCGAGGTGCCCAGGGATTTCTTGCACAGGATGCCCATGATCAGCTCTCCGTTCTCCACGATGACCTGGAGATGGGAGAGGTGTGGAGTCAAGCCTTGCCCTCGATCCAGAGGCCGTAGGATGGCGGGCTGAAGCAACCCCCCCCCCCCACACACACACAAGCTAAGTGTCAATGCAATAATATCCTAGATGTCAACGCTGTTAATATAGGATATTATTGCATTGACACTAAGTTCCCAGGAGGGCTACTCCAAAAAGTACTCTCCAGCCATCCCAAAGGTGCTTTTTTTCAGGAGGCAACTGGACTTGTGTTTTTCTTTGAAGACGTTTCACTTCTCATCCCAGACGCTTCCTCGGGTTCTGACTGGATGATGGGGAGTGCAAGGATTTATACTCCTTCCAGACAGCTGGTCCTTTGCCTCCTTTCAGAGGGTCATTGAGGCTGCTTGGAAGTTTATCTGTGTCCTTCAGGATCACCCGAGTGGTGCAAATGGGTGTGGAGCCTTTTATTTGAAGACATTTCACTTCTCATCCCAGAAGCTTTCTTCAGTTCTGACTAAATGATGGGGAAGGGAAGGATTTATACTCCTTGCAGACAGCTGGTCCTTTGCCTTCTTTTAGAGAGCCGTTGAGGCCACTTGGAGGTTTACCTGTGTCCTCAGCGTCACCTGAGTGGTGCAAATGGGTGTGGAGCCTTCTTGGAACTGCTGAAAGGACTGTGTTGTAGACTGGAGATAGAGGATGTGATTTGCACCACTCAGGTGACCCTGAGGACACAGGTAAACCTCCAGGTGGCCTCAACGGCTCTCTAAAAGAAGGCAAATGACCAGCTGTCTGCAAGGAGTACAAATCCTTCCATTCCCCATCATCCAGTCAGAGCCGAAGAAGCTTCCTGGATGAGAAGAGACACATCTTCAAAAGAAACCCAAGAAGGTCCAGTTGGCTCCTGAAAAAAAGCACCTTTAGGACAAACCTCCAGGTGGCCTCAACGACTCTCTACAAGGAGGCAAATGACCAGCTGTCTGCAAGGAGGATCAATCCTTCCCTTCCCCACTATCCGGTCAGAACCTGAGGAAGCTTCTGGGATGAGAAGCGAAAACAAAGAAAGTCCAGTGGCCTCTTGAAAAAAAGCACCTTTGGGACAACGGAGGACACAGAACAAACCTCCAAGTGGCCTCAACGGCTCTCTAACAGAAGGCAAATGACCAGCTGTATAAATCCTTCCATTCCCCCACCATCCAGTCAGAGCCGAAGAAGCTTCCTTGATGAGAAGCAAGACCTCTTCAAAGAAAAACAAGGAAGTCCAGTGGCCTCCTGAAAAAAAGCACCTTTGGGACCACCGGAGACCGGGATGACGGAGAACCACCTCCGTAGTCTCCAGCCATTCTCCGTCATCACTGGTGGGGCCAAACACTTCCAAGAGGTTGAGTTTCCTGTAGGGTTTTTTTTTCCACCCCAAAGGGAGCTCCCCCCCCCGCCTCTTCCCAGCAACCGGGCTAACCTTGGTGTCTCCCGGAGAGATGTGCTTGTACGGGCCGGTGTCTTCGTCGTCCGGATGGGTGCTGTGAGTCCGGACACAGTTGATATGTCCCGGGATGATCAGGGAGAAGATCTGCTTGCCGGTCCAGAGCGGGCGAGGCTTGAGGATGGCCGGCTGCGGCACTTTGCCGTCCCAGGTGGACAGGAACATCAGCAGGTTCATCACTTCCCCCTGGGAAGGGAAGTGTGGGGGGGGTTAGGGTTAGGGGCAGGGAGGGAGGAGCAGACAAGAGGCCACAACCCACGTCCTCCTGCCTCCGACGCTAACTCTACGGCAGAGATGGGCAACTCGACCTGCGGGACTTCGACTCCCAGGATTCCTGAGCTGGCGAGGTTGAACGGTCACTGAATGAAATGTGTCAACGCTGCTAACGTCGGATGTTCTTGCTTTGACAACTTGTGGAGGTGCAACCCTTTTCCTTCTTTATGTTTTACTCTTAGAATTAGATGATACTGGGGGGAGGAATGTGCATGAGAGTTTAGCCAGATATAACAATACTGAATCTAGCGTGAGAACCAAGGTTATTGAAATAAGAGATGGTAAGAAATGGCTGGGCTGGAGAACTGGAGGGAAAGCCTGCATTTCAAGCTAATTGGGGAATGTGATTTATGACGGTTAATTGGAGGAGGGAATTGTGCTTTGATACTATGTGCTCAGGGGAGGGGAACTCAGTTTTTGGATTCGACTATGTTAGTGCCGATGCTCTGCGGCTCGAATAAAGATTCTTTAAGGTAAACAATGCCTCGAAGTTCTTTTGAAGAGTTTCATCTGTCGGATCCAGGACAGAATGGTTTCCTACCTGTAGTTGCCCACCTCTGCTCTAGGTCCCGTTCCTAGCCCGTCCTTAACACAGGCAGTCCTCGACTTAACGAGGTTTTTTTTTTTAAGAAGAGATTGGACAGCCATTTGTCCGAAATGGTGTAGGGTTTCCTGCCTGCGCAGGGGGTTGGACTCGATGACCTCCAAGGTCCCTTCCAACTTTATTATTATTATTATTATTATTATTAACAGCACCGAAAAAAGGGACCTAGGACGGTTTTTCATTCTTACAACAGATCCCGGGATCAAAATGCAGCCGACTCGTATTTACGACGGTCGCAGCATCCCGGGATCACGGGATTCCCCCTTTTGCAACCTTCTGAGCGACGATGGGAAAGCCGGAGTCACTTCACCGCCACGCAACTAACTTAATCATTGCAGCGATTCGCTTAACAAAGGAGGCGGGCGAGATCGTAAAACGGGGCAAAATTTACTTAACCGTCTGGGCTGAGCAACGGAAATCTGGGGCGCCCCTGGCCAGTCCCTGTGGTCGTTAAGTCCCTTACGTCGTAAGTCGAGGACGGCCCGTAATTGAGGAAAGAGTAAGGAGGCTGACCAGGCGTTCCTTTCGCTCCAGAAACGGGCGGGAAAAAAAAAAAGAGACCCTCACCCTCTCCAGGAAGACGTCCCTCTTGGTGAACTTGCGGACCGCCGTCAGCGTGTCCTGCACGATGCCCATGACGGGCCGGTTGGACTGGGGGGTGACGATCATCCGGGGGACCATGGCCAGTTCCTGGATCTCCGCCCGGGTCTCCAGCGACTGGGGCAGGTGGAGGTTCATCTCGTCGCCGTCAAAGTCGGCGTTGTAGGGGGTGGTGACGCTGAGGGGGCGGAAGAAGACGGTCCCCGTCAGGATAGGGGGAAGCCAGGGGTTTTGGGCCCCTTTGCCAGCCGAGGCCACGGAAGGAGGAGAGCCAAGCGGGACGCAAACCCAGCTCTGGAGGAGGATCTGGGGTGGCAATGTGGCCTTTCGCAACTCGAGAGGCCAAAGCTACAACTCCATCCTGGTCGATCGTTGCAAAAAAGTCACACGGCCCAAGGGGGTGTTGCATGTGAACACTGGACTCTTGAGGTCCTGGGTGCTCTGAGCTGGGGGGTTTCCTTGCAGACGTTTCGTGACCCGACTAGGTAACGTCATCAGTGCTAGGAGGGAGGGAGAATTGTGGAGAGGAGGAGGAGGAGGAGGAGGACTGAGGGGTCCTGGGTGCTCTCTGAGTTGGGTGGTTTCCTTGCAGACCTTTCATGACCCGACTAGGCAGCATCATCAGGGCTAGAAGGGAGGGAGGCTTGCAGAAAGGAGGAGGAGGAGGTAATCACCAGGAGACGGTGAGTTCTAGTCCCGCCTTAGGCATTAAAGCCGGTTGGGTGACTTTGGGCCAATCACCAGGAGACGGTGAGTTCTAGTCCAGCCTTAGGCAGGAAAGCCGGTTGGGTGACTTTGCGCCAATCAGCAGGAGACGGTGAGTTCTAGTCCCGCCTTAGACACGAAAGCCGGCTGGGTGACTTTGGGCCAATCACCAGGAGACGGTGAGTTCTAGTCCCGCCTTAGGCAGGAAAGCCGGTTGGGTGACTTTGCGCCAATCAGCAGGAGACGGTGAGTTCTAGTCCCGCCTTAGACACGAAAGCCGGCTGGGTGACTTTGGGCCAATCACCAGGAGACGGTGAGTTCTAGTCCCGCCTTAGGCACGAAAGCCGGTTGGGTGACTTTGGGCCAATCACCAGGAGACGGTGAGTTCTAGTCCCGCCTTAGGCACGAAAGCTGGCTGGGTGACTTTCGCCCAATCACCAGGAGACGGTGAGTTCTAGTCCCGCCTTAGGCACGAAAGCCGGTTAGGTGACTTTGGGCCAATCAGCAGGAGACGGTGAGTTCTAGTCCCACCTTAGGCACGAAAGCCGGCTGGGGTGACTTTGGGCCAATCACCAGGAGACGGTGAGTTCTAGTCCCGCCTTAGGCATGAAAGCCGGCTGGGTGACTTTGGGCCAATCAGCAGGAGACGGTGAGTTCTAGTCCCACCTTAGGCACGAAAGCCGGCTGGGTGACTTTGGGCCAATCACCAGGAGACGGTGAGTTCTAGTCCCGCCTTAGGCATGAAAGCCGGCTGGGTGACTTTGGGCCAATCAGCAGGAGACGGTGAGTTCTAATCCCACTTTAGGCATGAGTTCTAGTCCTGCCTTAGGCACAAAAACCTCTGTCTCTCTCTCTCTCTCACACACACACACACACACACACGGTGGGACAGAAATAGGTAAATAAATGCAAATAAATAAATAAGATTCTTTTCTGAAAAACGGCCGAGGAGGGAATCGGAGCGGTTCAAGGCCCACCTGAGGTTGAGCCGGAAGGTGGACCAGGGCAGGATACGCACTCGGTGGCCCATCATGGACATTTTGTGCAACGTGGGTTGCCGGTTGAAAATGACGATGTCTCCGTCGCACATGTGCCGCTCCACCTGGGAAGCAGGGAAGGAAGCTCAGCGGTTGAGCCGGAAAGACGGAGGGAGAGAGAAATCCACGGGGCAAAGGACACCCCCCCCCCAAAAAAAAACACAAAATCCAGCCCAACGCTGTGCTTGGTCGGCCGAAGGGAGCAAAAGGACAAGACAAACTAACAATTTGCCAAGATTGGCAGAATGTTGTGGGGTTTTTTTGGTACTTCTTTAAAAAGGTAGTCCTCGGCTTACGACCGTTCGGTTAGTAACCGTTCAAAGTTTACAACGGCATGGAAAGAAGTGACTTACGACCGGTCCCCCACACTTATGACCGACACAGCATCCCTACTAGGGTCGTGGGATCAAAATTTAGCCGCTTGGCACAACCGGCGTGCGTTCACACATCGGTTGCAGCGTCCTGGGGGGGGGGGAGGCCGCGTGATCCCCACTCGTGACCTCCCCAGCCGGCTTCCCCTAAGCGGAGTCAATGGGGCAAGCTGGATCCGCTTAACGGCCGCATCGTTCACTGCAGCGATTCGCAAAAAAAAAAAAAAAAAAAACCCTCATAAAATGGAGCGCGGCTCACTTAACGGCCGCCTTGCCGAGCAAGCAGAAATTCGGTCATTAAACCAAGGACTACCTGTAGCCTTTTGCGCAATCCCGCGCTGCCTAAGCCGAGTTGGCAGGGACGATATAACCCACCCTGCCCTTTCAGATCCGTCCCTCCGTTTCCTTGGGGGCCGTTACCTGGGTTTGCCCCAAAGGATCTGGGAATTAGGGACTCCCCCACACCCTCTGCCCCACTGGGACCAGTTCCCCACCTCCCCCCCTTTCCCAGCCAGACCAACCTTGTACCCGATCTGCAAGTGGAGGTCGCTGGACTTTGGGTGGAAGCGGAGATCAATCCTGTCCCCGTTGTGCCGGATGATGTACTTGGCGCCGGGATATTGACTGTTCCCTCGGCTCACCAGCTCCTGCAGCCTGGGGGGGGGGGTGAGAAAGGGGGTATCTGTGGGCATCTTGGTATCACATGGGATATTTTGCTGAGAATCCAAAGACATTCTTTCTATCTATCTATCTATCTATCTATCTATCTATCTATCTATCTATCTATCTATCTATCTATCTATCTATATCTTTATATCTACATTTATATCTATCTTTATATCTATCTATCATCTATCTATCTATCTTTATATCTATCTGTATCTATCTTTATATCTCTTTATATCTATCTATCATCTATCTTTGTATCTATCTTTATATCTATCATCTATCTATCTATATCTTTATATCTATCTTTATATCTTTATACTATCTTTATATCTATCTATCTTTGTATCTATCTATATCTATCTATCTATATCTATATCTATCTTTATATCTATCTTTATATCTATCTATCTTTATACTATCTATCTTTATATCTATCATCTATCTATATCTTTGTATCTATCTATCTATATCTATCTTTATATCTATCTTTATACTATCTATCTTTATATCTATCATCTATCTATATCTTTGTATCTATCTATCTATATCTATCTTTATATCTATATTTATCTATCTTTATATCTTTGTATCTATCTTTATACTATCTATCTATCTATCTATCTATCTATCTATCTATCTATCATCTATCCATCATCTGTCAAATTCTAATTCAATCTCTACTTACCTATCTATCTGCCTATCCATCCACCTACCTACCTAACATCTAATGCTATCTTTCTCATCTCATCTCTCCTATCTATCTATGTATCTATCTATGTATCTATCTATCTATCTATCTATCTATCTATCTATCTATCTATCTATCTATCTATCTATCTATCTATCTATCTATCTATCTATCTCTATCTCTATATCTATATCTATCTGTCTCATCTATACATCATCTGTCTGTCTTTGTCTAATTCTAATTAGAGGGTCAAAGAGACAGCCAAGACCAGCAAGAGCTGGTGTGTGTGTGTGTTTGTGTGTGTGTGTGTGTGTGTGTGTGTGTCGGGGGTCCATCCCCGGCCCTCACCTATCAATGTTGAAAGGCGCCACGATCTCCGCAAAGGTCATGTTGGCGGCGATGGAGCGAGGCACGCCCACCTGGTCGATGGAGAGGTTGGGGTCCGGCGTGATGACCGTCCGGGCGGAGAAGTCCACCCGCTTGCCCATCAGGTTCCCTCGGACCCGGCCTTCCTTCCCTTTCAGACGCTGCTTTAAGGACTTCAGAGGCCGGCCGGATTTTTGCATCGCCTGTTAAGTTGGGAAGGGGGAGGGGGGGGGAGAAAAGGCAGAGCGGGAATATCAGGACCCTCTTGGCACGCGGAGAAGTTTAAAAAAAAAAAAAAAGACCCTGGGGCAAATTTGGGGAGGGGGACAACATGGCAGTAGGTGGGATTTTAGGCCCCTTCCTGGAGGTGTGTGCGTGTGGGGGGGTCTCCCCATCCCCGTGGAAATCAGCTCGGCCCCCACTTTGATGCTCTTCCAAAGGGCTCTGAAGACAGGGGTTTTGGCAAAGGTACCTGGAGACCCCAGGATGACATGGAGGCCATCAAGTGGTGGGTGGGATTGCTGTCCCCGGGGAAGGGAGGTGGGGGATTTACTGGGTTTTGTCTGGGGGGGGGTCGCCCAGGGTCACCATGGAGTGATTTGGGCAGCCCCTTTTTTTCTTAATAAATAATGCACCCTCACAATGTTGAAATTCATTCAGAGGGTCCAACTCAATTAGCAGCTTAAGATCACAACATCTAGAGCAGGGGTCTTCCAACTTGGCCCTTTGATGACTTGTGGACTTCAACTCCCAGAATTCCTCAGCCAGCATTGCTGGCTGAGGAATTCTGGGAGTTGAAGTCCACAAGTCATAAAGAGGGCCGAGTTTGAAGACCCCAGCTTGTGGACTTCAACTCCCAGAATGCTCCAACACTGGAAGTTTTTAAGAGGAGACTGGACAGCCATTTGTCTGAAATGGTAGGGTCCAAGGTCCCTTCTGAGTCTGTTATTCTGTTATTCTTTTTCCTTCCTTCCTTCCTTGCTTCCTTCCTTCCTCCCTTCCCTCCCTCCTCCAACACTGGAAGTTTTTAAGAAGAGATTGGACAGCCATTTGTCTGAAATGATATAGAATTTCCTGCCTGAGCAGGGGTTGGACTAGATGACCTCCAAGGTCCCTTCCGAGTCTGTTTTTTCCTTCCTTCCTTCCTCCTCCAACTTAAAAACTGGAAGGTTTTTAAGAAGAGACTGGGCAGCCCTTTGTCTGAAATGGTATAGGGCTTCCTGCCTGAGCAGGGGGTTGGACTAGATGACCTCCAAGGTACCTTCAAACTTTTTTTTATATTATCATCATCATCTGTCCAGTGGTTGAGGAGCATTGCTCTCAAGATCCCTGGGAATGGGGGGGGGGAAGTCCTTAGGGCTGCTCCTGTCCCCTCCCCCACCCCGCCTTCGGCCACTTACCCTGGGCAGCCCGGGCAGTTCATTGTCCACCATGGTGGCCACGTGGAACTGGAGGAGCTTGACGTCTTCCGCGATGACGTGAGCGGCCGCCCCATTCTGCTCGTTCCGCCGCAACTGGTTGTTGATTTTCACAATGTCGGCCAGCTTGTGAGTCAAGTCATCCTAGGGGGAAGGAGGGAAGGGGGGGGGATCAGCATCTAGCAGCCCTCGGGGAGACAAAATGACAGTCCCTCCCCGAGCGAGTCCCCTGGCAGCTGGGAAGGATGCTAAACCAATCTGGAACCAATTGCCTCCCGAGGTTGCGGGTGCTCCAAGACTGGAAGTTTTTAAGAAGAGATTGGACAGCCCTTTTGTCTGAAATGGCATAAGGTCTCCCGTCTGGGCAGGGGGTTGGACTAGAAGACCTCTAAGGTCCCTTTCTCCTCTCCTCTCCTGACCTACTCTGTTCTATTCTGTATTTTATTCTATTCTATTCTTCTATTTTGTATTTTAATATTCTATTCTATTCCATTCTATTATTTTATTCTATTTTGTATTTTGTTATTCTATTATTCTCTATTCTATTCTATTTTATATTTTGTTATTCTATTCTGTATTATTCTATTCTATTCTATCCTATTCCTGTATTTTATTCTTCTATTTTGTATTTTAATATTCTATTCCATTCTCTATTATTTTATTCTATTTTCTATTTTATTATTCTCTATTCTATTATTCTCTATTCTACTCTATTTTGTATTTTGTTATTCTATTCTATATTATTCTATTCTATTCTTATTCTATTGTATTCTCTATTCTATTCTATTCTTTTCTTATTCTATTTTATTCTATTCCTTATTTCTATTCTATTCTGTATTTTATTCTCTATTCTATTCCATTATTTTTTCTTATTCTATTCTATTCTATTATTTCTTATTCTATTCTATTTCTATTCTATTCCTTATTTCTATTCCATTCCATTCCATTCTGTATGTTATTATTCTCTATTCTATTATTTTTTATTATTCTATTCTATTCTACCCAGGCCCGTAGCGAATTCAGTGCTGGGTCTGGGTTCAAAGCATGCCTCCCCCGTCCCCCCTCGAGCCCCCCCCCCCGCAGCCACCTGATTCCTGGCCGAGCCCTGCATGACGACGGCCGGTCGGACGGAGAGCGGAGGCACGGGCAGCACAGTGCAGATCATCCACTCCGGCCGGGCGTACTTGGGGTCCATGCCCAGGATGAAGCATTCCTCGTCCGAGATGCGCTTGAAGATCTCGTGGACCCGCTCCGGGCTCAGCAGGATCTTCTTCTCCTGCGAGTCCTCGTTCACGTGCTTCCACTCGGCGTACAGCTCCAGGCCCGAGCGGCGGATCCGGGGCTGGTAGCGCCCGCAGCCCCCGTGGCCCTTGAGGGAGGCAAGGAGGCGTCACTGAGGGGGAGGGGTGGCGGTGCAAAAAAAAGCTCACTCCGGGGACACTGCCTGGTTTTTATTTCCCACCCACCCCCCCTTTACTGTCCTTTGCAAAATAACTCCAGGCAGCAAACGTGCCTCCATTTTCCCCAGTTTCGTCTAGCGCTGAAAGCACCAGGCAAGAAGAGACCGGGAGAGGGTGAGTTCTAGTCCCGCTTTAGGGACGGAAGCTGTCTGGGTGACATTTGGGCCAATCACCAGGAGGTGGTGAGTTCTAGTCCTGCCTGAGCCACGAAAGCTGGCTGGGTGCCTTTGGGCCAATCGCTAGGTGATGGTGAGTTCTAGTCCTGCCTGAGCCATGAAAGCTGGCTGGGTGCCTTTGGGCCAATCACTAGGAGATGGTGAGTTCTAGTCCTATTCTTAGCCACGAAAGCCGGCTGGGTGTCTTTGGGCCAATCACTAGGAGATGGTGAGTTCTAGTCCTATTCTTAGCCACGAAAGCCGGCTGGGTGCCTTTGGGCCAATCACTAGGAGATGGTGAGTTCTAGTCCTATTCTTAACCACGAAAGCCGGCTGGGTGCCTTTGGGCCAATCACTAGGAGATGGTGAGTTCTAGTCCTATTCTTAACCACGAAAGCCGGCTGGGTGCCTTTGGGCCAATCACTAGGAGATGGTGAGTTCTAGTCTTGTCTTAGTCACAAAAGCTGGCTGGGTGCCTTTGGGCCAATCACCAGGAGACGGTGAGTTCTAGTCCTGTTTTAGCCACGAAAGCCGGCTGGGTGCCTTTGGCCAATCACTAGGAGATGGTGAGTTCTAGTCCTGTCTTAGCCACGAAAGCTGGCTGGGTGCCTTTGGGCCAATCACCAGGAGATGGTGAGTTCTAGTCCTGCCTTAGTCACAAAAACTGGCTGGGCGCCTTTGGGCCAATTGCCAGGTGATGGTGAGTTCTAGTCCTGTCTTAGCCACGAAAGCCGGCTGGGTGACTTTGGTCCAGGCAATTCTCTCTCAGTCCAACCTATCTCACTGCGTTGTCATTGTGGGGAAAATAGGAGAAAAGAGGATTAGGTCTGTACACTGCTTTATTTATGGGAATAATACAGGCCAGATAAAATAAAATATAAAAACAAAAGGTCACTGGATCCCTCACCACCAGGAGAGCCTTCAGCACAGAACTGAAATTGATCCCAGGAGCCATGCTCTACTACTCTTGAAATTTGTATTTCCCTTTGAGAAAATATTTCTCTAGGTTTTTTTTTTCTTCTGGGTGAGCCCTTCAATGTTCATCCGAAGAGTCTTTAAGGCTTAGGCAAAAGAACGTTAGCAAACGGTGTAACCCGAGCTGAAATTCACTTTTCTATCACCACCTAATTGTGTGTGTACTTTTTGTGTGTTGCCACAACATTTCCTTCGACTTTAACCGGAAACCCCAATCAAGCCGGTTAGACTTTAGGCAGAATTCAGAACCAATTAATTAAAAAAATAAAAAAATAAAGCTCCTTTAGACTAAGCGCTTTCCGGGGACATATTTGTTTCTCTTAAGCGGGCATTAATTACATTAATTCAGAAGGAAATTAAGGCACAATCAACAGAATTACCACCGGGTGACCCTCCAAGGAAATTTCGATGAGAAAAAAAAAACCAGCCGTTACTGGGAGTTTTATTCCCTGCTTCTGAATTGACAATTACGGAGCATCCATTTGTCAAAACGAAAACAGCAAGTGGGACCCCGCACGCACAATTTGATGAGATTCCCCTTGGAAGATTAGCACGCTGAAGTAGCACAGGTGTAACGATTGTTTGCATTGATTTCCCAGTGGAAATTCAGCCTTGCGAAGCAAAACGCCCGTTTTCCCGGGCAACAGCCAGACGGAATTATTATTTGTTATTTCTGGCTCAGAACTGACCAACAAATATTGACATTTTCGTTAATTTATTATCGAGGGAAAATGTTCCGTACGGGCTCCTGTGATGGCAGTGATGCAGAAAACCACTCAAAAGGCTGAACATCAATGGGCATCAATTTAATTTGGATCAGAATAAGGGCAAGCACTTTTGGGGCGGAATTCTGCGACTTCTTGGGTTTGTTACAAAGCAAACACAATATGAAAGCCGGCTGGGTGACTTTGGGCCAATCACCAGGAGACAGCGAGTTCTAGTGCCATCTTAGGCATGAAAGCCAGCTGGGTGACTTTGGGCCCATCACCAGGAGACAGTGAGTTCTAGTCCCTCCTTAAGAACGAAAGCCGGCTGGGTGCCTTTGGGCCAATCACCAGGAGACGGTGAGTTCTAGTCCCTCCTTAGGCACGAAAGCTGGCTGGGTGACTTTGGGCCAATCACCAGGAGACGGTGAGTTCTAGTCCCTCCTTAGGCACGAAAGCCAGCTGGGTGCCTTTGGACCAATCACCAGGAGACAGCGAGTTCTAGTGCCATCTTAGGCACGAAAGCCAGCTGGGTGCCTTTGGACCAATCACCAGGAGACGGCGAGTTCTAGTGCCATCTTAGGCACGAAAGCCGGCTGGGTGCCTTTGGGCCAATCACCAGGAGACGGTGAGTTCTAGTCCCTCCTTAGGCACGAAAACCAGCTGGGTGCCTTTGGACCAATCACCAGGAGACGGCGAGTTCTAGTGCCACCTTAGGCACGAAAGCCCACCTCACAGGGTGGTTATTGTGGGGAAAACAGGAGGAGGTAGATATTTGCTGCCTTGAGTCATTTGTAAGAGGAATAAAGGCGGGATGCAAATAATCAGGCTGGATTAGGAAAAGCCGATTCAGAAGAAGGATCCGAAAAGTGATGGGCCATCCTGGGGCCATCCAGTGTCAACCTAAGTTATTCCTTGCTAAGCCTCAACTGTGTCACCCGGGGCACAAAAGATCTCGTACCACAAGAGGACACAAACAAACAAACAAGGCTAAAGTCCCCCAATTTCAGGACCGAAAACCCCGCAAAAGGTTACCAAGCCGAGCGAAGACCAAGAGGGTGTGTCAAGGCCGCTAACGTTGGATGCTCATGCTTTGACAACATATGAAGAATTAGGTGATGCTGGGGGGGGAGGAGGAGGAGGACTGTGGTGGGAGTTAGTTAGACATAACCATCTTGTACTAGTATGTGCATTCAGAGCTTGAAATAAGAGATGGTAAGAATTGGCGGGGTTGAAGAACAGGAGGGAAGGCCTGCATTTCAAGCGAATTGGAGAATGTGATTTATGACTGTTAATTGGAGGAGGGAATTGTGCCGTTGTATGATTTATGACTGTTAATTGGAGGAGGGAATTGTGCGTTGTATGATTTATGACTGTTAATTGGAGGAGGGAATTGTGCAAGTTGTATGATTTATGACTGTTAATTGGAGGAGGGAATTGTGCGTTGTGCTCAGGGGAGGGGAATTCAGATTTTGGCTTTGCCTATGTGTGTGCCGATGCTATGCTTCTCGAATAAAGATTCTTTAAGGTAAACAATGCCTCGAAGTTCTTTTGAAGAGTTTCATCTGTTGGAACCGTGACAGGTGAGTGGGGTGGGGGGTTTGGGGGGGGGTAAACCGACTTCCCTTCCACAACTCCGTCGGGGCTCCTCACCTTTTCCTTGGTGAGGTCCTCGTCGCCGTCGGGCTGCTCCACCCCAAATTTGTTGTCCATCTCTTCTCCTCCCTCGCAGATGTTCTTGCCTTTGCAGAGGTCGTAGACGTGCGTCAGCCGCTTCTTCGGCTGCCCTTTGGATTTGGTCAAGATATCCTTGATCTTCGGATTGTTCTGCCGGGAAAAGAAGGGGAAAAAACACACACAGGAAATGAACCCCCAGCTCACAAGACAGGGCGCAGGGCAAGGACCCCCCCAGGGGAGTTCGGGCAATCTCTGCCTTGATTTATCCGTAAAAATTGAACTGGCCGCCCATCTTACCGCAAGGTAATTCCGATACCTTGGCTTACAATCTTAAAAAGGTAAGAAATATATATTTTTATTAAAAAAAAAAAAAACCTAAAAGACATAAATAAAATACAGCTAATCCTCACGACCCCAGCAGAGCCCAAAATTTCTGTGGCTGGGTGAGTTTTGCTCCATTTTACCACCTTTCTCACACACCCCGTTAAGCGAATCGCTGCAGTTGTTAAGTGGGTGACCCCGTTGTTAAATGAGAGACCCCATTATTAAATGAGTGACCCCGTTGTTAAATGAATCCGACTTCCTTGCTTGTAAAGGAGGTCGCAAAAGGGGATCACGTGACACACACACACCCCGTGACGCCACGACTGTCATAAATATCAAACAGTGGCCGAGCATCTCGAATTTTGTGACCCTGGGGATGTCGCGACGGTCGTAAGTGTGAAGAACCGTCGTAAGTCGCTTTTTTTTCCAGTGCCGTTGTAACTTTGCTACGGTCACGAAACGGACTGTTATAAGTCGGGGACTATCTATAAAAGCACTCCAGCTGTATCCTGTGCGTGGCATAAACTTATTTACAGTTGGATTTCTAATTTTCTATTCACGTGCGCCCGAACAGGGACAGCCAAAGGACCGGGTGTGGCCCGGGAGGGGAGGGGGGGGCTATAAAACGGGCAGGTCTGCTCTACGCTCTACTTTAGCCCCGACTACAGCTAGTCCTCAACTTACAACAGTTTGTTTAGTGACCAAAGTTACAATGGCACTGGAAAAAAGCGGCTTACGACTGTTTTCCACACTTAATGACCGTCGCAGCATTCCCCCGCGGTCACATGATCAAAATTCGGATGCTTGGTAACTGGTTCCAGTTTGATGACGGTCGCAGCGTCCCGTGGGGGTCACGCGATCTCCATTCGCCACCTTCTGACGAGCAGAGTGAATGGGGGGGGGGTCCGGATTCCCTCAAGAACCGTGTGACTAACGTAAGCAGTGCAGTGTTTCGCTGAACAACGGTGGCCAGGAAAGCCGTAAAATGGGGCAAAGCTCGCTTTAACAAACGCCTCGCTTAGCCGCAGAGATTTTGGGCTAAAGGCTAAAAAAATTGAGAAAATCTTAACCAGTAAGAAAAGTTTGGAATATTGTGGGGGAAAACGCATTTAAATAAGAATGTAAACAGGACTTATGACGAGGCAATCGAGACGATCAGCGAAAAGCTTTATATTGATGTGGTTGTTACTTGCAGAAACACAAGAAAAATGTTTGCATTGAATTGTCATTTATTTAAAGAAGAATTGCATTAAGGTTGGCAAAAGAGACTATTATGGGAAGAGGAGGAGATCATGGAAAGCGATCATATGGACTACAGAATAACAGAAATTAATTGTTATTGTTTTTTAGATTAGATAACCTTTATTGTCATTTTTTTACTGGGCACAATGGCACACATCAAAAAATGAAATTTAGTTGCCCGCTCTCAAAGTGAAACACATACATGACACACACCTAAAACATACTATATACAACCTATGTATAGACCCACACCCATACATATATACGTAACAAATAAATATTAAATATTTAAATATTTTTAAACATTAACCCAGACAACACGTTTACCAAATATTAAGGTGTATGTTAAAAATCAATAAAACATCTGGTGTTCAGGATACATATCTTATCTATCTCAATTCTACATCAACAAATTGATAATTCAATATAATATTCTTATTTTCGTATAGTTTCCAAATAACTTAAAGTCAGTAACCAAAATTTCTTCCATTTCAACATTTAGTGCTTCCTCTCTCATGTATACTTTCTCGTATTTAAGCTAATAATTTTCATTCTTACCACTACAACATATTTATTTACATTTCATCAATAAATCTTAGCATATATATGTCTTAATCACCTTTATCTAACCTTTATAAGCAACTCAATATTCAAATTTAACTGTTAACATTTATACTTCTAGATTTTAAATAGCCAAAATTGTTGTGAGGAATTGTGAGGAAAAGGGAATTGGGGGTCATTTAAAACTTGGAAACGATCAATATTAAACGTTAAACTTAAATATTCATGGAAAATTAAAACTGGGAAAATTTACTAGGTTACTTGTCCGAAATAGTATAGGGTTACCTGCCTGAGCAGGGGGTTGGACTTGATGACCTCCAAGGTCCTTTCCAACATTATTATTATTATTATTATTATATTATTATTATTATTATTATTATTATATTATTCTTATTATAAGATGGAATGTTAAAACAATTAAGACATACATAAACTAAGAGTTATTGATAAATGTAAGAAAGTTATTTTGTATCTGACTGATAGAATAAGAAGTATACTAATAAGAGACAGTACATATTAAGGGAAAAAGAGAGGAAATGTTGGCTGAGATAGTTGGGAGACTTAATAATAATAATAATAATAAAGTTGGAAGGGACCTTGGAGGTCATCTAGTCCAACCCCCTGCTCAGGCAGGAAACCCTATACAACCTTATACTTGTATTAATAATATCTATATGTAATTGAATTACGGTAACTCAGCCGCCACATTGTTTTTCAAAGGTATAATTGTAACGTTAGAAAATTAATAAAAAGTTTATGAATGTAAAAATCAATAAAACGTATTTTAAATAAATAAATAAATAAAATCCCGGGCTTCAACTTTTCTGAAGCTCAGGATTCAGCCCCATGTTTTTTTTTTTGGGGGTGGACGGAACTGAGGGGGGTGGGGGTCTTCCCTCATTGCTCACACGAGTCCACCAGCAGCTGAGCAGGACGAAGCAAACGCACGAGGTACTTTCAATAGTTTCCCCAAAAAGCCGAACGGGAAAGACCGCTTGGCCAGCTCGAATGTTTGCCAAATGGCCGGACACTCCGTCATGTTGCCTGCCGGAGAGAACGAAGGCGGTTGATGCCCACTCCCGGCACACTTGAGCCTCCGCGGCAGGTGGGTGCGGGGCCGGGATCCTCAACTGCCACACGTCTGGCAACGCCGCGGTCCTTCGATGTACCCCCTTTGCGAGGGTCCTCATCCCACCCAGTTTGGTGGCGACCCCGCCTTCGTGGTCTCTTTACTTGAGCCCGCTTCGGTCACCGACAGTTCCTTTCTGAAAGGCAAGCAAGGAGAGGGTGAGTGCGGCGCTGTGAAAGGAAGGTGCCGTCGGTTAGAAAGTGGAACGGCTCCACAAATAGCGGCGACCCCCAACTGAGGGAGTTAACGCTTATGGGGAACGAAAAATATTCTAAGCGAAGGTGTTGGATTCAGTTTGGCCTAATGGTTGAGGAAGCAGCCTAAAACTCCTGGTAGAACTGGGAGTTCTAGTCCGCCTTAGCATAAAAACCCGGCTGGTGACTTTGGGCAAATCACCAGGAGCCGGTGAGTTCTAGTCCCGCCTTAGGCACAAAAGCCAGCCGGGTGACTTTGGGCCAATCACCAAGAGATGGGGAGTTCTAGTCCCGCCTTAGCATGAAACCCGAGTGGGTGACTTTGGGCCAATCACCAGGTGATGGAGAGTTCTAGTCCCGCCTTAGGTGTGAAACCCGGCTGGGTGACTTTGGGCCAATCACCAGACGATAGAGAGTTCTAGTCCCGCCTTAGGCACAAAAGCCAGCCGGGTGACTTTGGGCCAATCACCAAGAGATGGGGAGTTCTAGTCCCGCCTTAGCATGAAACCCGAGTGGGTGACTTTGGGCCAATCACCAGGTGATGGAGAGTTCTAGTCCCGCCTTAGGTGTGAAACCCGGCTGGGTGACTTTGGGCCAATCACCAGACGATAGAGAGTTCTAGTCCCGCCTTAGGCACAAAAGCCAGCCGGGTGACTTTGGGCCAATCACCAAGAGATGGGGAGTTCTAGTCCCGCCTTAGCGTGAAACCCGAGTGGGTGACTTTGGGCCAATCACCAGGAGCCGGTGAGTTCTAGTCCCGCCTTAGGTGTGAAACCCGGCTGGATGACTTTGGGCCAATCACCAGGAGACGGTGAGTTCTAGTCCTGCCTTAGTCACAAAACTCAGCTGGGTGACCTTGAGCCAATCCCTCTCTCTCTCTCTCTCTCATTCCAGCCCACCTCACCGAGTTGTTGTTGTGGGGAAAATGGGAGGAAAGCGTGTTGGATATATATGTGCCGTCTTAGACAGAAATAATAAAAGCTGGCTTATCAATGAAACAAATAAAAATAGCAAAATAAAATCTCTGATTAGGATACCCCTCCCTCCCCCCCCCGAAACATCTCTTCTAAATCAGATTTGTCGCCAATGGGATTAACAGGAGAGCGCTTTTTTTTTTCACTGCGCCAATAAAAAAAGATTGTTCAAATTGTCACAACCGCACGTTTAACATCCCTGTGGCTTGGTAAGATAATATTCGTTTTTGCCAACCGGGAAGAAAATAAACGGGAGTTTACCCCGTATCATTGGCAGAAAGATGGGTTTCACAGTCTCGCCCCCCCTACACACACAAAGGGCTTTTGCAAAAAAAAAAAAAGAGAGTGAGTAGGGGAGCTTTCAAATCAGATTACAGGAAGTCCTCCACTTACGACCACAATTGAGCTTAACCACCGCCGTTAAGCGAATCACTGCAATCGTAAAGTTGGCAACGTGGTTATTAAATGAATCTGGCTTCCCCATTGACTTTGCTTGTCAAAGGGGGGGGTCGCAAAAGGGGATCATGTAACCCCAGGACGCCACAACCGTCATAAATGTGAGTCAGTTGTCAAGCGGCCGAATGCAAATCGCCTGACCCTGGGGACGCTGCAAGAGTCTTAAATGTGAAAAAACGGTCGTCGTAACTTTGACCAGTCACTGAATGAACTGTTTTAAGTTGAGGACTACCTGTACTGGGTTTGTTTATATGCTTATTAAATTTATAGGCTTGCCCGTCTTACTGTTGCAGGGATTCTGGGTGGTTTACAATGTAACAAAAAGATAAACCAAATAATACAAAATGACACAAAACTAAGGGGATTCAATAAGATAACTAAGTTAGTTTGTAGCGACTATGGGCCAGTTCCTCTTTCTCAGCCCGGCCCACCTCACAGGGTTGATGTGAGGAAAAGGAGAAGGATTAGGAATAATCCCTGCCTCGAATGACTTGTCAATAAAAGGCGGGATAAAAATTGAGTAAAACAATCTGAAATATCTCAGCAAGCAAACTCTTTTGAATATTTCCCCCCAAGCTGCCAACTTGCCACTCTGGATAGAGAGACGAGCGGCGTATAAATCTTGATAAATAAAACTTAAAACTTCAAATTTTTCTTATCAAGTATTAACAGTGGGGCGATAAAAATCAGATCAGTCAATCTGAAGTTTCAGCCGCCAAAAATTCTGCCCAAATTTTCCCAAGTTGCCAACTCTGGATAGAGAGAAGAGCGGCATATACATTTGACAATTTTGTTATTTTGGAATAATGCAGAATTGGAAGACACAGAAAGTTGGTGGGGGGAAGCCTTTAAAAGGCAAGAACTGGGCAAGGTCCACCCTCAGCCCTGAGTCTTTATCGAGCCCCCCCCTCTTAAAAATCAGGATTAAAAGAGATGGGGGATGGGGGGAACAGAGAGAGAGAGAGAGACCCCAATCCAGAGTGAAACCACTTTGGTTCCCAAAGAGAGGGCACTGATAAACAGATGGAGCTTCCTTTTTCTATTTTTTCTTTTTTGAAAGAGCCATTTGCACTTGGAAAAACTGCAAACTTCCCAAGAGAGAGGGGGGGGCCGTTTGGGAGAGTAGGGTGGTCACAGCCCCCCTCTAAGTAACCCAAGACCCCCCCAAATTCATTTTTTGCTTCCGCAAAGAAGCATATTTGCACTTGTTAAAAAAAAAAAAAAAGGTGCAAAGACAGACCTCCAGAAAGAGGGCAGGGGGCTGCTCACCCAGAAAACTCCTAAATAATCAAAGACGGGGAGGCATGGAGCGGAGGCATAGAGCCGCACAATGCGGAGGACTCGGCTACACCGCACGGCGGGGGACGGCGAGACGACAGGCCTGCAGCGGATAGAAACCGCCTCGGAGCAAAGACGCTGGCCAAGGCACAGGACTACGCCGAAACTCGCAGCGCGGGCGCCAAGCTAGGCCACTATTCACCACGGTGGCCCGGGGGCAACGGCGGCGGGCCTCGCGGGACGGGACGGCAGAGGGGAACCTGGCGGCGTGCTGTCCGGACGGACGTGAGCTGGCACCCACTACGCGCCAGAGCCTGGCACGGACCTAGTCAGACGCGCACGGTAGAGCTGACGTGCCCAGCGAACTGCCGTCCTTCGGGGGTAACGCGGCAGCGCTCCCCTCCCTCTCCCCTAAATTTCCCCCCCCCCAACGATGGAAGCGCAAAACTTGGCAAAACCCACCCACCCAATTTCTTTTTCTTCGTTTTGCAGAGGCATTCATTCGCCCTTGCAAAAAAAAACCACCACCCCCCTAAAGTAACTTGAAGACCCTCCCCCGGTTTTTTTTCTTTTCTTGCAAAGAAGCTTGCAAACATCTTGCAAACTGCCCCCCCACCCCCCCAAGAAAGAGGGGGGAGGGGGCTGCTTGGGATAGCCGGACGGGTCACAGCATCCACCCTAAGGACCCCAAGACCCCCTCCCCCAAATTCCGATGGAAAAGCAAACTTTTGGAGACCCCCCTCCTCCTCCTGCCACCCCCCCCCCCAACCTTGGACCACCCACCATCTCATCCGGGCTGAGGATGCCGAACTGCACGCGCTTGATGGTGCGCAGCGGGCACGCGCTGTCCCCGGAGGGCGCGCCCCCGTGCATCTTGGCGCCTGGTCCCCCCCTTTTTTTTTTCCCCCTCCTCCCGTCCGCCGCCGCTTTTTTTTTCTTCTCCTTCCTTCCCCGGAGTCACGTGACGCCGCTGCCTCCGCCTTAGTCCGTCACCAGCCCGGAAGAAGCCACAGCAGCCGCCGGCCCTTTCCCGACACTCCGGGTTTGTTTGTTTTTTTACGCCGCCGGAGCGAGCTCGTTCCCCCGCCGGGATGCGAGTCCAGCCCCGCCGAGCGCCAGCGGGAAAGAGGAAGCGGTGCGGCGAACGGCGATTTCCCGACACGCGACCACGTCCGGCCGCTTCTCCCCTCCCTCCTATCCTCTCCCTCCGCGCTCTCCGGCGCGACTGAGCGAAGGCGCCTCCGTCGCCGCCTTATATAGGCTCGCTCCCCGGCCACGGGGCTACAGGAGTACAACGGCAAGGGCGAAGACGGCGAAAGGGGCGGGACCGCGGCTGCGCGGTCTCCGAACGGGAGGGGGCGTGGCTAGGCCAGAGGGGGAAAACAAGAAAAGAGGTGGCGCCGGAGAGCGAGGAAAGATCGAACCAAATTGGTGGCTGGAGGAGGGGGAGGAAATGTACAGTAAATAAATGATAGGAATGTTATTTAGGCTTTGTTGCATTATTTTTTTGGGGGGGGGCGAGCCAGCTGGGTCGTTTCCGGTTTAATAATAATAATAATAAAGTTGGAAGGGATCTTGGAGGTCATCTAGTCCAACCCCCTGCTCAGGCAGGAAACCCTGCCTAACTTTCGGCTCAGTCGTGCTTTTTATTATTATTATTTTTAAACGCGTGTTGAACAGAGATCCGAAAGGTGCCCAAGGCAACTTGGACTAGGAAAGTAATTAGGTTACTAAAAATATTTGAATAAAATGTTATTTGGCGTGCTTGCTAGAATTACTTGGGGCTTTTCAGACTTCAAGTTTTTTTCGGCAGCTGTAATGCAATGGAAGTAGGTTTTTTTTTTGCAAAACTGCAAGTTATCCCAGAAAGGCATAAACCCAAAAAGCTTATTCTATAGGCAAAGCCTTGCCATTGCTCTCAAATTAGATTAATATACAATTTCCTTAATTATTCTGCTTCCCCCCCCCCTTTGCTAATGGTACAGTCCTTACGGAAAAAAAGCTCCTTTCTCGAAGATTTCCGACCTGCCTCATTGACTATTCATGAGCTGCGAAAGGGCGGGGAAAACAAAGCCGCCCCTTTTGGAGGAGGGGGTGTGGCCACCTGCCGAACGTTTCCGAAAATGGCCGAAGGGGCCCCGAGGGTGGAGAGTCGGGCGCCTCTCAGAGCCAGCTTTGGTCGAGCGCGTAGCCGAAGAGGATGGAACGCTCCGAGTAGCGGCCTGCAAGGCCTCGGGCTCGCGTGATTCTCCTGGCCCGGAGAGGCGCGCGCTCGCCCGGACGCTCCGCTTAGGAAAGCGCGCTGCTTCGGGGCCTAACTTCCACAACTGACTCGGGCCTTCGCGGAGGCTACGGAGGGCGAAAAGATAGGGGGATTACGGGCCGGAACAGGTGAATTAATCTCCCGGAGGAGCTTCATGGGGGCGGGGAGGGGGACGATTTATTTGTGAAGGGGCGACTTGGGGGTGGTGGTGTCAGGACGTTGCTGCTATTGAGGGGGGTGGGCTTCTAAGTGTGACAGGAAAGGGGGGGGAAAACTCGGTCTCGGTGAAAATTAAGGGGTGCTATCTGAGGAAGGCCTGACGAGTGGATTTGAGGGGGGGGCAGAGAGGAAGTAAATAATGGGGGGTCCTCAAATGGGGGGGAGGGGAAGCGATCTGGGGGGGCTCCTGAGGCCATGAGGTGTGTGAGAGAGAACAAATTTGGAGGGAATGGAGAAGTGGGGGGGTTAATAAAGGGTTGGGGGGCTGGGGGGCCTCAATGTGTGGGGAGGGGGAGATTAAAGGGGGGCAGAGAGGGGCTTTCTGGCCTGGGGTGCCAGATTGAGGGGTGTCTTGCCCCCCTCCCTAGGCAAAAAGGGGGTCCCCCCATCCTATGGGGCAAGCTTCCCACCACAGGGTCACTATGGAGTGTTAGGCCTGTTTTCAACCCCAACACAATAAAATTAAAATCTGGAGGGAGGGGGGAGAAAAGAGAAAAAAACCACATTTTATTTTTGTATTTTGTTCCTGGGGGGGGGGGGGGGACAAAAAAAAGCCAATGCTTTTTTGTCTTCTTTTCCCTTTCTTTCTTCCTTTCTTCCTTGCCCTTGTCTTCTCCCTTTCTTTCCCTTTTCCTGCTTATCCATTTGTCTTTTTACAGGATTGTAATCTTAATAAAAGAAGCGTGAAAGAAAAGAAAAACGACCTGGAGGGTGAAATTAATATATATATATCTATCTATATATCTATATCTATCTATATATCTATATATATCTATATATATATATCTATAGATATATATAGATATATATATAGATATAGATAGATATAGATAGATATATAGATATAGATATATATAGATATAGATATATATAGATTATAGATTAGATATATATATAGATATAGATAGATAGATGATGATAGATAGATGATAGATGATAATAGATGATAGATAGATAGATGATAGATAGATGATAGATAGATAGATGAGATAGATAGATGAGATAGAGATAGAGATAGATAGATATAGATAGATATTGTATTTCACAGCGCTGAAAAGGGGGGAAGTCAATGCTTTTTTCTCTCTCTTTCCTCCTTTAGCACTTCTCCTTCCTCTTTCTTTCCCTGTTGCCTTTATTTTGATGTGGTGTTTTTGACAGGATTAGAATCTCATTAATTAATACATTTATAAAAAAAGCAAAACCTGGAACGGGGAGACCATCAGTTGCCAGAAGCTCTGTCTCCAAATAACCAGGTTTTTTTTGTTTAACTAGTCCTATCTTTGTTTTCTTGTTTGTTCTATTGTCCTGTTATTTTACTTTTGTTTAAACTTCCTTTTTACTCTGGTGTTCTTTTATGTTTGTGAGCCGCCTAGAGTAGCCCCATGGCGAGGATAGGTGGTAAATATTTTATTTATAAAAAGGTTTGGCTGCCCATCGTACCATAAGGGTAACTCTGGGCGGCTTGCAATCATAAAAAATATATCTATACATGTATTAAAACATGAATTAAAACCAAACATTAAAATCTTAAGGGTGTGTGGGGAGAGGGATCTGTGTTGTTTCTCGATCAATCGCCTCCCCTGTACTACTATTAAATTTAATAAATGCATTAAATTTGTTAAATATGCGTTCATTAATACATTAAATATAATTTACTGACCCTTTAAAAGGGTTAAATGATCGGCTGAGGGGGTGGAGGAAGGTCTTTGTTTAAATATAGGTAGTCCTTGACTTGTCATATGACCGCAATTCAACCCAAAATTTCTCTGTTGAGTGAGACATTAGCTAAGTGAGTTTTTCACCATTTAGGATTTTCTGGCCAGTTAAATGAATCCTTGCAGTCGTTAAGTAAATCTGGCCTCCCCGTTGACTTTGCTTTTCAGAAGGTCCCAAAAAGTGATCACATGACCGTGGGACACAGCAACGGTCATAAGCATGAGTCCGTTGCCAAGCATCTGAATTTTGATCCCGTGATCACGGGGATGGCTGCAAACTCTGAAAAACGGCCATAAGGTCACATTTTTCAGTGCCGACTTTGAACGGTCACTAAATGAACTGCTGTAAGTTGAGGACTAACCTGTAGTGGGATAGCAATTTTTTTTTTAGGATTTCTGGCCGAAGAAGGAGAAGGAATCGGGACAGGCCCAAAATGGGATATTCAGGAAAAAGAGAGAAGAATCTGAAAGCATCCTGAGGGTCCAAGAAAAGGATGGTGGTTGGGGAAAAATCAAAATAAGGTATTGTTGGCCCAGCTCACGCTGGTGTTTGCATTGCCAGCACGAGCTTCCGTGCCTATGCCGTATCCTTCAGCAGAAATTTGGAGGGAAATTAAAAAGATAGAAGAGATAAAATATATGCAACGTGTTTAAAACCTGGAAGAAGAAAAAAAGGTTGACTTTTGGGAGGGAAGAAACACTGTTCCTCCACACGACATACAAACACGGAGGGTCCCAGTGAAACGGCTGTGCTAAACGGTCGTGTGGTTGGTTCGATTTTGCTGTCGTGGGTTGTGCGAATGCGGCCCTTGTGGTTTGTTAAATTGTATGCCGCTCAACTTGCCCTCGGGCAGCTCCGTGTGGCTGCCAGTGTCATAAACAGCTATGAAACAATTAAAAGGTTAAAACATTGGATGTTAAATCTGTTTTGTGATGTTTGATTTATGTGCGCCTCCTGTATAGGAGGGGTCCTTTTAACTCTCCAAATCTGATCACATCACTACAATGAGCACTGATGATGTTCCCTAGTTGGGTCATGAAACGTCTGCAAGAAGACCATCAAGCTCAGAGAGCACCAAGGACCTTCACAGTCTTTTTCCTCCTCCTCTCCATAAGCCCCCCTCCCTTCTAGCACTGATGATGTTCCCTAGTTGGGTCATGAAACGTCTGCAAGGAAACCACCCAGCTCAGAGAGCACCAAGGACCCCTCATTTCAACCCCGAGCTACAAATATCCTCCTCCTTCAGCAATCTTGTTTATTTCTGACTTTCTGCCCACCTCGACAGAAAGGCAGAATCTGTCTGGTCTGGGAAGTTACCCAGGATTAAACCTAGTTCAGAAATCACAGGAACTCCAGAAGACGTTTTAACGTCTGGGAGGCAGACGGTGGGCGATGGAACCTCTGGATGGCCACCAAGAAGGCTACACAGATGCAGCCGTGAAATTGCAAAGAAGAATCCCAATTAAGGGTATTTTTGCTCGCTTACTTCAAATAACTAGGATCTGCAGGCTGTAAACAACACTTTTATCCAAAGAGCAGAAATGCCAGCTGTGATTGCAACTCTAAAGTGTATTTTAAAAGGCTATAAATATTTGTTGGTGTCACCAGCCCACCCCTCAGTTCCTAGGGAAGCCATTTGCCATCCTAATTGAATTAGATTTGTGTAGAATATCCACGTAGCCTGGATTCCATGCTTATTGATTGGGGGGGGGGATTCTGGGAACTGAAATCCACCCTTCTGAAAAGCGGCCAGTTTGAAAAACATGGATTTAAACCAGGGGTGTCCAACTTTGGCAGCCTTAAAGGTGTGGACTTCAACTCCCAGAATTCCCCAGCCGACGTGGCTGGCTGGGGAATTCTGGGACTTGAAGTCCACAAGTCTTGTAAGTTGCTAAGGTTGAACACCCCAGTTGTTTAGACAATAATAGAATATTTCCTTGATATACCATGTTTCAATGGCTTTCGAAGGCAGTTAATAGTTTAACTAGATCAGATCGTAAGCATGATGGAAAAGCTTATTTAAGTAATATTTTTGTTGCAGTTTTACAAGCTTTTGGATCTCAAAAAGACTAACCTATCACTTAGTGGGGAAAAAAGCAAAATAAGGAAGAATGGATATGTATGTGTGTGTATATCTTTTATAACACTAAAAATGCGAATCCTGGGTATATATATAGTTTACATATTTTTATATATATATATAATGTTAAATTTGGAATGCTAACAGACTTAAAGGGAAACTGGTATAGCTATTTTGAAACTATACCAATTTCCCTTTAACTCTGTTAGCAATCCAAATTTAACATAAAAAATGATATATATATATATATACACACACACGCACACCTTGACCTACAACCACAATTTCTGTTGCTCAACAAAGTGGTTGCTAAATGAATCGTGGTCATTAAGGGAATCCGGCTTCCCCCACTGATTTTGCTTGTTTGAAGCCGGCTGGAAAGGTGGCAAACTTGCGATCCCATGGTCCAAATTTTGTTCACATGATGGAGATGCTGCCAACGGTTGTAAATGCCAAGGACCCATCACTGAGTGAATCGTGGTAAGTCAAGGGACTACCGATGCCTGGAGAGCCCCTACTCCAGGGGTGGGGAACCTTGGCTCTTTTATGACTTGTGGACTTCAACTCCCAGAATTCCTCAGCCAGCGTGAGGGAACTATGACCCCTTTATGACTTGTGGACTTCCAACTCCCAGAATTCCTCAGCCAGCGTGAGGGAACTATGACCCTTTTATGACTTGTGGACTTCAACTCCCAGAATTCCTCAGCCAGCGTGAGGGAACTATGACCCTTTATGACTTGTGGACTTCAACTCCCAGAATTCCTCAGCCAGCGTGAGGGAACTATGACCCTTTTATGACTTGTGGACTTCAACTCCCAGAATTCCTCAGCCAGCGTGAGGGAACTATGACCCTTTATGACTTGTGGACTTCAACTCCCAGAATTCCTCAGCCAGCGTGAGGGAACTATGACCCCTTTATGACTTGTGGACTTCCAACTCCCAGAATTCCTCAGCCAGCGTGAGGGAACTATGACCCTTTTATGACTTGTGGACTTCAACTCCCAGAATTCCTCAGCCAGCGTGAGGGAACTATGACCCTTTATGACTTGTGGACTTCAACTCCCAGAATTCCTCAGCCAGCGTGAGGGAACTATGACCCTTTTATGACTTGTGGACTTCAACTCCCAGAATTCCTCAGCCAGCGTGAGGGAACTATGACCCTTTATGACTTGTGGACTTCAACTCCCAGAATTCCTCAACCAGCATGCCTGGCTGAGGAATTCTGGGAGTTGAAGTCCACAAGTCATAAAAATGCCAAGTTTGAAGATCCCTGGCCTATACCATTCTGGACAAATGGCTGTCCAGTCTCTTCTTAAAAGCCTCTTGTTGGAGCACCCACAACCTCTGGTGGCAAGCTGTTCCACTGGTTACTTGTTCCTCACTGTTAGGAAGTTTCTCCTTAGTTCCAGGTTGTTTCTCTCCTTGATCAGTTTCCATCCGTTGCTTCTTGTCCTGCCTTCAGGTGCCTTGGAGAATAGGTGGAGCCCCCCCCCTCTTCTTTGGGGCAGCCCCCCCAAATATTGAAAGACTGCTATCGTGTCATCCCTAGTCCCCCTTTTCATTAAACTAAGCCAAACCCAAAGGGCAGAGACTAATCCAGGAAGTGGCCAAGAAAATAAAAATATTGCAAAAGTCCTGAAGTTGCAAAGAGGCAGGGGAAAAGGCCAAGGCAGGCCAGCCTGCAGCTCAGAAGCACCCGGGAGCTGGAGTCTCCGCGTGTTTTGCAGAGCGTGAGGATCGTTCTAACAAGAGACGTGCTAAAAAAACAGAGGCTGGTCTGCTCACGTGTTTCCTCCGCTCCTCTGGGTCTCCGCTAGAGGGCGCGAGCGGCTCGCAGAGCTGGCCGGCTTTGCTGGCTTCGCGGCCATCCCAGCCAGCCTGGGATGCCAGCCAGCTCAGCTCGGTCCTTCCCGGCTGCAAATGGCTGCGGGCCCTCAGCAAGCCTGCGCCAGGCCGGCGGCCATTTCTGTTCAGGGGAGCGGAGGAGGCAATGATCAGCGGCCACGATTGCAAAACTTCCAGCGGCTACAGCTGGAAGGGACCTCTGAGGTCTTCTAGTCCAACCCCCTTTTTGCATTTCAGACAAGGGGCTATCCAGTCTCTTCTTCAAAAAAAAAACACCCTCCACCACAGCTTCTGGGTGGCAAGCTGTTCCACCGGTTGATTGTTCTACCTTCATTCCAGGTTGCTGCTGGAAATTCAGCATTCAGCGGCATTGGAACTCGGGGCAAGGCGCTGCTGGCCTTCTTGTAATCTCCCCTCCTCTCTTTGCAAAAAAAACCCCCCAAAACGAAACAAAACCCATCGAAAATCTCTTCTTTCCTCGGAAGACTCCACCTCCCAGATTTAACAGAATCACGGGAGTTTGGAAGGGAGCCCTGGAGGTCTTCTAGTCCAACCCCCTGCTCAGGCAGGAGAGCCCGTAACAATTTCAGACCAAGGGCTGTCCAATCTCTTCTTGAAAGCCTCCAGTGTTGGAGCACTCGCAACTTCTGGAGTTTGGAGAGGGTCCTTTGGGATGGGTGGTGGAGGACACACACACACACACACCTCCCCCCACACACACCTCTCCCCCCCCCCCCTCCCCAGCAAGAATTGCTTTCTGATTTGAAAGTCTAACTATCAATGCCATCTGCCTATGGCCGAGGTCTCCAGCCTGGAAGGGCCTCTAATTACATTTGCATGTTAGTGACCTCCTGCGGGAGCCAGGCCCTTCCCCTCCCTCCCCTCCCCCTCTCCCCCCTCCCCCTCTTCTCCTATTGAAATCTGTTTCTTAATCAGCCCCAAACTCCATTTCTATATTTGCTTCCCGGGCACGGGACCAAAGGGCCGATTCCCACCGGCCAGGTTTCTGGTCCTCATGAAGGAGAGACCCCGCTCAGAGAAGACTTTGGGGGAAGGCAAAGGGAGGGAGGGAGAATGGAAGGCTGCTTGTTAACTCTGCCTCCTGTTGTTCTCTCTCTCTCTCTCTCTCTGAGTCACAACTCTGGAATTTAGAAAAATAATCAGCCCTTGCGGTCGATTCCGCCGACCGGAGAGAAGAACAGTTTGCAAAGGAACAACCTGCCAGGAATTGGGAAATTCAGGGAAATGAAAAAAAAAAGGGGGGGAGGAAATCACCCGGTTCCTTCTGCAGACCTGAGGAAGGGAAAAAAAAAAAAAAAGGCAACAATTTGGGGGGGGGGCCCTTAAAAGACGAAGCGAAGTCCCCCCCAAAAGATGAGGACGCCGGCTTTGTGCTTAAAAGGAGAAGGGCTGGATTTGATCTGGGAGAATTCAGTTTAATTTGCTTTTTCTGGGCTGGCCGCCATGCCCTCAACGCCATGCCCTCTTCCTTCTCCAGCATCCTGGCTTCTGCTCCGGCGTCGCCCGACTAACCAGGATGGTCTAACTGGAGACCACACAGAACCAGTCCAGAGCTGAGTTAAGGGTAACGGGACTCAACGTAATCCTTGACTTAACGGCCACATTTGCTAAGGGAATTTTACCCCCTTTGATGCCTTGGCTTCCCACCGTTCTTAAGTGAATCCCTGCAACTGTTAAGTTAGTAACACGGTTGTTAAGGGGATCTGTTACGTCTTCCCTGAACGGGAGGACCATAAAAAGGAGCACATGGGATGGGAGGGGGGGTGTGTAGCCAGCCGTGTGCTGCAGCTGCCAAAAAAGCCAACCCAGTGCTAGGCTGCATTAACAGAGGGATAGAATCAGGATCACATGAAGTGTTAAAACCACTTTACAAGGCCTTGGTAAGGCCACACTTGGAATACGGCATCCAGTTTTGGTCACCACGATGTAAAAAAGAGGTTGAGACTCTAGAAAGAGTGCAGAGAAGAGCAACAAAGAGGATCAGGGGACTGGAGGCTAAAACATACAAGGAACGGCTGCTGGAATTGGGTATGTCTAGTTTAATGAAGAGAAGGACGGGGGGGGGGGACATGATAGCAGAGTTCCAATCTCTCAGGGGCTGCCCCAAAGAAGAGGGAGTCAAGCTATTCTCCAAAGCGCCTGAAGGCAGGACAAGAAGCAACGGATGGAAACTAAATCAAGGAGAGAAGCAACCTGGAACTAAGGAGAAACTTCCTGACAGAACAATTAACCAGTGGAACCACCTGCCTCCAGAAGCGGTGAATGCTCCAACACTGGAAGTTTTTAAGAAGAGACTGGACAGCCATTTGTCTGAAATGGTATAGGGTTTCCTGCCTGAGCGGGGGGTTGGACTAGATGACCTCCAAGGTCCCTTCCAACTTTATTATTATTGTTGTTGTTGTTAATAATAATAATAATAATAATAATAATAATAATAATTCTGGGAGTTGAAGTCCACAGGTCCCCAAGCTTAGCTAAGCTTGAATAATACTGACCTACATAGAGACTTGTTCTGTGCCCAACAATTTGCATTTTCCAGTTTGTGCCACTGCCACGTGGAACACTATCCTGGTTTATCTACTGTACACACGTCGGAATATGAAACCCCGTTCTGTTCTTACCGGCTCAAGTTGGCTTGCAAAGAGGGCCCCAATTTTTATCCTCTCCCTGAGGAGGGGGCCTAGATTAACCCCCGCCTCAAATCCTCCTCCCTCACTTCGTCTCTTCTGCAAATATCTTTTTTTTTCATCCCTTCTTTTTCTATCACCTCTTTAATCTTTCTGAATTGTTTTAGTGACCCAAACTGGGATTTGGGTCCCAGTCTCGGCTTCTTGGTTCCTATAGATTTATTCTGCCTTTGCATTTTGCAAAATAAATAATAATAATAATAATAATAATAATAATAATAATAATAATAATAATAATAATAATAATTAATAATTAATAATTAATAATTAATAGTAATAATAGTAATAGTAATAATAATAGTAATAATAATAATAGTAATAAACAAAAACAACACAGCATTAACCATGGCAACTACAGCAGTCTTTTTAGTTGCATGTACAAAAATAATCTTAAATTCTGCATTGCTTCTCAAAATTAATTTATTTTGGACAGGAGCGGGGGCCTCGACGTACAGGATTCCTGTTCATTTCTGCATCTGTCTGAAGCAGTGTTTCTCAAATTTGGCCGCTTGAAGATGAGTGGACTTCAACTCCCAGAATTCCCCCAGCCAGTCAGAGTGGAATTCTGGGAGTTGAAGTCCACCCATCTTAAAGGGGCCTAGCTTGAAAAACCTGGCCTGGAGGCAGGATCTGAGGCCCAAACCTCTGCTTCAAAACCATGTTTGAAAATCAACGGACACTCCAGATGGAGACTGACGGCCCCCCCCTCAGAGCCCCCCCCACTTCTCCTTCCTCAACATACCCGTTGCAAACGCAAAACAGAACACAAATGCTAGAATCTCAAAAATTTCGCCGGAGCCTCCGTAGACCCTGTGGGGGTCTTGCTCCCGGCTTCTCGGCCTGGTCCGAAAACATCAACGTTCCCTCCTGCCCCAAAGGCCAGTGGTCTCGGACTAACCGTGCCGTCCAGATGTCCGGTGGCCTGTAAAACAAAAATTGCCTGCTTCTTTGGTGGATCCGTAAGGACGGCGATCGCTTTGATGGACAAACACCCGTGGCTGGCTAGCCGTCTCTATTCCTCCACCGGCCTCCAAGGTTTGGCTTGGAATTCGGTGGCGGTTCTCCGGCCCCACAAATTGCCCACTCTTCCGTGGCTGCCACAAGGCCAACTGCTGGTCTTCTTCCAGGCCTCCCCATCAGGGTGGGTGCCTGCTTTGACCAACTGCCTCCTTAATCTCCTCGATCCCTTTCTGCCGTACAATCTGCCGGTTGGTGCCTGCTTTGACCAACTGCCTCCTTAATCTCCTCGATTCCTTTCTGCCGTGCAATCTGCCGATTGGTGCCTGCTTTGACCAACTGCCTCCTTAATCTCCTCGATCCCTTTCTGCTGTACAATCTGCCGGTTGGTGCCTGTTTTGACCAACTGCCTCCTTGGTGAGCTTGATCCCTTTCTACTGTACAGTTGGTGCCTACTTTGAACAACTGCCTCTTTAATCTACTGATCCCTTTCTGCTATACAATCTGCCGGTTGGTCTCTACTTTGACCAACTGCATCTCCTCTATCCCTTTCTGCCATGCAATCTGCTGGTTGGTGCCTGCTTTGACCAACTGCCTCCTTGGCATACTTGATCCCTTTCTACTGTACAGTTGGTGCCTGCTTTGACCAACTGCCTCCTTAATCTACTCGATCCCTTTCTGCTGTACAATCTGGTTGGTGCCTGCTTTGACCAACTGCCTCCTTAATCTCCTCTATCCCTTTCTCCCTTACAATCTGCCAGTTGGTGCCTGCTTTGACCAACTGCCTCCTTAAACTCCTCGATGCCTTTCTGCCCTACAATCTGCCAGTTGGTGCCTGCTTTGACCAACAGCCTCCTTAATCTCCTCAATCCCTTTCTCCCTTACAATCTGCCGGTTGGTGCCTGCTTTGACCAACAGCCTCCTTAATCTCCTCAATCCCTTTCTCCCTTACAATCTGCCGGTTGGTGCCTGCTTTGACCAACAGCCTCCTTAATCTCCTCAATCCCTTTCTCCCTTACAATCTGCCGGTTGGTGCCTGCTTTGACCAACAGCCTCCTTACTCTCCTCAATCCCTTTCTCCCTTACAATCTGCCGGTTGGTGCCTGCTTTGACCAACAGCCTCCTTGGTGTACTTGATCCCTTTCTGCTGTACGATCGGTCCATCCTCTTCCTCGGCCGGATGGCAGCTAATGTTCTGGGCGGTGATGATGGCGATGCTGCCCAAGATGACGCCGGCCCCCATGATGTCGAAGGGCGTGACGGCCTCCCGTAGCACGTAGTACTGGACGGCCAGGGTCACCACCACTTCGGAGTGCAAGACAGCGCACACCAAAGCCGGGTGTGCTTTTGTCACTGCGTAGCTGGCGCACAAGAAGGAGAACAAGGCCAGGAGGCTGATGGTCACCACGTACATCCAGGTGAACGGATTCAGCACCATCACCGGGTCCTGGAGGAGGAACATCATCGGCGAGCAGACCAAGCTTCCCACCACGCCAAAGAGGAAGGCCACGGTCATCAGCTTGGCCGGGAAGTCCAGCGTTCGGAAAATCACCAGTCCCAAGGCCAACGCCATGCCTCCTGAGCAGGCCAAGACGTAGCCGAAGGTGTCGTAGAGCTGGGTGCTCTTGTCCAAACTCAACAGGTCCGGCACCACCATGATGATCAGGCCCAGCGTGCTGCCCACCAGCCCGAACCAGTCGTAGCCGGTCAGCCGGCTGTTCTCAATGCAGAAGGCCAGCAGGACAGAGGAGATGGTCGAGGAGCCTTTGCGCACGGTGGCCGCGTTGCCGCTGGGCACCATCATGAAGGAGCTGTAGGCGCACCCGATGGAGATGACGTTGACCGAGGCGTGGAGCAGAGTCCGCTGGCGCACCTCCGAGGGCCCGAAGCATGGCACCTTCTGGTAGCGCAGGTAGCCGGCAAAGAGCAGGTGGAGACAGCAGCGGAAGAACAGGATCTCCAGGGAGGGCATCCCCGAAACCTCGTTGACGATGCGGCTGAAGGGGGCCACAAAGCCGGCGGGCACGCCGCCCCCCAGCAGGGCCACCAGCAACCCCTTCATGCTCTCCGAGAGGCGGTAACGATGCCAGGCGGGGCGGCGAGGTGGAGCCGGAGAGCAGGGCGGGGAGAAGCGCAAGAGGTCGGACACCGTCCAGGTGGCTGCATTCCCGGAGGGTCCCGGGTCCAAGGCCATTGGGGGCATCTCCGGGGAGGGATGGACCCTGGGGCCCTTCCAGAACTGGAACCCAGCCTGCAGAAGAAGGAAGAGGACACTGGAGGACAAGAAGTAACGGATGGAAACTCGCCAAGGAGAGAAGCAACCTGGAATTAAGGAGAAATTTCCCGACGGTGAGAACGATTAACCAGGCTTGCCACCAGAGGTTGTGGGTGCTCCAACACTGGAGGTTTTCAAGAAGAGACTGGACAGCCCTTTGTCTGAAATGGTGTAGGGTTTCCTGCCTGAGCAGGGGGTTGGACTAGAAGACCTCCAAGGTCCCTTCCAAGGCAGTTATTCTGAGGAGGCAATGGGGAGGGGGCAGCGGAGTTGGTTAAAAAAAGTCATGATGGTGGCCACTGGGGGACGGTGCAGTGGGAGCTATTTCTGTGTGCGTTGTGTCACCATCTTGACTTTCCTGACCACGCTGCCCACTGCCCAACCTCGGTTCCCATATTTAGCATGGCAATCAAAGGATCTTGCCGTGCATGATGGTGAAAGCTGGACCAAAGGTGGAATTGCACAAGCTTTCTAATAAACCATGTTCTGTAGGGTCAAAGGCCAAAGTTAGGAAGCCTGTCTAAAAGGCTCAGGTAGTATCACCCCTAAAAAAAGTGACTTAGGGCCGTTTTTCAGACTTATGACCGTCACAGCATCCTCGTGGTCATGGGATCCAAATTTGGGCGCCTGGCAACTGACTCATATTTATGACGGTCGCAGTGTTCCCTTTTCCGACTGTCTGACAATCAAGGACAAGGGAGAGGCCAGGTTCACTTAATAACTACACAATTCATTGAACAACTGCAGTGATTCGCTTAACAACCGTGGCAAAAAGTTCGTAAAATGGGGCACAGTAATGAAAACTTTGGGTTCTTTTGCAGTCATAAATCAAGGACTACCTGTGGGCCTGCTAAGCAGCTGTCAATGACATTTTTCTAGTCAATGACATTTTTCTTATCAATTATTTTCTACTCAATGACATTTTTCTAATCAATTACATTATCTAGTCCATGACATTTTTCTAATCAATTACGTTTTATAGTCAGTCATTTTTCTAATCAATTACATTTTCTAGTCAATGACGTTTTTCTACTCAATTACATTTTCTAGTCAATGACATTTTTAATATTTTCTAGTCAATGACATTTTTTAATCAATTACATTTTCTAGTCGATGACATTTTTAATTACATTTTCTAGTCAATGACATTTTTCTAATCAATTACATTTTCTAGTCAATGACATTTTAAATCAATTACATTATCTAGTCAATGACATTTTTCTAATCAATTACATTTTCTAGTCAATGACATTTTTCTAATCAATTACATTTTCTAGTCAATATTATTTTTCTAATCAATTACATTTTCTAGTCAATGACATTTTAAATCAATTACATTATCAAGTCAATGACATTTTTCTAATCAATTACATTATCTAGTCAATGACATTTTCTTAATTACATTTTCTAGTCAATGACAGTTTAATTACATTTTCTAGTCAATGACATTTTTCTAATCAATTACATTTTTAGTCAATATCATTTTTCTAATCAATTACATTTTCTAGTCAATGACATTTTTCTAATCAATTACATTATCAAGTCAATGACATTTTTCTAATCAATTACATTTTCTAGTCAATGACATTTTTTAGTCAATTACATTTTCTAGTCAATGACATTTTTCTAGTCAGTGTGTGCTGTTTTGAGTTCTCTGCTCCTGTGGGAGGAAAAATTGATTTCCCATAGGCATTTATTCTGAGGACTAGAAACTTGGTGGGTTTTTTTCCCCCCCCAAAGCCAACCAGGATTCCTGGCCTAGTGAGAAAATTACCATCTAACAAAGGCAGTGCACAGCTAGGATACGATACACTCTGACATCGGTGTCGCTTTCCATCCTATCTCTCCTTTCTTCCTACAGCCTATGCTGCATTTTTCTCCTAAAAGGGTCAGATCAACAAAAATGTGTTGTTTATCTCTGCCTTGCTTTGGAAGTGTGTGGTTTTTTATCCTTGTTAATTCAGATTTTTAGAGAGGAGGAGGAGGAAGTGCAGGTTAAATGATGGAGAAGGGGGGGATATGCGGGAGGACGCAGGCTCAGGGATGGCAGCACCCCACAGTGTGCCTTGCACACACACACAAACACACAAAAGCATGATTCCCCAAATCCTGGCCTTCGTTGTTCCTTCCTGCAGGCTGGTGCTGTGCAAGTGTGTGTGTATCCGCTGGAGAGGGAGAGGCATGGGGAGAAAGGAGGGGGAAGACCCCTATCTTGGGGAAGGGGGGAGACACACCCACCTCTAGCCTTGGCCCCGGCAACCCCTCCTCAGTCACCAAAGGGCGACAACAACGCTTCAACCACACACTGATCTGGCTGCCTGGAAGGCATTGTGAGGTCGTTCTGCGTCTCTGTGACCTCACACAGAATGACAGAGTTGGAAGGGACCCTGGAGGTCTTCTACTCCAACCCCCTGCTCGGGCAGGAGACCCATTCCAGACAAGTGGCTGTCCAGTCTTTTCTCGAAAGCCTCCAGTGGACGGAGCAGCCCCAACGTCCGGTGGCAAGCCGTTCCACCGGCTAATTGTTCCCACCGTCAGGAAGTTTCTCCTTAGTTCCAAGTTGCTTCTCCCCTCGAGCTGCTGGGTGGGGGGGTCAGCTGGCCAAAGACCACCAGGGTTGCCGCCCCCCAGGATGGCAGAAAAGGGACACGGCCTTTCCTCCATCGGATGGGGGCCAAGGAAGGCCCGAGGCGCCCCCCCCGCACAAGCGTCAGCCCCCCAACTTTCTAGAACTGAACCCCGACTTGGCTGAGATAGTGGGTAGCCCCCACTTGGCTTGTGCCCCCACCGGCACGGTCCGTGAGGCGGGGGGGTGCACCCTGGCAGAATGGCCTCTGAGCCCAGGGCAACACCACTACGAGCCACCTTTGTGTGTCTGTGTGTGTGTGTTGTGTGTCTGTGTGTGCCAGACCTGACTTCTGGGGGGGGGAACTGCCTCATCCCCACCCTGTTGGAACCTGCCCCTCCCTCCCCTCTCCCTCCTGGACAGCCCAGCCTAAGCGGGTCACTCTGCCCAGGCTTGTGGGGGTCTCGGACAGACGAGACCCCCCCCCCGTCTCTGCTTCTCCTCTTCATCCTCTTCCTCTCCTCCTCCTCTTCGTCCTCCTCCCTCTTCCCCCCTTTTCCCTTCTTCCTCCTCCTCTTCCCCTTTTGCCCTCTTCTTCCTTCTTTTGCCCACTTCCTCTTCCTCCTCCTGCTCTTTTCCTTTCCCCCTCTTCCTCTTCCTGCTTCTGCTCCTCCTGCTTCTGCTCTTCTTCCTCTTCCTCCTTTCCCCTTCTTCCTTCTTTTCCCCTCTTCCCCCTCTTCTTCCTCCTCCTGCTCCTCCTCCTACTTCCGCTCCTCCCCCTCCTGATCTTCCTCCTCCTCTTCCCCTTTTCCCTTCTTCCCTCTCCTTTTCCCCTTCCTGCTCTTCCTCCTTTTCCCCTCTTCCCTCTTCCTCCTGCTGCTCTTCCTCCTTTGCCCCTCTTCTTCCTCCTCCTTTCCCCCCTCTTCCTCCTCCTCCCGCTCCTCCCCCCCCCGCTCCTCCGCAGCCGGCGGGGGCGAGCGGCGCGTGCCCGGCGGCGCTCCGGCCCGGATGGCCCGGGTAGGTGGGGGGGGGGGGCCCGCCGGAGCGGCTGGGGCGATGACGTCAGAGGGGGCGGGGCGGCGCTGGCTTCTCCCGTGCCAGGCGGGCAGGACGGGCGGGCGAGCGGGCGGCGGCGGCGGCGGCAGCATGCGCGGCGCTGGCGGGGCGATCCGCCTCCATCTTGCGCTGCCCCCGGACGGCCGGCTCCGAGGCAGCCAGGTAGGCGACCCCCGGCCGGGAGGGACCCCCCCGCGCCCCCCCCCGCCCCGGCCACTCGCTGCGTAGCGGCCGGGGGGGGACGAGTGGGGGGGGGGCTTTTGGGGGGGTGGGCGAGGGGGCTCCGGGCAGGCCTGGGGGGGGTCGCGGGGGGAGCTGGAGACTTTGTCGAAAGTGCGGCCGGTCCCTTTCGGCTCCCCCCCCCCGCCCCGCCCCGCCGAGAGGCGCCGCGGCCGGGAAGTCGGTCCGCCAAGAGGGCAGCGGTGGTGGTGGGGGGGTCGTGGAAGAGTTGCCCCCCCCTCCAGAGTTCCTTTCTTTCCTTTCCTCTCTTTCCTTTCTTCCTTCTTCTTCCTCCCCATCCCCTTTCCTTCCTCCCTCCCTCCTTCTCCCTCTTTTTCCTTTCTACTTTCCTTCCTTTCCTCCTCCTTTCTTCCCTCTTTCCCTCCTTCCTTTCTTCCTTCTCCCCTCCCTCCCCATTCCCCTTCCTTCCTTCCTTCCTTCCCTCTCTTTCCCTTCTTCCTTTCTTCCTTCTCCCCTCCCCTTCCTTCCCATTCCCCTTCCTTCTCCTTCCCATTTCCCTTTCTCCATCCCACCCTCCCTTCTTCCTTCCCGCCTTCCTTCCTTCCTTCACTTCACCCCTTTCCCTTCCCTCCCTCACTCCCTCTCTTTCCTTCCTACTTTACTTCTCTTCCCTCTTTCCTTCCTTGCTTCCTTCCTCCCCCTACTCCCCCTTCCTTCCTTCCTTCCTTCCTCTTCCTCTTCCTCTTCCTTTTCTTTTTTTCTCCTTCTTTCCTTCCTCCCTTCCCTCCCTCAGAACCCCAAGTTAAATCCTCCCATCGGTGGGTCTCATCTTCTAAAAATCATTAACTCCCCCTCCCCAAATCTCAGGTAACCCCCCCCCTCCGCCTCCCACAGCAGATCCTCTCCACCTGCCTGTTCCCCCCCCCCCGTGTGCCCTTCACCTCCCCTCTCTGCCCACCTCACGGGTCACCCTCCCTCCCTCCCTCCCTCCCTGCGGTGCCCTCTTCCTCTGCCCCCGGCTGGGCAGCAATTTCGGCAGGCACAACACCCACCAGGTGAGGAGGGGGCCGTCCAGCCATGCCCGGGAAGGGGGGGGGGTCCCTGGAGTCTCCCCTCCCACCTGGCCTTGCACCTCTGACCTGCTCCGGGGCCAAGGAAGGACGTTGGCTTCCCACAGGTGGGGTTGCCAGGAAGCCCCTTGAATGCAGCACCGGTGTGTGTGTGTGTGTTTGTGGCAAGAGGACACCCCCCCCACACACACACACACGTCCTACTCTCCCACCCACCCACCCCACTCCGTTGACCACTTCTGCAGTTTTGTTTCCTTCCCAGGCCCTGCCTGCGTCTGCTTGGTCATCCAGTTGAGCCAGCCGGCCGGCCGGCCGTGAGGGAGGAAAAAACAAAAAAAATGGCTTATATCTTTGCAACCAAATGCAGCCCAGGTTTGGGGGGGTAAACCGGTTTCCAAATTTGCAAGCTTTCGACCCCTGGGGGGGGGAGACCCTCTTCACACACACACACACACACACAGAGAGAGACACACACACACACAGACGTTGTGGGATAGATCCCCCTAGCCCGGCCATCTTTTCCCAGCCCAGGCATAACCCTGCAGCAAGTCTTGTTTTCGTGCAACCGGCCGGCCCTTCTCCTCCTCCTCCTCCTTCCTCTCTTCTCTCCGCAGTTTGCAACTCCCTTCAGCTGCTTCCAATTTTGCTGCGTGCTCCAAATTTCCTCTCTTTCTCCCAGAGAAAAGCCCGAAGGGGGAAGAGGGGGGGGGGGAAGAGAAATATTTGATAGCCACATCTCCTCTCTCTAATTTTTCCTTTCTGCATTTCCTGGCACTTCTTTTTTTTTTTTTTTTTTTTGATCTGCGATCTTTGCAACTGGGGCTTCTACCGGCTGCGTCGCCAGGCCTTAAATATATATATTTAAGGAAGAAAGGAAAGAAAGGAAGAAAGAAAGAAAGAAAGAAAGAAAGAAAGAAAGAAAGAAAGAAAGAAAGAAAGAAAGAAAGAAAGAAAAAGAGAGAGAGAGAAAGAAAGAAAGAAAAAGAAAGAAAGAGAAAAGAAAGAAAGAAAGGAAATGGGGCTTGGGAAGACTGAATATATATATATATATATTTAAGGCCTGGCGTGTGTGTGTGTATATATATATATACATATATATATTTATTCTTAATTATACTAAAAATCCGAATCCCGGGTAAACACATGTCCTAAAGCAAATAAGTAAAAACGATCACCGGGATGAAAATCGTAAAACAAAGATTGTTTAATTTAATTAAATTGTTAAATTAAACAATCTTTGTTTTAAGATTTTCATCCCGGTGATCGTTTTTACTTATTTGCTTTACGAGATATATATATATTATATATATGCACACACGCCAGGCCTTATATATATATATATATAAGTGGACTCCAGAAGATGGTAGAGGACAGGAAGGCCTGGAGGAACATTGTCCGTGGGGTCGTGATGGGTCGGACACGACTTCGCAACTAACAACAACAACATATATATATATATATATTCAGTCTTCCCAAGCCCCATTTCTCTTTCTTTCTTTCTTTCTTTCTTTCTTTCTTTCTTTCTTTCTTTCTTTCTTTCTTTCTTTCTTTCTTTCTTTCTTTCTTTCTTTCTTTCTTTCTTTCTTTCTTTCTTTCTTTCTTTCTTTCTTTCTTTCTTTCTTTCTGTTGTTTATTTTCTTTTTTTCCTTTCTTTCCTTTTGCCCCCCACCCTCTTCCCCCCCCCTTCCTGGCCTTCCTTGCTTATTTTTCACACCTTTCTCGGGGCTGTTGTGTTAATTTGCCCAGAAGCCTTTACGCAAACATCCCAGGACACCCATCGCCGGAGGCAGTTGCAAATGCAAGGCTTGCTTGCGGGGAGGGGGGGGGGTCAGTGTGGATGTGGTGAGCCGCAACGCAACACAACTGTCACGCGGATGCTAAAGCTGTTGTTTTCCTGTCTCGGAGCGCTTGTTTCCGTTGTCTCTAAACACGGCTGCGGGGGGGGGGACGTGTTTCGTTGCACAACTTGGGGGGGAAGGTGTGAGTTGAGGTAGTCCTCGATTTTATGACCCACAACATGCCAGTTGCCAAGGATTTGAATTTGGATCACGTAACCGTGGAGGATGCTGCGAAGGCCGTAACTCTGGAAAACGGCCTCAAGTCGCTTTTTTTTTTCCGTCGCCATTGTAACTTGGAACGGTTGTAAAACGAGGACTTAAAACCTGCACGCAGGCGCCGGTTTGGGACCTTGGAATTTGCGTCTGGTTTTGTTGTCGCCGCGATATTGGAAAAAAGACGTGGCGAAGACGGGGAGGGGTGCATTTCGTACGCCGGGGTGCGAGGATTCACGGGAGGGTTGCGTCGAGGCGTTGTGCGTTGCGGCGAAGAGGATGTTGTGTTTCTCCCCCCCCCCTCTTCCCCAGGTGTACGAAGGCAGAAAGGGGTTCCCTACGGTTTTAGGCCTGTTTGAACGGCAACGTGGCACAGCGGCGGGAGAAAAGTGGCTGGCTTGTGTTTCTCAGCTTTGCAAAAATGTCCTCAAGTTTGTGGGGTTGTGCTGGACTTTGCAACTGTGTGTGTGTGTGTGTGTGTGTTAATTTAACACACATTCCTCTCCCCTGAATCGGATGGAGCTTGGGGAACCTTTGATGCACTCCTCACAAAACTCACCTCGCCTTTCGGTTTCCCTGCAGCCACAACTCCCGGCTGGGAGAAATTGCACATCTGGCACCGATCGGTGTCCTTCCAGATGTGCAGGCATCGGGCCCCATAATCCTGGGCACCCCTGGCACGCACGGGGTGCCGACGCCGAACTTCAGGGCAGCGACCCACGTTCAAGAGACGTGGCGAGGCGTGATCTATGCCGGTAGATCTGGCGTCCTCTCCCAAACGCAAACAGCTGGAAACTTTCAACACACACAAACTGCAAAACCAGAAATAGGCAATGTTGTGTTGTCCTTGACTTACAACCGTTGGTTTAGCGGCCGTTGGGAGTTACAACGGCACAGGAAAAAGTAACTTGTTTTTCCACCCTTAACGACCGTCGCAGCATTCCCCCAAGGTCACGGGGTCAAAATTCGGATGCTCGGCAACTGACGGTCGCAGCGTCCCGTGAGTGTGTGTGTCACGTGATCCCCTTTTGCGACCTTCTGACAAGCAGAGTCCACGGGGGAAGCCGGGTTCGCTTAAAGACCGTGTGACTCACTTAACAGCTGCAGTGATTCATTTAACGACCGTGGCAAGGAAGGTCGTAAAACGGGGCAAAACTCATTGAAGAAACGTCTCACTTAGCAACTGAAATTACGATTGTGATCGTAAGTCGAGGACTACCTGTGTAGCCGAGGGTAGTCTGTCTGTCCCCTCTTAATAATAATAATAATAATAATAATAATAATTTTGGAAGGGACCTTGGAGGTCATCTAGTCCAACCCCCAGCTCTTCCTGTAGTAGTTGCTGAATCCTTTTGGCCTTCCGTCCAAATCTGAAGGGGATTTCCTATCTCATTTTCTACAGGGGGTCCTCGACTTATGATGGCAACGGAGCCCCAAAATGTCCGCTTCTAAGCGAGGCAGTCATTAAGTGAGTACACACACACACACACACACACGTTTTACGACCTCTCTTGCCACCATTGCGAAGCGAACCACTGCAGTTGCGAAGTGAATCGGTCGCGAAAGGGGATCGCCCGATCCCGGGACACCGCGACCATCATAAATACGAGTCAGTTGCCGAGTGTCTGGATTTTGATCCCATGACTGTGACGGTCGTAAGTAGGGAATACGGTCCTAAGTCGCTTTTTCCAGCGCCGTTTGAACGGTCACTAAACGAACGATTGTTAAGTTAAGGACTTCACTTTTACCGTTGTAGAGATGCTGTTGAAACCCAGTGGCCGATCGGAATATTAGTCCCGCTTAGTAAAGCCTTAGTAAGGCCACATCTGGAATCCTGCATCCTGTTTTGGTCGCCATATTAGAAAAAAGATGTTGAGACTTTGGAAAAAGCGCCGAGAAGAGCAACTAAGATGATTAAAGGCCTGGAGGCCAAAACATATAAAGAACGGTTGCAGGATTTGAGTTTTGCCAATCTAGAGAAAAGAAGGATTTTGTGTTTGTGTGAGTGACATGATAGCAGTCTTCCAGTATTTGGGGGGCTGCCCCAAAGAAGAGGGGGGTCAACCTATTCCCCAAAGCGCCTGAAGGCAGGACAAGAAGCAACGGATGGAAACTCCATCAAGGAGAGAAGCGACCTGGAATTAAAGAGAAACTTCCTAACAGTGAGGGCAATTAACCAGTGGAACTCCTTGCCTCCAGAAGCTGTGGGTGCTCCATCATTGGAGGTTTTTAAGAAGAGATCGGACAACCCTTTGTCTGAAATGGTACGGGGACTCCTGCTTGAGCAGGGGGCTGGACTAGAAGACCTCCCGGGTCCCTTCCAGCTCCATCCTGATTATGTGTTTGTCTGAAACGGTACGGGGTCTCCTGCTTGAGCAGGGGGCTGGACTGGAAGACCTCCCAGGTCCCTTCCAGCTCTACTCGGATGGATGGATGGATGGATGGATCGATCGATTTGCCGAGGACCCCTTGTTCGGGTGCCCGTGCCGGGCCCGCTTCCCAGGCCGGTTGTGTTTCCCCTGGAGAATTTCTGCCTTGGGCTCCTTCAAGGTTGCTTCGGCCTCTCCTTGTTTTTCCTCTCCTGCCAATTCCGCCCGGCCTCTTTTCGACGCTGGAGAAGAGACGCTTTTTTTTTTTTTTTCTTTGCAAGGAAAGGTCATCCCGATGGAAAGCTTCCCGGCTGAGCGGGTGGCGGTGGGGCTCCAGGCCACCGCGGCCTTTTTTCCGGACTCCGCTCCACGTTCTCTGACCTTGGAGATTTAAGAGGGGGGGGGGTGTTTTTCAAATTAAATCCGTTTTTTTTCCCCTCTCAGGCGCTTTGCACACCCCTCCCCTCTCTCTCTCTCTCTCTCTCTCGTCAGACACTCCTCTCAAAACCGAAATTCAAACTGGCTAATGAAACAAAAACAGCTAGTCTC